>JAFBJW010000202.1:762101-812330 GCA_016785235.1 Pseudorhombus dupliciocellatus | reverse complement strand
CCCCCCCCCCCCCCCGTGTTGAATTCATCTGGCTGGAAAAAACATGCATCTGCTGCGTGGAACGCGACCGACTGAACCTCAAACTCGTCTCCCTCTGCGCTCAAAACTTGTGGTCACTCTACTTTGTGCGATCTTTCTTTAGTAACAGCGTTTTTTAAAGTGGAACAATTCCTCAGAGGTGTTGCACAATTACAACACTGAGGCCTTTTGCATTTGTTTTTGTGATTTTTCATGAGGCTTTCTACACTGATAGTCAAGGGTGCCACTTGTTTTTTCGTGGAATGTGTCGTGAGTGTTGTGTGAAATGAGTCTGTCACATTTGTGAAATGACAGAGACCAAAAACTGGACGATTCAACCGACGCTATCTGCACGTTCCAGAGTGTTTGACACAAAGTTCTGGTTCGCACGCTGCACATGTGCCCGTTGCTCTGCGGCTCTGCCTTGGCTGAAACCTAAGTGCTGGAATACAGTGTCCTTCCTTCCCTGGAATGTTGTTTTGGGCATGGAGAGGGCGAAATGTCAGACTCACCAGGGGAGCTTCCAAGAATAATTTGGAGGAGATGGTTAGGATTTCATTTGGGAAAAAGTACAGAGGAAAGAAGGAGTCAGAGGTCAGTGGAGGATGAATAATCAATTAAAGGGGAATTACAAGTGTGACACTTATTTGCAAACAATGCAGGTTCACTGATTGACTCTGGCAGCCGGGGAACAGGCTGCACCGAGCCGGCATGCAGAAACTGATATGAACATGGCTGCTCCACAAAGGGCAATGGATACGGGGGCGGTGATAAAATGGCACATTTTTTAATTGAACGCTGAGTCTTTCAAAGCCCCATGGATGACTTATGATCTACACTTTTCAATGGTTTCCTTTTGCACGTTTAAATTGCTTCTATTGTAGCGTACGTCCTCCCTCCGCTGCGAGCTCGCCACTCTGGCCTATCAAGTTAAATATTAATTGCGTACCGCAGAGGGATCACCTATCAGGCTGAAATCAAACACGGCAGTTGGTCCCTTTGGTGACAACACAAAAAACGTTACCTATTCTCTGAGCCTATTGTTTTCCTCCAACTGTTTTTAACGTGGCTGTGTGTGGAGTATTATCACTGTGGGACAACCTGAGAAGCTGTCGGCCCTGGGCGGAATCAGACGCTCCAGAAATTCAGAAATAAATGACCACCGCACCACCGGACCCCGATGGGTATTTTCGTTTTTTTTTCCCCCTCTGGTTTAGAATTTCAAAATATCAGAGTTAAGTAGAAAGTTTCGAAATACACATAATGCAACAATGACGTACATTGAATCACAGTCACACAAAAGTCCTTTGTTTTTCAGTAATCCTGCTTTGAACAATACGGCTTTAATCATTCCTGTTTCTTTTGTTTCGTGGCTTTGCTTTCAGGCTGTGTCGGAGATTGCAAGGTCAAGGAAGTCAAGGAGTTTGTGATATCACTGTGATGAAATGTGTATAATGAAACCAGCATGGGGGAGACGAAGGCATGCTCACGCTCGTACACTCGCACATAAACCCAGAAACGTTGTGTTCCGTCACTTGTGATAACACTTTCCTCATCAAAGCATAATTGCCGAGATGTGAGAAGACAATGATCTTGATATAAAGTTAGAGTTTGAGAGGGCTTGTCATTTTGGGTTAAAACTGGAAACTGACTTTCACAACAGTCTCCTGTGTTCAGCTCAAACATTGTGTCGACACGTCGCTCCTCCCTGACCTCGTTCTTTTCTTCTTTTCAAGTTCTGTACCTTTCAAACAATGAAGCACTGCTTTCCCTTTCCCTCCTGACGGATGCAAACAACAACGCATAGTTTTTTTTTAAAACTTGCAACTGCCTCTTATTTTGTCTAAAAATCCAACAGCAAGCTATTGGATAATGTCAGCAATTCCCTCAAGCTTCAGGAAAACACAACATAAGTAGCAGGATCACTAAAGGTCAGAGTATAAGTGGGATCCGAGTATGTTTCGACCTGGGGTAGAAATGTTGTCAATGAATCGGCTGCTAACAGCCACAGAACAGCAGCAGTGGCTGCTGTGTTATGTTATGGGGCAATTGTCCTAAATCCAGTCCTAAATGTCAACTAAAGGAGCTTTTTGGACTGTCTGCCTCACTCCAAGTCTTGTTGCAGGAATATGGAGGTTGAAATGGGAGCGACAGAGTCGCGATGGTTGTACCTCATGTGCCACTGAGCTTTTACAAACTCAACTGAGCCAGACAGGTGTGAGTGTTTTGCTGGAAAAAGACTTTTTAGTTGACATTTCTTGGAATGCTGTTGCCCCAAAAGTATTTGCTGTCGCCTCTGCCACTGTGTTATGGCTGCAGATGGAGATATTTGAGTCTGAGATTTTGGAACTACCAATTATTTACATATACAGTGGGCAGGTTGAAAAGCACTGGAATGTCCATTTACTGGCAAAGCCAACATTACCATGAAGAGGTGTTTACATAGAAATGCTATGAGTTTGAAATCAAGCTTCAAGTTTTTCCCTGCAGCCAGTCAGTCGTTAGCATAAGGCTGCTTGTTATTAGCAACAGTGCTGCCTACAGTGTCGCATGTGCCATGAGGCAAGGAAGCTTAAAGGCAAACGCAAGCTCACGACAGCAATACCAGTTACCATGGTAATGTATAGTATTAGTCTCTACACATTACCTACTTATTACCTGATCCTTATGATGTTGATGTTTTATTGTTTGTCACAATAACAGCTTCAATAACAACTCCTGAGACTTTAATTGTATTGTAACATCTGCTTATCACCTCTGTGTCTTCTCTGATGTACCTTGAGACGTCACCAGGTTCCGAGTTTCTCAGTCTAATGTTGTGAATATGGGTGTGAAGCCAGCACCAACTTTTTCATTGCTCATCATTAGACGTCCTCGACTGGAATCCAAACAGAAAGGGAAAGCGTAATCGGCACAAGGTCAAAAGGCACTCAGGCAGAGAATTCCCAGGCACATTGCCTGTTAAGCATGTTAGATGCAGTGTGATGTGATAATTTATTGATCCCTGTGGGGAAACGCTCTCTTCGCTTCCACTAGGAGGTCAGGGTCGCCGACAGAGCACAGCACCCCCAGAGCTGGAGTTGATGCAGAACTTTGCTCAAAGACATTCTTGTAGGCTTTGAACCCAAGCCTGGGATGATAGGACGTGTGCGTGCAACGACTTCAGTCAATGTCGCTCATGGAGTTGACTTTGTAAAGCAGCCTCCTCCACTTCAGTGCAACTCAACACACTGGTAGAGAAGCAGCGCTGTGTTTAATGTGCCGGCTCACTGAGAGGTGATGAAAGGCCTGAAGGCGGAGTTCAGAGGGAGGCGGTTCAAACAAACAATACGTTCTCAATGATGCAAAATGTTAGCAAGAGCTCACGGCCTTGGAAGAGATGCCAACATTTCGACATCTGTCATACTTGTTTTTCCTTTTCCTGACATTCTCACACTCAAACACTCGGTCTTGTGTTTTGGGGAATGTCTCCAGGAAAACTTCAAGACGCCTTGTAACCTGAGTGTCACCTTATAGTTTTGTCATGCAACATAAACAAGAATGATGGCGCAATCCTTAAAATGATGATTTAATTTTGAGTTTGCTATTCATGATAGAGACAGATCAAGACAGTTGCAGCCAAATTGAATAATAGAGTAGTAACTGGTGAATACTTCTTCAACAACACAGTAGTATGGAGGCACATGTTTTGTGGAAACTTGGTCACCTGCAACTATATTCTACTGGGCTGCAACTTAAGCTGTCATAGTTAGTTAAAAACCTCCACCTGTCAGAAAACAGCTGCTTGTACTCTATACTCCGTATATTTCCATGCATGAACATCTCCTGCTTCCCTGCGTTGCATGATGAGGTGTATAAACTATGAGGGGAGTTGGGATATGCTGAGGGCTGTCCTCCCAGAGACCCGCAGGTTTGCATCATGCTTCACAGCCTGCGTGCCACAGTCTGACGTTGCTGTTACGTTCGGAAACCACGCGGGCTCCCTCAGTGGTGCAGATTAAGTCAGCCCTGCTCATTTAGCATCATTTAGTGTTTGTCTGGGGTACCTCTGCCTGAGTGGAGAACAATACTGGTGAGGGGCAGCCAAAGCTGAGCTATGCTCCTTATGTCTGGAGGCAAAATAAACACAGGCAGGTACACCTGAGTGAGGAGGGGACAGGGAGACAGGGAGGGACAGGAATGGCCGATCAAAGGTTTCGGGCGAGGAACATGAACGCAGCTCTCAGCCTGAACCCAGATTGTAATGTTTCCTGTGGCCCAGACATGCACACGCTCCCCACTTGCAGCCACGCTCAATCACAGAGCAACTCCTGAGAAAGCAGACAGGAAGTCGGCGGAGCGTGAACAGCACCGAAGTTTTCTCAATCCTCCAGTGAAAGGCTCAGGTTCGGGCTTAGGTATGCCCTGCGCGTTCCCTGGATGGCCGGACGGACATCCACTTTTCTGACGGGTCTCCTCCTCTGAATGTACAACCAGCAGACATCCAGAGAGACGGAGGGCCGGGGCTCGTGGAGATCTAAACAATCCTCCAGTGGCTTCACTCTCTAGCTCATCACCTCGTTTGTCTACTACTCATTAACTTGGTTAGCTGTAGGTGCTCATGCTACCTTGTGTCTGTCTTTTTGTTTCTATCGTCCTTAACTATGGAACTAAAACTATATTATACATAAAGTCAAATTCATTTAGAAGCCACTGTAATGCTGAGCTCAAACCATCCGAAAAGTTTAGTGGGTTCCCACTGGTGACATGGAACATCTGAACTGCATTTCACGGCAGTCGCACTAATATTTGTGGAGATACTTTCTGGAGACGTGTTGTCATTGTACCTCAAATGACTTTGGTCAGGGTCTTGTCGGTCTTGCGTTTCCTTTAAAGGATAAGGCCAGAGATATTTCATATTCGTATTGTCTGCAAAACCAAAATGACAATGAACGCTCCCCACTAACGAATATTGTCTGGGTTCCCAAAACTTGATCTCACTTATTTGTCTGTGCCATAGCGCTCCCATTGTTGTCCGTAAACGATTGAAAACACATGGATGAGCCTCAGAGTGATGCCGCATGACATGTGTGCACAGAGCTGAGGATTTCAAACTATGTTAGTGAGCATGCTCAGTGGCCCCGGCCTCACAGGAACTAGGCCTCCCCTCCAGAGACGGTGAAAGTGATCGCTGCTGTTTGCCTGTGGTGCTGCAGCGACCGTGTTTTTCATAATGACAATAGAAATACGTCGCCCAACACTGGGGCTCATCCATGTGGTTTTAATCCAGCTGATAACGCTGGCGCTAGAGGGTACGCACACGTACTCTGGATCAGACAATACTTTATCATTGTCTGAAGACAGAAAGACAATAATCCACCTTATCCTTTATTACATGCAATTCTGACTGTTTCTGACATGCATACAACATGCATTAAACCTCACACTTTTATTTATCAACAGAGTCGCAGAATGAATAGAAAATATAGTCAAGACACTGACAAGATTAGAAATTATAAATGTTTTGTTCTATATAGCTTCCCTAACCAGCAAACTGTTCTCAGCTGTAATAACGAAATTGCACAAGGGTTTTCAAAGGTTTTCTAATCATCCGTTAGCCTTCTAAAAACCAGACGTGTGCAGCTGAAATGGTCATTTACCACATTAACAATGTATTCATTTAATGTTAAAAGTGCTTTTCCTTCAAAAATAAGGACATTTCTCAGTGACCCCAAACTTTTGAACGGTACTGTATAATGATGGAACAATGATCTGTGAAGATAAGATGTTGCAGTTCTTTTCTAAGTGTGTGTGTGTGTGTCTCAGCCCTTTTCTCCACAGTGAGAAAGAGCCATTTGTCCCCCTCCCCGGTGGAATTGGACGCTCCGGGCCCCTGCAGAGGTGACCCGCTGCCGTGCCGCACAGCGTGCTGTTGTCATTGGTAGAAGAAGGGGCGGGTGCGGCGCCAGAGGCAGCTCTCTGACAAACAGAGCAGATGCCTTACACTAACAAACAGCCTGGCGGGGCCTGGACGGCCTCCCTGTCAGCCCTCCGCCACTACATCAAGTCAAAGTGCTGAGACTCGCAGCTGCAGCAGCAAAGAGCCGTGTCCTTAGCGCTCACGACCACAGCCGCCGCGAAGCTCCCCGACGGGTCACTCACTTTTATTTGTCACCTGCAGCTTTGGAGTTTCACACGGTTGCATTTTTTTTTTGGCAAAAGAGGCTGTTGTGAATATGCCGCTCGCATTTCTCCACACAAAGGGACTATTGTCGGAAGCTTATCCCGACATGAAAATTAAGCTGTTTGTGCACTGTGGGCCGCGATGACTGTAATCTCCAACGACTGCGGAGAAGTGTGGCGAGATTGCGATTTCGCTGCTTCGCGCACGTGTGTCGGGCTTCTCTGCTGCAGTCACTCATGACCATGAGATCTGAAGATGGCGGCGCAGCGTTCCTCCCTGTCGGCACGTCCCCCATACGGAGCATGTTTGTTGCTTTAATTGTTGGATCTATTCCAACTTCAAACAAGGACACCCACACACACTCAGAACCTCAAACACATTCGGGAATATCTACAATTACACACATGCACGCCGCATAACGCCGTCGGCGCTAAAGCAATAATGCAATTTCCTTATTAGGAGTTGTGGGTTCAGCCAGACTGCGTAAGAGCACCTTGGGCTTTGAAATAAGACAGAAACAAATGATTGTATCATGAATTTTTCAAAGTTACACCTCTTGAAAGCGGAATTGTTATTATTATTTGGCGTCTTGGGTTATGGATAAATCATGAAACGAAACAGGCGCAGCTTGCATGCATTTTAATTAATCTCAGACTGCAGGGGAAGTAAAAAATGACTTTTTATCCTCTGCCAAGTGGCGGACCACCTACTGAAGTGGAGCCACATCTTTACTGATGAGTGTCAATCTGGCCGGCGCTGCCGCCCAGGTGCTCAGAGTCCACAGCACATTAGCAGCGTGACATTTTCACACACAGATCCTGAGCGTGATGCAGGAGCACGCTCATGAGCCAATTATGCAAATGCCCCTGTGGGTCAAAGGTAGATCGCAGGCCGACATTGCACTTACACGTTAGCGGTGAAGCTTGTTATTATACCAACGTGAGCGACGTGGCTCGGCCAGAGTTGGAGTCACATCTCAACCTTCAGAAGTCATCTGATTAACGTTCATTTCCAGGCTGATGTTATGTTTACAGCAAACACAGATGGACTCGCGAATATTCACTCTGAAAAGCACCTGAGCTTCTTTGCAAATCCGGAGGCTGATCCGTGGCCAGATTCTGTGCCAGGGCCCGTCTCCAGTGACTTTCATTTCTGCATCATGCTAATTCCGGTTCGAGTTCAAATATTTCAATGGATGACAAGAATTTAGCATCAGTCTAAAGCTTCACGTCAGTGGTGTTTGTCGATACCTTTGCCGTGATCACAGTACGAGTCAAGAACAAGTGTTTAACGTCATTTTAAACTGGCTGTAGTATGGACAACCATGTCCCCCTGCCATGTTTTCACCTCTCACAATCATTGCAGGGATGAACTGAACAACTCTTTGTGACCAAAGAGACCCAGTCAGAGCTTTTGGCAACTTGATCTCTCCATTTCCAAACGTCTCTGTTTCTGCTGGTTCAGGCTGAACCGCCATCCTGCAAATTGCCCCCAAATCTGCTGAGTCGAATGGACACCAGTCCTAGCTGCAGCAGTGAATGTCGCCGAACACAGCCAGAGGCAACTAAACTCATTTTGTTTACACAGTCGTGTACCCCTGTGTTTGCAATAACGCTGGTGCAGTTGATACCAAAACCTTCCCAAAATGGCATCCTGCGTATTTATGTTACGTGCCGTGCAGTAAAACAGAGCGAACCGGCCGTGGAGCGGATCAATCCTGGGCCCTGAGCCAGGTCATATCAAAGAACGAATCAGGCTTTTCCTTCGGTTCCTGCTCCGGCCTCCATCATCGGGACGATGGCGATGAGCTACAGCCGTGTTGTGCTGTGCTCGGAACCTCGTCGTTACAAACGGCGACAGCTGCTCTGCACAGGAATGCATCTGGGGCGTGATGGATGTGAGGAGGCAGGGTATCTGTCCGTTGAAGAGACGTCAAATCTGATCACAGTCTGTAACCTAACCTTAGCATAATGGACTTATTTCAGGTAATTGACTCCCTGGTGTTCATACCAGCTGAACACGCTAGAAGAAATCGCTGACTATGAGCATCAGTCCAGTCAGGGGATTGCTCTTGGTTTCTTTTGTGATGCTAAGCCCTTTAAGCTCTGATTGCTGGCTAGCAGACGACAACTCCTGTCTCCTAATGCCCGTGAACCCTTGTGCCTTTGAGAAGGGTGAATCTCAAATCTCTGAAATGTGATTGTTCCAAGGAAAGTGCAGTCAGAACCAGAATCCACCGGGTCCTTTGGGTTCTCACACTCACTCAGAAAATTCCATATCACGCATCCTAGTATGTAAACTGGATCTTAAAGGGGAGCTTTGTTTTATTGACATATTTATTTAGATATTACATACTACTTTTGTTTTCATCATCAAATTATTCAAATTAACGTTATTCAACAGGTTTGATTTCATCAGGCATCTGTGATGTAAAATTCTAAGCGATTATTTTTATTTATGTCCTACGCTGCAGCTGGAGTAGAGCCCTGAGCGTTTGCTTTAACATCCCTTTTTAAAGTTTGAGCTTGTGATTTAAAAATCTCCTTTGGCTTCGCTGTGAACTCAAGAAAACGTCTACGAGCAGCTTTTCCAAGTCTTGTCGATTCAGGCGACGTTAGCGATCTCAACGTGAGCCTGTAAGGGCTAAAAAATAATGCTTGGTATTATCCAAATGTTACAGCTTGCAAACTACTGACCGTGGGCTTCAATTGCATCACTGAACCTACACCCGGAGGAGCAGGAGCACTCCAACACGCCAAGGTTGGGGAGGACAAATTCTCGCCGAACACATGACCAAACAGCATTTGATACAGCCGGTTGTCTCGTTTACACACGTTAGCTGTCAGCATTCCCACACGTCTGTGTTACAACACGACAAACTAATCAAGTGCCATGGGAACGCGGTGAGCCTGGGAGCCATCTGCAGCCGTATGGAGGGTGGGCCTGAGCACAGCTACTCTATTCTCTGAGCCTTGTTCTGTTTCTAATAAGTCATCAGGCGCTCCGTCCCGCAGGCCTCCTGAGCCGCTAAGCTCTTGCTCAAACATGCTCTTTGCCGTGTTGGTGATTTGCAGGACAATCGGAGCGCTGGGGATGTGAAAAGGTCAGGCCGAGGTGCTTGTCCGGTCCCCCCACTTTAAAGCCCATACACAAGCGGCACTAATCTCCCTCAGGCCGCGCTACTGGCCGCCGAGCTGGGGTTAGGGTTGCGATCAAACCCGCAGTTTTGCTGCTCCCAAATGGAGCATGTAATGAGCGAGTGGTGCGTGTTTACTCAGTGTAGCTTGGAGATAAACAAGAAACGGGCAATAATCTGAGGTCGACCCTTTTTTGTATTCAACATTTAATTCACACAGAAATACAAGATTCAGTTGCTAAAACAACTATTCAAAATTATTTTTAAGGTTTTTAAAATTTTTATTTACATATATATATATATATATATACACAATTTTACTTCTGGAAAATCCACTTGGAAGAGTGTCATCAATATATTTAAATCCATTTAAAGTGTGATGCTGCTACTTCCTCCCCTGTTCCTCAGTGACTGCGTGAGGACGACCACTGCACCTTCTGCTGGTGTCAGCGCGGCTCCTTCCTCGCCTCCGTCTCGGTTTCTGCTTGGCAGTTTGCTGATGCTCTTTTATACTGTCCATTCTTATGAAATCTGGCTTCTCTCTGGTTCAGACAGTTCCTCACCATGTGGCGTCATCTTGCATTAGACACAACCCAGGCCAAAACTGAGGAAGCTGTCCGTCAAGTCAGATTTAATTTAAAATAGCCCAAAATCACAAAAACCCAAATCTGCCTGGAGGGGCCCGAGGAATCTGTTCAGCGTTACGACACGCTCTGTCCTCGGACCCTCGAAGCAGACAAAGAAAAACTTTGCCGGGAGAAAAAAAAAAAGGATGAAACCTCAAAGAGGAGGGATCGTGCTTCACGGACGGACTGACGTGCAACAGATGTAGCGTGTGCAGAGCGCACAGGGAGATTTACAGTTTGGACGATCGGTTTGACCTCGGGAGGTGGGACTGGGGAAAATGGGAGGATTCGCGTTTGCTGGAGACAATCAGTGACTTCACTGGCATGGAACTGAGGAGGTTCTCCAGAGGTTCTGTGCCTGAGCACCGTGATAGTGAGGCTGAAGAATCTCTGGAGGAGAAGAACGAACACAGATGAGGACGTCAAGAAGAGTTTTTGGCGAGAAGAGGCCATGCTGCAGTAAACACCAACACTGATGTGGAGAATCTGCTGCTGTGTTGCTCATGTGTGAAAGGAGAAAGCCACAATCCAGTTCTCTACAAATCCTCCCTGTTTAGGCAGCAGTGCTCTCTGAAGGTGTGTGTGTGTTGTTCTAGCTGTGCTCCCGCCCTGTGTGTGGCCCTTTCGCAATTTTGTTTTGCAATTCGTTCTCGACTGAGCGAGACGTGGAGGAGCAAGTCGGGAGCTGTTTACCACAGTGAATTATCCAAATGATATTCAGCCTAATCGGGTCTATTACAGCTCTTAGGCCCGTATTACAATACGTGTTAGTGGATGTAAGTGCACTCTCTGTCACAATCACGCAGCGCATCACGCTCATCATAAGACGCGGGGGGAAGTGAATTAGCGACCTCTGCTCCTGCTGGTCGTACCCTGTTTAGGCAGCAGTGCTCTCTGAAGGTGTGTGTGTGTTGTTCTAGCTTTGCTCCCGCCCTGTGTGTGGCCCTTTCGCAATTTTGTTTTGCAATTCGTTCTCGACTGAGCGAGACGTGGAGGAGCAAGTCGGGAGCTGTTTACCACAGTGAATTATCCAAATGATATTCAGCCTAATCGGGTCTATTACAGCTCTTAGGCCCGTATTACAATACGTGTTAGTGGATGTAAGTGCACTCTCTGTCACAATCACGCAGCGCATCACGCTCATCATAAGACGCGGGGGGAAGTGAATTAGCGACCTCTGCTCCTGCTGGTCGTACCCACTCTATCGCGCTCGCGTTCAGACTGGGTCCACACGCTCAGGGTGAAGATCTAAACCAGCAGCTGGACTGTCACGTTCATTAGGACCAGAAAACTACCCACCTCTCTTTTTTTTAATCTTGTAGTTTTTCTACCAAGGGAGGGCAGCAGAATGTTAAACCAATGACCTTGTGTTGAGTGGATACGTTTGTTTACACATTGTATTACTGATTAAAATATGTAATTATAAAGTTTTTACCAACAGTCGGCATAAGGACTAAAAACAATTAAGGATGTACAGCACAAAGGAAGCTTCAAGTATTCCAAAGACAGAAAAAAATAAATATATATGTAATATATACACCAATAGAGACATTGAGCAATAATTAAGAATGACACACTGAATTAAAATGAATTAAATTAAGGTTCATTAAGGTTTTTTGGTAACGTGAGAACAGAAGACAGCGGCCTGACGTGTTGTGTGACGCGTTCGACGCCCCAATGAGAGAAGTGTGTGGTGTGATAAATAACATCTGAGTGTGTGTCTGTGTGTAGTCGTGACAGATGTGAAGAAGGATGATCTTCCAAGCAGCATTCGCCGCTCATGTGCCGTGACAACGTGAAGGGAAACATCCGTGTGATTTCTCGTCTGCCCGCCGCGCCCTGCCCGTTCGCTCTTCATATGTTTTATGGATCGCCATAACTCTGATACTGATACTGACTATTTTGAGAGTGTATTTTGTTTCCCGGCGCTCTGCAGCGGGAGCACAGCCACTGTTATTTCAGCCCTGCAGGGCTCCCAGCGATACTGCTGATGCAGGGCTCTGGACGTCCCCAACCTTGACACGCCCGGGCACCTCCCTGCGAGCCAGCGCGCCCCCCCCGCCCCTCAACTTTGAGCGAGGGATTATGGGCTGATTTGGCCGCGCCTCTAGCCCCACAGAGCGGCAGTTGGCCTCTGACTGGAGGGGACTCCAAACAACATGCGCATGGCCTGCATGCTGAAGCCCAGCCCCCGTCCGCGGTGACAGTCCCTGCCCCGGTGCTTGACATGGTGTCAGGCCCGCGTGCCAAGGTGGCCCAGCTCCTCTCGGCGCTCCAGACAGGCCAGATCCAGGCTCTGACAGGCTCGGTCTGTGGGGAGCGGCTGAGTCCAGACGCTGCTCTGACCCCGCCGCCCTCTGCATGTTGTTTACCTTCAGGTGCTGGCACCTGCTCAACAGGGAGGGGGGGGGGGGGTCTGCTTCTTCCGTTTCCCAGACAGGATTCAGAAATTGACAATGCTGGAGCTCGTAACACCTCAGCCAGACCTTGTGGGCCCTGTGGGGCTGCCAAGAACTGACTGGAGCTTGACCACGGCTTAAGCACGTTCTCGGGGCCAAATGGAGCTAGATTCTTCCCTCTCTGACGCAGAGCAAGTTTAATCACAAGTTTGCAGCTCTGAGAGAAAAGCTTGGGTAATTGCAGGTGTACAATGAACAGAAAGCGAGTGTATATGTTGGCGATCTCTGCGTGAGCTCGTGCAGAATAAACAGCAGTGTGGGCAGCACCCTCCTCTTCATCGCTTGATTTGATATCACTTCCTGCAATGTATTCAGCAATGTGACGTCCAAATGAGAATTTGACAATACAATGCAGATTTAAATACATTTGGCCTTTCAAATGGGGCGGGGGGGGGTTACAAAGAGCGGACGGCGGCGAGCGAGCTTTCTTCCCGGCGGTGTGCTGCGCGCTGCTGTATTCTCACTGAGCATCAGTGCATGAGTAATTATGGAGAATTATTCAGCGGGAGCATAATTATGCAAAGTCGCTCAAATGACGGACAAATCTGTCGCCTTATGTGCATTGTTTTGCAAATGCGGCTGATGATTCCGTTATCTGCCTCACGCTCTGCAACACCTGTTTTGTGTAATTAAAACAAAAAATAATTTTGACACGGGAGTTTGACTGAGGCAACGCAGGGAGCGGCTGTCCGCAGGTGATCTCTGTGTCAGCGCGTGGGCGCCGCACTTCAAACTGGGTCGGGAAGTGTGGATTTGAATCTGTGCATCTCGGCTGGAGACATCATTTGCACATTATGTTTGGAATTATACATGCCTTCATTCTGCGTTATGCTCAAAGACACCCACAGCCCTGCCAGCACAGCCACTCTCAGGCTCAGAGAAGGAGAAGGAGTGATGTTTACAGCCTGGATTCTACTTTTTAATCACAACAGTTTGAGCACCCACAAATTTACATTTACATTTTACATAGTGCAAATACAGAATAATATTTATTGGTAGAAATACTTGTAAGATAGATCGTGTGCAAGCACATGTAGACTCCACACAGGAAGGCCCTGACTGGGACTCGAACCCAAAACCTTCTTACTGTGAGGCAGCAGCTAGGAACTACACCACCATGAATAATACATAAAAATACACCTGAAACTACCTTTGTTAAATTAGGATTTAATACAGAATTCTGTATTAGAACACAACAGGATTGGCCAGGACGGGATTTGAGCCCCCAGTGCGGCCTTCACACAGAACAGTGTGTTTTAAGACACCGTCAACATGTGACAAGGATCCAATCCCTTCACCAGCAGCTCGTCAGGGACGATGGTGTCAGTAAACCTGCCTGTTTACCTGTGCTCGTTTAGGGTCACCTGGAGGGCCACGCCTCCTCTCAGCCAATCAATACAGAAATGTGCTGTATCGTGACAAAGTGAAATAAAACGGGTGAGTGATGGCCGGCAGGGCCCTGCACACTTCATTACCCAGCAGCACAGGCAGTGTGGTGGTCGCTGGATTCCTACTGTTAAATGGGTCCAAAACACATTCTGTCGTCCTCTCAGTGAAATGGCTGAGCCACACGTGTGTGTGTGTGTGTGAGAAACCCAGACGAATGACAGCAAGGGTGGGAAAATAGAAGCCTAGATCCATTTGGATTGTTTTATGGCTTGGGCTGTAATGTAAGTAAAAAAAAAAAAAAGTGTCATCCGATGTCTGCAAATATATTCCCCCTGGGGTCAAAGTCAATAACCCATTACATGGATTAAAAGAGCCTCCTCTGTCCTTCACTGCTCACTACTGGACAGCAAATAGCTTCTGATTTTTATTCATTGGTTTCTATCTACAGAGAAATAGTTGCTAAAGAATGTGTCAAAGCAATTTACCCCCCAACATACACGCAAACAGAAACAGACTCATGGAAGCATCGGACTTCCTCACTCCCAAAGAGTAATAGAAGAGAGAGAGAGAGAGAGAGAGAGAGTGATCCCATCTTGAAGGGAATCTTAAGCAGATGCATAGAAGCAGGAAATTCCCCCTGGATAAGCTGGTGTGGTGTGAAAACCTCTCTCTCTCCGGTGATGAGCTGACAACACACTCGTGTTATTTAACGCTGGTTTCATCTGCGACACATCTAGAAAGGCTTCTCAGAGATACTGGGTTGCATCTGGTCCAAGTGCCAGATCGGCAGGTTCGGCACATCTAAATAGCGACTGAGGGAGTCTATGCTGGATGGACGTATCAAGCGGCTCCAGGAGTGAGTTCACTGCCTATTCTGAGCCATAATCACATCAATCTAGAGTCACGTCGTCTCTCAGCACTAATCCTCTGCATGGGTCCTATGAGGGATGTACCCTGAGTGCTAGGCCCACTAAAAGGATTCATCTGGGTTATTGTGCGTTGTCTTCCACTGTTCAAAATGTCCAATGGGTGGAGACAGACTGTGCAGAGGGATTGTTGGAGTCCAGGTCCAGTTGACGTGGGGGATAGGACCTGGACGCACTGTAAAGCCGTCTGATCCAACGCTGGTGTTTTCCTCGCACCATCGGTTTCCAGATCTCAGCAGAGAGAACGTTGTCATGAGAGCTGCGGCGAGACGGGAAAAGGACTGCAGGCGTGTTACGTTGGAGGACTCAACGTTCTCCGTCATCACCTGAAAACCAAATCGATCTCTCCTTGTCGAGGGGTGATGACTGTACCTGCGCTGCCTTTCTTTTCTGGATCTTCGTGATGTTTTGATGATGTTGTTCCTACAGTTCATCGTTATTCGTTATTTTCTATCGATATAGAAAGCTTTAGGGCATGTTTGCGGTCCTACATTTCATTCGTATACGGTCACTATTCAGAGGTCGCCGTGCACCTCGTGGTGCGACCTCACTGGAGGGAATTCTCCTCTGGGCCTCGGCTCGCCCTGATTTCTGCCACCAGCTCTTTGGCAGCTTGGTTGAGTCATCACTATTCTGGACTTTTCAGGCCAGATCTGCGACACTGAAAACTGGCTGCTTCTGCACTATGTCCACACTGACAGTAAATTCAATATCCTTATTTGCCTATTTAGCTCAAGACATGCGCCCCACACCCAAGTTGTTAAGGCAAAGCAGTGATTTATTTAGCCAATTAAACTCTGGGATAATTAGGTGCAGACGGCGGAGGGAGCCAGGCTGGGACTTTGTCCAGTACACAGAGGTTAATGAGAATCCTCTTTGAGATAAGTGCCATGTGACCAATGGGAGTTCAGACTGGAGAGCCTGATCCAGCAGACATGGCTGCCGCCTCTGAGGAGCACGAACGAGCAGCGGGCGAGCTTCCGAGCGCCACGCTCATTACCGTGACGCCTTCTCCTCGCCGTGGTTCGTCCTTCTACTTACTTGATCGCGTTTATTTCAACCTGATTAGCGCCTGCTTCTTTTTTTCCCTTCTTCTCGTTACACGCAATTATGAATAATGGAACATGAAAACGCAATTATTTTCTCAGGGCGCGTGGCGAGTGTGGACTAATTGAATGAAGAGAGACGAGGCCTGCAGTGTGTTGTGCGCTGGGACGACAAACACCACCACATTAGCACGTTATTGACAGCACTGCTCGGATAATGAAATAATCGTCGCCTAATCAGACGGATGAAGATTTTATTTGATTTTTTCTGGAAGTCAGGATTCAATGGGAATTTTACACGTTACAGTTTGATAACCTGTTGATGATTAAAATAATACCGATTAAGGAAAAGGAAAACGTAGAAATACATCTGAGTTAAGGCCGGGGTATGAAGTACTTGCACATAATGAAAATTAAAAGCCAATTCATTACATGTAATAGTGGGTGATTTAATTTATTAGCTGACATTAGCTGGCCCACATGTCACCACCGCTACTGCGCCATGTCCACACTCGTCTGATGGTGCACGTACATGCTGCCTCTTGGTTCATGGGTTAGAGTTTCAGTCCAATCATCGCAGGAACGGTTCAACTTGGAGAGCCTGACAGATACGGCACGTACAGTACGCTGGCTGGGCTTGGATCACATTTCATCGTCGACAAGTAACAGCACAGCTGCCAGAACCTGAGACGGATCCATGTTGACATGAGAGCATCCAATCACTCGTGCTGATTTGTCGGCTGAGGATCAGCAGTTTTACAAACATGCAAACTAAACAGTCAAAGTCAACACGTCCTTGTTTTTATTGAATGAGGTTATACCAACTCTATAAAGCAGCCAACATTATCAATGCCTTATAATAGATATATATTTATATTATATATTGAGGCTCCGTCTAAGGCCACATTCATGCGTTCATAGGAAAACCCTCAGATAAAACACAAACAGTACATTTCTCCTGGTGGTGATTGCTGGATCTGCCGGAGCCTCCATGTGACAGACAGAAACAAATGTCCTGATCTAAGTTGATGCTTATGTCTGGGCGGACATGTGGATACTTGTTGGCGCGCTAGTCGGCCTCAGGAGCCGCAGTGTTCGCCGCTTCAGCCGAATGCAGGGAAGACACACCTCGGCTTTCCTGCCGCGGGCCGATTCACTTGAGTCAGAGCCAGACAAAGTGAGTAAGGAAGGGATCACCGTCCTCTGTGGGGACGCGTCACCCCCGTGACGTGAAGGTTGCGCGTCTGGGCCGGAGCAGGGGTGCACTCTGTGCGGTGGGAACCCGCTGATGTCACGCGTTGGGTGTAACTCAGACATAAACGGGCGCAGTAGTCTGGTCACGATGACGCGTTCCATGATGCACTGCTGTGCACTGATCATTAAAACACATACACTCTTGAGTGCCCCCCCCCCCCCCCCCCCCCCCCCCCCCTTGAGTGCCCCCCCCCCCCCCGGTCCTTGTTCCCTGTGGGAAACCTGGAGACCTGCAGCAGAACCAAACAAACGAAGGAAGTGCTACAGGAGACACACACACACACACACACTTCCTGAACGCCTCGCAGCAACATGAGCAAAGAGAGCTTTAATAATAATATCTCCATATTCATAGTCCCTTGTTTTTATCAAAGCAGGGAGGGAAAATGAAAAAGTAATGTATTCATAGCTGAATATAAAAACTGGGATTCCTGAATGAACAATGTGCTTTTTTCCCCATATTGATGTGTAATTACTCATTGCAAAAACAAATGCAAAGTCGGCCAAATGTAAGTTAGACTATAACCTGGTCCATTTGCCAGCGGCTACAGAAAAGAATTCCCTCAGCCTTTTATCGGTTTCCATTCTTGCCCTGACAGAACGGAGGGTTCTGGTTTGAATCCCCACACCCTTCCCAGGCACTCCACAGATCTCAGAGCACTTCACGTCGCAGTTTTGACAATTCACCCATTCATACGCTGTGTCTCTCAGACGGGCAATTTGGGGCTGAGTGTCTTAACCAAGGACACTTGGGCAGATGGGCCAACCACTGGTGTGACTGGGATCAAACCACCGGCCAGCGTAAGAGGACGGACCCTCAACCCTCAGCCACTCAAATGATTCACTTTAATCGTGTGAAAGTAGCTGTGAGCTGTGAGCGCCGACACGCCTGTTCTCGCAGCGGAAACACAAGTTGCCGGAACAATGGAAGCTTGAAAAGTTTTTGCTCTGGAGCCTGAAGATAACATATGTGCAATTACAGCACGCAGTAATGCAGCTGTCATCTCCAGGCACATATCACTCGGGTTTATTGTTCTGTAGTGGCGGCTGCAGAGCGAACAAAACAAGCCGTGGTTGAATAAATGATCTACAGCCTGACTTGGTGTGGTGACCCACAGCTCATGTTGGCTAATGCTTGCTAAAGCTAGCCACTTGTCTGTTGGAGTTGTTGGCTGTTATGTTCTGTGGCTACTTCAGAATTAATAATAATCGTAATGATCTTCTTTCTTAAATACACTTCTAGGAATGTGGTTGCCATGACGTCGACCGGCCCGCGCTGTGCTAGTAGCTTTGTGACGCTACTATGTTTTAGCATTAGCCATTGTCTTGTAATTATCAGTAGCAACTTACTGCTCCAATCAGTTCCTGCGGTCTCTTTCAGAATAAAACATGAGCAGCTGATCCACCGTGACTGCGTAATTATCTTCCATTTTTTAGCGTAAAACTAAATCTCATAGGGCTTTCTAGTGTGGCCAGTCTGGTGCTAAAAAACACAAGAAAAGCATGTCCTTGCATAGTTTACAGAAACGTCCACTTGAATCCAAACTAATGAAAATGATGCAGTATCAAGTCTCAGTAGTGTGGATGGTGCCTGAGCTGCCTAAATCTAACTGAACGTCGTGAGTGAATAAATTAATGAATCCATTTATTCAGCAGTTAAATTGCTAAATTGCTGACGGCCTGAATGCGCCGATGTCTTTGCCGTCGCTTTCTTGTGCTTTGAAACTTTAGCCTGTCGCTGTGCTGTGGAGAGGGTCAGGGGGATCATCAACATTAGCCAGAAGGGTCCTCTGGGGATCATTAAAACCCTGATCATATTTCACAGCAATCTGGCCTGTTACTTGTTGAAATTTTTGGCTGTGGAGCAAAGTGCGGAATGGAAGCACCGATGAAGAGCCAGCAGACAGCCACGTCCTTATCTCATTGCTTTCCTCTGAGGGAAGTGTTGAATCTTCACGACCTCCCAACCCCACTGGAGCAGCGCCCTTATAAAGATCGTTTTCACGACATTTCTGTTTTATTACATAGTTCACAGTCCGTCGCGATGAAAAAGAAAAAAGAGCAACAGAGCGTCAAAGGTCTAACGCTGAATTTGTACCTTAGACATTACGCGTACAGCTCCAGGACATCTCACAAAAGCTCTTCAACAGTCTACAGGTTGTCTGTTCATGCCCCATAGGAAGTCTGAATGGTGGAAAACACGACCTGCAATGGAATTCAAAGGGGGAAATTGGGAAGCTACAGCCTCTCTCTCTCTCTCTCTCTCTGTGTTCCAATTCTGGTGATGACAAAGTGCAGGTAAAAATAAAGTTGACAGTAATCTGATGGGATGTCTGAACTGTTTAGTGCGGCGAGACATCAAAAAGAGGAATGATAGCATGAGACAGATGTCAGCGTGGGATATGTGGAATTCTAAACAAATGATTATGAGCTGCAGTGAAAGACAAGTGGGGACACGGACGGGAGGAGAACTCGTCTGCGCGAGCTCACGCTGAGGGTGGAACGAACAAAGGAGTCGATGCGCCCACTCACGCGGCTCGCACCTTCGGCGCTGAGCGCCGGTGACAGGTCATGAAAGGAGAGAATGCCGGGAGATATTCATCAGGGTTTGAAAGACGAGAGACGATAACAACGATCGGGGCGAAGAAGAAAAGAAGAACACGGCAACAACAGGACTGGTTAAATGGGACCTTCCTCTCAAGAATGGACACATGACATCGGGATCAAAGAAATAAGGCAAACAGATACTAGTACCTCCTTTTGCAGTACAGCAAGGGGGTCTGAGCTCTCACTGCATGATCATATACTATAATAACTTAAATACGTTTTACTGGTAGGCACAGTGAATTCAAATAAGAGAATAATAATCACCGACATTAAGATTTAATGATATGATCAGGAATGTGATTAGATTCATGCAACTAAAAAAAATAACTTTAACTGTATGTGAGTAAAATTTACCAAATCACAAATGTTGTTCAAAAATGTCAACACGACATAAGCTCCAACCCAGTGAGAGGTTTTGACTGAGTGATCTACCTCTTTAAGAGAAGGAGAGGAAGTGTTGAGAATATTCTGTTTGTTACTTATGTGACAGACAGTGGAACTAAACCCAAGTTAAAATAATAATCTCAAAATCCTGCTCTGCAGGACGAGTTTGAACACTGTCAAAAACATTAGGGCTAGTGTGACAAGAACAACCAAATGACACATATCCTCATTCGACAAGACCCCCATGATGTTATAAGCTGAATATCATCACTTAGAGCCATCAGATATGGAGAAAAAAAAAAACAAACCTAGAAAGCTCATCAAGCGCTGACAGGAAACCAAAAGGGAACCAACACATTTGAAAACAATGCATCCAATCTATCACGTCCTGCGGAAAAGTTTGGGACTGGGAGGCTCCGCAGCAGCAAGACTAATGGGGATTATCGTGAATATCATGTGGTGATGTGGCAGCTACGCTGATGACTAGCCCGAGGGTGTGGAAAAACAATTATTGTGCAAAACCACCAAGGGGAAAAAGCCCTTTCCAAAGCGACGCATTTTCCTCCCCGCTCATCTTCATAAACCGATGTGGAGAGAGATGCTTGGGCGCCGCAGTGTTATGATGGCTGTCACAGGATGTCACTCACGTATCGGCGCATTTGACGGGTCGAACATTATCCCTCAAGCCACGAGAATGCAGAGCGCCGCGCGCGCCAGCAGCTACTGTAAAGTTTATGAGCTGTTAAAGTGACATTATGATTTCGAATGCCTTATCTTTAATGTCAAGGGAACAGGATTTCAATTTAACGGGAAATATAACTTTACAGCGGCTCCGACCCATAAAGTGCGTTTCTCACACTTACTTTGTTATACGGCGGCTATTATTAAACAAAGCTTTCAAAATGGAGAATTCACAGCCGCTCTTGTTCTTTATAATCCTCTGATGTTGTGATATTTCTGCCTCTCCGGCTTTTGTCCGTCGGAGTGGCAGTTTCGATTTCACATGTTGAATCCGACATGTAAGAAGATGCCAGGCACGATGGCTTGGAGATTTAATTATCTGATAGCATTGTATTGTAGGTGCACGTCTCCAGGTGATTGGGAATTTTCCCGCGCGCTGCCCCGTCTTGTAAGTCCTGACTCTGGCCAAGCTGTGGCAGCCTCCTCCGAGCATCCACCGGATCATAAACCGATCGTTATCTCCGTCTCATCCTGTGTCTCCGCCCTCATATTTATTGTCTTTGTTTCACCCCTTTTTTCTTGTAAAAAAAGACTTAATCCTCACAGTTTTATGAAATTCATTTTTAGTGCTGTTATTTCCTCTTTCAGTTATGACTTGACTTTCATTCAATTATTTTCTTCTCATGAAATTACAACTTTTTTCCCATAATGACCTTTTTTCTTATTCATTTTGACTTAACCCTCATAACATTACTCACAACTACATTTTCATGCTGCTCCCATTACATGACAACTTTATTCTCAAGTACTACAGTATACTAGCCTCCGCTACTACTCACTCAGCTGCAGCCAGCTGCTGCCTCCACGGAGCTTAGATGATACGGCCACGACGGTGACGTCCTGGTGCTCGAGGAGGAGGAGGAGGCTCATGTTTTCTCTGAGCTTCACTCCAGTGATCTATGAATATTTGTAAAATTGACTGAATGTATCCATTAATGTCCAGTGTAGCTGGCAGAGATGAAGTCTTTCGGTTTTATTCACAGTCGGGAGGAAATGGTGGAATCGGCCCGTAGGATCAGGAGTTAGGTTCCTTGTAAGTTTGAACACATTTTATTACGCCGCGTGTTGTGCCTCTGCTGTCTTCGGGGAGGGTTTATTCTCGTTGAATTCTCGCCCTCTTTTTCTCATTGTTTTCTGCCTCTTTTTAAATGAAGCAGCTTCACATCCAAGCTGGGCTGAACACAGTGGCCTGAGTCAATCTGCTCTCTTCCTTATCAGCATCTTCAGCCCACCGCTGGCTCCTCTTGCTCCTCTTGCTTATTGGCACAGTGACAGGATTTATTTATTCAGCGGGAGAGGTGATGGGCTGCACATTATTTCACACTGGATATATTTGGTGTCAGTGAGCTGTAATGGATTGAAGGGTGTAAATCCTTATGGATTTACTTTGGGGAAGTAATAAGACGTTGGTCCGTTCTTGGGGTGTGGAGGCGTGACCCAGCTGCAGACCCTGGAAGATGAACGGTCTCTTTTTGGCTTCATGAGTTAATCTCTGCCTTCTATCAAATATATTAAAGACGAGGCTGCAGTGTTTTTTTTTACAGTACTTCCTTGTAACTTTAGCAGTTTCCATAATGTCCCTCATGTCTGTTTATTTATATTCATTTGCTCTCCATCTCCATACCATTGTTATTCACCATACTAAATCATTCTTGCTCATATACTGTTTTTCCCGTGTGGTGGCTTCGTCTATTGATCAGTTCTGGTTCTTTAAACCTTTGTCCTTTTTGCTCCTTGTAGTTCAAATGTATGTTGCTGGTCAATGGTCAAAGGGTCAGAGAGGTTTCTGTCTTCCACCCACTCAGTGTTCTCTGTTGGCTCTATTGTCCATCTATTGATCCATCGCCCACAGCCTGTGTAGGTGTCACCCAAGGACATGTACCTCATATGTCTCCATTGTCTTGAAGCAGGTGGTTTTTTCTGTTTCAACATCGCAACCATTTTTAAAATTATTTTAACAAGCACACAGAAGAACCTCAGGTGAAAAACACCCCTATTTCTAACATCCCCTCCCCCAGCCCCCAGCCCCTTTATCTACATCACAAAACAACAAACAAAGTGTTGCATCTGTGCCTCTGTCAGCACCAGTGAAGCCAAAGTTAGCATATTTCCACACACTAATTCAGTGGCTCTGGGAAGTGGGCACGCAACAGTGACCTCTCTGAGTCAAAGTATGCCACCGGCATATTAATGCCAACGTAAACATAGTCCAGGGCTCAACGCTACAGCTGGATCCTCTGCATTTTAATCAAAATGATGCACTGTTAGTGCTTTGTGTTTGTTTTCAGTGGAGCGTTCTCTAAATCCCAAAGGTCGCCGTGGTCAATCCAAGCTATAATTGTAAAGGCTTCAGGGTACATCATACATACCTGGCAACACAAAAAAAAAAAAAACTATTCATGCAGCAGTGTCGAGAGATGGAGATCTAATATCCGAAGGTAACCAGAGTACATGTAAACTGAAACTGAAGCAATTTGATGTTGTGGAAATTGTCAGGGAGAATAGAAAACAAAGGAAATAATAATAAACAAAACAACTTCAAGTGTAAGCAACAACACAATCTTCTTGAAAGATAAATATGTAAAATATTTTTCTGCAGAGCAACCAGTGATTTTAACTGTCAGATTAATATCTGCCTCTGCTGCATCACGGAACAAATAGAGGCGTAAGGACAGTTGGTTCATTCGTTGAAAAGGTGAAGCGCTGAAATTTCTATTGCTTTGCAAAGTATGCTCAAATAAAAACAAAAACAGCGTCACGTTATGAAAACATCAGCACAGACTGTGAGTGCTGCTGCAATGCAAATGAATGCTACAGCACAGAAGAGACAACAACTGTGTCGCAGCAGCAAATGTTTCAACACAGAGCGGTGCATAGAAATAAACCAGCCAGCAGCTGGTTGAGTTGAGATCCAATGGGAACAAAGTGAATGCTATTTACATGCAGTTTAAAATATAGATCCATTACATTCCCCATTCTGCAAAAGTGTGACGCTAACCTGGATGCTGACGTCGACGTGCTAAAGGCTAATGCCAGTTTCCAGTTGAAATGGACACCGTCGCCAGCTCCTCCCTGGAAACGTCTTTACAGGAGGCATCAGCTCGTAGCCCAGCAACTGTCACTGGGCGCGCTGGTTCAATTGCATCATCTCCTGCGATGCCGCGTCTCGTTTCTCTGCTCTGGTGATTTCAGCTGCTCAACATTTCTCCGCCCTCCGTTTCATTTAACGACGGAAGAACTGGTGAGACTCTTTTTAGCCAGAAGTTGACGGACAGAAACAGACGCTCGCAAGGATCAAGTCGAACAATTTAGAAAGAGTTGCTTCACAGAGCTTTGCTGCTCCCTCCTCCGATCAGAAGATGAAAAGGAGAGTAGGGGTCGCCGCCGGACGTGGGCCGATCCTTATAAATCTTACATAACCCCCTTTGTTTCCCTGAAGGGCAAAAACAAGGCCCGAATCCTGAGTCAAAAGTGCACGGGAGGTAGTTTAATGACGAGAGAGATGAGCTGCAAAGTTTGGAGTTAGCCAGTGGCGTCTCATTAATATATACACACAGGCTGGAGCTGGTGTCAAAGGATGACTGCTCGCTCCCCTGCTCCATCTCCGTCACTGCTGATGTACTGCGGCCGAAGCGACTGCTGATGAGAAAGGAGTTTAAAGAGAGGCGGGCGGCCACTGATGTTTTAATGATCGTGGGCTCGTCCCAGGGCTGCCGTGCCGTGAGTCTTCCTGGAACCTGCTGAGGACATGATTTCAAATGAATTGTCCGAGGATGGAGACATTTTTAAGGGGGGGGGGGAGACATTTTTAGGGGGGGGGGGGGGGGTCGTGTACTGTATTCATCTTCAAGATCATGTCTCATCAACATTAACATTTTGAAGTATTTGTCAATACTATCACTAAAAGAAAACGTTCATATATCTTAACTTCCTGCATTTTTCCCCCATTATACTTCAAGTAACAAGCACAAGTACATTTATGCATAAGTACCTAGGGGGGGGCAATGGGGGACAATTATTTCATCACTTTGGACGCTCTTCAACACCTTTGATGTCATGAACACGGTGTGGGTTTTTTGCGTTGATGAGGAAGGGGTACGCCTCTGGAGCTCTTAAAAACAGCGTGAGTCTTTGGTTGGCGAGACACCACGCCGTGACCTAACTGGTTGCCACATGTTGGCGAGTCAGAGCTGCAGACGCTCTCTGGAGCGGCTCCTCAGTGCCAGAGCCTCAGAAAGAAACGAAAACATCCCGAGGATTCACCCAGTGAGGGTGAAGACCAAAGATGGACAAGAGGCATTTCAAGCTGCTGCTGCTGCTGCTTCAAACCAAAGCCAAGTTTTTAGGAACTGAAGACAGAAATAACACGCACAGGTGATTAAACGTGTTTTATTTTTGAATCCATATCTCAGCGACGCTGTAACGTAAGAGCTCGGCAGAACGTCCAGAAGATATGCAGGAGGAGAAGATCCTGGAGTTCAGGGTTCATATGCAAATCACTGGGCGCCTCTCAGTTATATATTTGAATGTCTTAGTAAAAAGAACACAGGGCATGAACTTGACAGCACATTCCTGGTATTTGCAGGGACATGAATATATTGGCATAATGTTGAGGATGCAAATCGTGCACACGGAGATGCCTCTCTCTGTTGGATGTTGTTACCAAACAGAGAGAAAATAAACAAACAAAAAACCATCCAGCTCCTCTGCAAAAGAAGCCAAAGGCAGCGACTCAGTGGACACTGACCTGAATCGTCCCGTGCTCACAGCAGCCTCAGCTGCACGTTAAAGCAGGCAGCCCCTGATTAAAGAGCAATTGTTAGAGATAAATTCAAAAGAGAGAGAGAGGGAGAGACAAGTATTTCTCCAGGGTTGGGAGAGCCAGACAAGCAGCGTGGCTGAAGGCTGCGTGTGGACGGATGACAGCCGCTGGTCAGACTGGCCCGGGGGGCGACCCAAGCCAAACATCGCCTAAACTGGAAGCTGTCAGCATTGCGACACAGGCAGCTGGAATAAAACACCTTGCTCCTCTGCATCCTTCACATTCAAGGGGGCCTCCTTCTTCTCTTTCGTGCAACAGACACCCGCTCCGACTCCGTCGAGCTGCGAGCGCATTCAGGCTGAGACACGCACGTAACGCGACCCTGTTGCTACATTTGGATTCGGGTGATATATGGTGCGGCGATCAGTGTAATGTGTCCAGCACCTGAACGGGCCAATCGGAGCCCTGGGAGCCTTGTTAATCCTATTTCACTTCATAAAAAGAGATTTACTGCAGAGGGAGCAGCTGAACAATCCCATCACTGGACTGTGTTCGCAGTTGTGCCTTCACATCTCCAGTGTTACGGAACTCAGAGCTCAATGAGACAGCATGAGCTACCACAGGCATGAACGGCCGAGAAGTATCACAACTGTAATTCCTATTTCAGCGTGAGCACACACTAAACTGGAAGGTTTTTTTCTTCTAATGAACTGTTGATTGTTTTCAAAGCACCCTGCGAATGTCTTTTATGTCTCCGTTTTATTTCCAACCAAAGGAAAAGACAATTTTAAAGATGAGGTTTCCGTCCCGGCCGGTCGCCTGGCAGGAGACACAAACAGAAGAATGACAAAAACTAAAATACAGAAGAAAATGAAATGATGGCAGGTGGCGGCAATGCAGCGATCAACAGGACGCCAGCTGCCAATCAAACCAACGACAACAACACCTTTAAGAGTGGATCTGAAGGCTGCAGTTGGAGGCAAACTATTTAATGTGTCCGTTCTAAAACAGGAGAAATGATTCTGCAGTCGTTCCTGATAGAAGCCAACGTCTGGACGAGACACAAACAGACACACACATGCTAGCGAGCTCTCAAAGCAAATGCCCCTACAAACAGAAAAAACTAGCACTATTCAAGTAGTGCAAGTAAAGTGTGGGGAACAAACTGAGACAATAAAAAACATTCAGTCAAAAGTTGGAATTAACCAGTTTGCTTTTAGTTGAGTTCATACGTTAAACTGTTAGCTAAAGCTGTAGCATGTGCTGTATGTTTGAATCTTTAAAACATGTGACATGTGAGTCCTATTCAACGAGGTTTTTTTAAAGTTAATTTAAAATTTAGCCGTGAAAAAGATTGCAATACAATGGCACATTTTATGCACAAAAACCAAGGGTAAAAACTGCGTCTCTGCAGGCATGAACAATTCCACCAAACAATATCCGCACCTTTGATTACAACTGTCAAATTTGCAATTGCTGGCCTCTGGCGCCGCTCATGTGTCACGCCGCTCAGAGTTGTTTTCAGATGTCTCCACTGAGGGATTCTGGGAACGCTAAGAGGAAGCCATTTTAATCGCCCCTACGTAAACAAACAACACAATGACGGTGGAAGCGGCCAGCGCTGTCGCTGGAACATAAATGAGGTTAAATGAGACTTACCACATTTCTGAGTTAAGTGCAGACGCCTGGATGTCTTCATTTGTCAACTCCGATTTTGACAATCGCTCGCTTGTATTGCAAAGGACAGAAGAAAATGAAAAGGAGCAGCCATCAGAGCGGGACGCTGCAGCATCGTGATAGTTTATTACTTTTAAAAGAAAAAAATAGCCTTGATGACGGAACAACTTGAAATGAGACATTTGGGAATTTTGTCAAAGAGTTCCACTGGAATTCAAAGGGTTGTCTTTGAATGAATGCTCTCTTTTTAAATGATTGTATGAATTATCGTGATAACATTGAGTCATCTGAGGCGGCATTAGTCCTGTTGGTGTCTCATTTTCCATCCTGGCTGCTCCTCAGTCTGTAATTACAGCATAAATAATTTTCTTTGTGTTGCTGCAAAAATGAGTTTGTTGTAAAAAAAAAAAAAAAAAAAAACTGTGTTTGATGAAGTTTCAATATCACACGTCCTGTGACTCATTAACTAAGACGCCAGACACAGAACTTCTGCTGTACCTACGTGAAACTAGAAACTAGAGCAGCTTTCCAGACAGAGACGTGTTTAATAAATAGAACTGCACATTTCTCTCTTTGAATCCGCTAATTGGATGACAAAGAAACGTGGATTTCTGGTGTACTTCCTCGTCTCCTGATGAACCAATTTTCATAATTGTGACCCAAGGCACACGGAGTTTAAACACAGGGGAAATTTTGTGTGGAATGATTACTCCTTCCTCGGCGCTTTGCATCTTAGAAACTTCGCGGCAGCAGCCGCAGCCCGCCACTCCGACAGGAACGTGATTATATCAACAAAACGGTGTCAGGTGCAAATGGCTTTGAGCTGCCCCGTAACAATACAAGTTGAATTTTCAACACTTGAGATTTCCTCTGGGATCGCCATTCCATATTACTGATCTATAAAAAGAAGCAAATTGCCTGCTTGCACAACCAAAGCGCCGTCTGACAGGGCCCCTGCGCTGCCTCTCGCGGCCGCTATTAAAGCTCTGGGTGGTGTTTTCCTCCAGGGCCTGACAGGCAGGCTTCACACTGCCCCCACCCTGCCTGCTGGTTGCCAGCAGCAGCCTCACACACACACACACAGAATCACACGTGTGCATCCACCTAGATTAGGATATTCATTGGTGTTATGCAACCAGCCCCTTACCATCATCTTTACCATCAAAACTAATTAAGGTAAACCCCTTATCCTTCAAGTCTCAACCCTGAAACAGCTCATTACTAAGGGGGGTCAGAAAGTGAGGACTGGCCCTAACGTCCTCACTCACGTGGTCATTACACAGCTGTCTGTACACGTGCACATAAACACACACTGTGTTCGTGACCGACTGACACAGCCTGAGAGGGTCATGGGAGCCAGACACAACCGAGTTTGTCCGTATTTCTAACTTCTTTACAGATATCAGCCGTCTGTCAGACTGAGCCTGGGGGGAGGAAACTGACGGAGGAGCGAAGCGCTGCCTGCTGATGAGGACACTGGACGAATGTTTCGCAGATTCCTCTGGGAAGGAATACAAGTCAGAAATGACTGGGCACCTCCGCACAAACTCCAACTGTTTTTAGGCGATTTGAATATAATGGAGATTTGTTTTTGTTTCTATCTGTTGTCTAGTGTTTCCTGTTTTGTTATGAAAAACAAACCTTCCAACCAAAACTTCCTGTGTTCCCTGACTGCTCCCACCTGGTCCCCATTACCTGTCTTTTACTGTCTCTCTCTGTCCTGTCCCCTGTCAGAAGAAATGGTTCTGCTGCTTTGTTTGGTTGTGTCATTTTCTTTGATTTGCCTTTCTCCTCGTTTTGAGAGCTTTTATGTTCGTTCATTTTCAGTTGGAACTTTTGAGAACAGACGCATTTTTGATCCCGTCTTGTGTTCAGGTCTGAATGACGGTTGAATGTCACCTTTCAAACTGGAATGTAATGTTAAGTCATTTTAAATGGCCTCAAAGCTTTAGCCCAGTACTATGATGTCAGATTAAATGCTTCACTTGAAGTCTGAAATATGCAAATAACGGAGGAATTGTAAATGAAATTGAGCCAATAAGCTAAGTCAGTGCAGAGAAAACACATTTATAATATTATCATGCCTTTCATTTTATTCTTTATTTTTTGGAACAAACCTGATCATTTATTCTATATTTTTCTGTGGCCTGGGGGAAGTTTACAAATAAAATATCTTCTTCAAAAGGATTGAGAACAGTATTTATTTTCCACTTGAGTAGTTTTGCTTAACTTTTACTGAAGCCAAGGAAAAAAAGGCTTGGAGTTAATGAATTCAGTAGACCTACTTCTCCACAAGAATCTGGTTTTGAAAGCACTCGTGATGAAGTTTGACAAGAAAATGATTTAAATGCTTCAACTAAAAAAAGAAAGAAATTGCGACGTTTTTTCCTCACTGTTTCAATAGCTTGTTTCTTTTTTTATTGTTTTCATATACATAGACACATCCTTCAATCTCCCCCTGATTGGTAATCTGCTGCACCTGGTGTCTAGTTCCCTGCCCCCTTTACAAACACCCCTTTTCCCCTCGTTGGTCGCCAGTGCGTCTCGTGTCAATTGTAACGACTGAAGGTCCTCATTTCAGTTCTTGACCTGTCTTCCCAGCCTTGATGGATCCAGAAAGGCCCCAGGAGTGGTTCACGAGGAGCGGGGCGTCCAGCGTGAAGTGATCAGTGAAGAGAAAGACTCTCAGCTGGATAAAGTGTTTTCAAGCAGTGAGAACTTTCAGAGAGGCCCGGCCACTGAGCACTAACTTCTTTAGGTAATCTATTCATTTTTTAACTTTACAGAATAAAACGTTAGAGTGCTTTATTACTTCTATGTCCCGCTGGTGTTTATGTACTTAAATAAGTTGACATCTGACATGTTGGCATGAAGCAAAGAAAATGTATAACTATGATTATTTGTAATTAAATACTGTTGATTGATGCCTTGAAAAAAGGAGCGGTGTGTGTGTGTGTGTGTGTGTGTCCACTGAATATGTGCTTTTGTCATGACAGTTTGGGATAAAGGTAACATTCATCCAAATTAATTCAATCATTACTTAGACACTGAATCAAGGGCAAAAAGGATTAGTCACAGTCGGCATCATAAATGGGCCAAACAAACAAACAAACAAACAAACAGAACAAAAAGCAGGGTTCAATAAACCTTGAAGAGAAGTCCTTGTCTGCTGCTGTCCGCTTTATGTTCTCTCTTTATTAATCAATATTTGTTGGCCATAATTACGGCGGCTTCGCCTGTTTCTGAGGTAATGGAGATTAATTAGTGACCTGCAACAAACGCTGTATGTAGAGAGGGCTAATGAGCTCTGCTCGCTGCTCTAATTTGAACTGATATGCCAAGTCATCTGAGAAAGCCAGGGAATTAACTGCACACTCTTTAATTGTTTGGTTTTCTGCCGTTTTTTTTCCCACTGTTTATCTGAGTTGGTTATTGACGAGCCCCGGTGGGTCCATCGCTCAGTGGGTCAGAGCAACGATGAACCGGGGCCCGTCTCAGTGGCCCTTCTGTAACGTCAGGTGACCTTCCTGCTCTGGGGATTAAAGAGGTTGCTTTTCTTTCCACACACACACTGCAACTGCAAATCCTTCAGTTGAAGGCAGTGTTGCAAAAACACCAAATGTTAAAATACCGTGATGACTCAAATTCAGCATTGGAGTATTTAAAGACTCTTGTTCTGTATCTGGGTGAATTCCACTGTATTTCAGAGGGAGACATTTTATTTTGTCCTAACATCTGTTGTTGCTGGCTACGTTTCAAATGCACAATATGTAAATGACCTTTAAACGGCCTCTGAACCCTTGTGACGTGAAGAGGAAGGTGTGTCGGAGGAGGCCCGAGCTTGAACTGCGCCGGGTGTGATCTCCTGGGAGAAGAGTCGAACTGAGGGTTGGTCAGCGGCACAAACAGCTCGAATCAAGGCCGGCAGATTCAGACGAATAGATAAAAGACAAGACAGTGTCCACGTTCATCAGTCCTCCCTGTTGGAGTGAATAAATCCTTATCCTTATTATCACCTCTGCGCTGGCTGGAAATGAACAAACAACAACAAACTCAAGATGCCGCTGTCCAGTTTGCACCAAAGACAAATGTCACATTTAAAAATACAAAGCAACAGCAATTAACCAGCAGCCTCGTATCCAGAACATGTCCTGTCACAGGGAGAGAACAATGAGAAGAGGCGGGCGAAGGCATCAGGAGCGCGCACGTTGACGTGTGTGTGGGTAACGTAGTGCAGTGTGTTATATGCTGTGAATAAGCTAGAGACGGAACAAACGCAGGAGGCGGACGGTGATGTTTAATATTTCACAGCAGAGCACAGATTAGCGAGAAGGAGAAAACTCATTTGTGGAGCAGGGAGTTTTTTATTTCCTCTTCCCTCTCACACGAATCATCTGGTGCCCCCTCAGATTTACCTGGCGACACTAAACCACTGTTTCCACCCGATCATGTCTCTGTTTTAGAGACGTCCATCGGCAACCATCTGAAGGAGCTTTGAACTTGTTTTTAAAACAAGCAGAGCCAGTTTTTACTCTCATTGTCAGCTGCCGTGTCAGTGAGCTGTGGAGGTGCTGCCTCCTCTCAGGTTCACAGGTCGGCCTCTGCCAGCAACGCCCTCCTCCTCCTCCTCCTCCTCCTCCCACAAGGGGAACAATCTGTCACTTGTGGAATTTATAAAGTGTGACTGATTTTGTTTGCTTGTTTATACAAAGATTTAATGATAAATAAAACACTGACGGTAAGACATGGCGTCTGTCCCTAAAGAGACACAAGTCTTCGACCTGACAGTGACGTGCACGAGCCTAGCCCACGTGCACGTCAGCCTGGTATTAGCCTAAGAAGCTTCTTGGTATTTGACTGATTCTGTATAGCGCTGGCTGTCCTCTGTCCTCTGTCTGTCCCTCTGTCTGCATGATAGACGGATGAACTTTTATCTACCAGAGGTGACATGACAGGCAAATCATCGCGTGTCCACAGAGCTGTCTCACTCGTCTCTCCTGCTGCGCGTGCGCGCGTGCTGGAGCATCTCTTGGCCTTTAGACGGAGGAGAAGCAGAAACCTGCGCTCCAACTTGTGACAACACTTCCCCCGCCCCCCTCCGCTCCCACTGGCTCCTCGCCCCCGTGACGCCTCCTCCTCCTCGCCGCCATTGGCCGGCGTGTCCGCCCGCGCCGCTGAGCGACGGCAGCGCGGCCGCAGTCTCCTCCCAGCGGCGGCGGGCGCTATTTGAGTGGAGCGCCGGCGGAGCCGAGCTACACAGAGGCGCGCTTGGTGTCGTCCATGGGCAGCGCGAGTTACGGTCCCGAGTGAAAACCCGCAGGCTTGCACCATGCTCTCCAGGTCCGTCCCGTGCGTGTGGATTACAGTTTGCCTTCACCTGTGCTGCTCGGCGGGCAGCGTGGACGCGCAGAACGCGAAGGAAGGTAAGTTGCCTAAAGTTTAGGATCCATCCCGGAGACAGGAGACGTGTCCAGCCCCGGCAGACAGCTCCTTCCGCGTTCCCCTCGTTATTCTTTTAGATTTCAAGCCCACGTACGTGCAACGACCCGCGGACGCGGAGGCCCGTGCGCGGGGGGATGACAGCGGCTGCTCCGTCCGCGACCTCTCCGTGTTTTTACGCACCGCAATTAAAAGCCGTAGGAAGACGAGGAAGACGAGGAAGACGGAGAAGGGGGGGGGGGGGGGGGGGGGGGGGGGGGGGGGGGGGGGGGGGGGGGGGGGGGGGGGGGCAGCTGCTGGTCTCGGTCCACCTCGGTGCCGGTGGCGAGCCGTGGTTAGAACCAGCCTGTTGGTCCGACATGAACAGTCTGTTACCGCAGAACCAAAGGGGACAGCAGCGGTTCGATCCCGGCCAGTCCCGTTCCGTGCACGCATAGAAATACAGCAGCACTGACCCGGAGTCAGCCTCGGACGCTCAAGTTGGCACGAACAGAATGAAAACAACAGAGACTGGAGGCGAATTAGGAAAAATAAATAGTCCAAAAATGACACTTTGAATGAGTCGGATTGTGTCTTAAAAAAAAATCAATGTCATGCGTAAAAACTGAGAAACACGAGGTGAAATGAAGCAGCCGCCTGTGATGCTGCTGTTGATACCAGGAGGAATAAGGAGCGCGACGTGATGCGGATGTGAAGAGCCTCGGCGCTGGGGGGGGGGGGGGCCGCAGACCTCAGACAATCACCTGTAAGACATTCTTTATTACCCCCCCCCCCGTCTCATAATATTACACACAATTAAAAACAACTTCATGCTCTGAAGCCCCCCCCCCCGTCTCTGACAATATATATCTATATCTCGAGCTGACTCAGACCGCAGGAACATGCCGCCTGTTCACAGAATTTCACTGTCATTTTTATGGCCGCTTTGAACCGAAAATCCTCTCGGCCGTGTCCTGGAGCCAGCGTGCGCGTGAACGCACAGCAACTTCCGCGCGTCTCCCTTCAAATGAGTTTTAATAAACTGTTGCGCAAAAATAAACGCACCGCAGGTCCATTCGGTCCCAGCGAATCTCGCGCGTAATGGTCTCCACCGCGTTCCCCTGCGCGTGCCACGCTTCATTCCTATTTATTTGTCCTCAGCGCGCACTCATCGCTGCCTTTTTTTATTATTGTTATTATCCCCCAAAAGTTCCCTCCGCAGACAGCGCTGCAGTGTTTGTATATTCTTGTGTCTTCCTTCGTTTTGCTTCAGCTGCTACAGTAGAAACTGGGTCACGCTCATGTGCGCTATAGATGAAGCCGTGTGGCCTGTCACTGACAGCCAGCCCCGTGCCCGCTGAGATTTAACCACCTGCCTCTTGGTTTCCTGTCACTAGTGATTCTGCTGGACTCCAAGGCACAGCAGACAGAACTGGAGTGGATCTCCTATCCTCCCAACGGGGTAAGTTCGCCCAGACTGCAGCCACAGGCACACAGATGTACTCCTACATTTATATATATATATATGTATTTATGTATGTATCTCCAGCTCACTCTGGTGTCCCACATCAGTTATAGGGATAATAATATTCAAAGAAGGTTTGAAACGAATACATAACATCCCCCTATGTCTGAGATAAAGAACGCACGCTGAACTCTCCAGGCTTTTCACATTCAGTGCACGGCGGCCTGGAGCCACGCGCTCCCGACCTGCTCGTCTGATTAAAAGCAGGCGGGGAGAAACTTTTTAAATAAATAATGTGAGCAGAGGAAGATAAACTGAGCGCGGCCGTCCTCTTAAGATGTGTTTGTGTGATAAAGACGCGGCCACTAATCTCCCTTAATTCACTGCGGCTCATTGTATGGAGCAGCGCCTGAAATGACTGTACTTCATGTACCTTTTGTCATTTCATTTCATTGCGGCGTAATCATCCCCCGTTGGTTTTGATTGCTGATCATTAGACTTTTGTGCTGTGACGGAGAGGCGCCTTGTGCCTTTGAATGCAACGTGGCGAGCCCCCCCCCGATGGCGGCATTCATCAAATTGTATTTTTTCTTCTCGCAGTGGGAGGAAATCAGCGGCTTGGATGAGAACTACACACCTATCCGCACGTACCAGGTTTGCCAAGTCATGGAGCCCAATCAGAACAACTGGCTTCGGACTAACTGGATAGAGAAGGGCGATGCCCAGAGAATTTTTGTGGAACTGAAGTTCACCCTGAGGGATTGTAACAGCTTGCCCGGTGTGGTGGGCACTTGCAAGGAGACGTTCAACTTGTATTACCAGGAAACGGATTCCGAGGTGGGCAGGAGCTTACGGGAGAACCAGTACGTCAAAATTGATACCATCGCTGCCGACGAAAGCTTCACCCAGGGCGACCTGGGCGAGAGGAAGATGAAGCTGAACACAGAGGTGCGCATCATCGGCCCCCTGTCCAGGCGGGGCTTCTACCTGGCCTTCCAGGACGTAGGGGCGTGCATCGCCCTGGTGTCCGTCAAGGTTTACTACAAGAAGTGTTGGTCTATCATCGAGAACCTGGCCACGTTCCCCGACACGGTGACGGGATCGGAGTTCTCCTCCCTGGTGGAGGTCGAGGGCATGTGCGTGAGCGACGCCGAGGAGGAGGCCGACAACTCTCCCAAGATGCACTGCAGCGCCGAGGGGGAGTGGCTGGTGCCCATTGGAAAATGTATATGCAAGGCTGGATTTCATCAGAAGGGAGACGCGTGCGAACGTGAGTGCCTTTTTGTTTGCATGATCAGAAGGGAACGTATTTTTAGTAGTACTGTAATTCGCTCATTAGCATTCGCGGAGTTGTTTTTCTTGCTGAATTAACTTCTGGCAATCTGTCAGGGGATTCCTGGATTTCACACAACAACAACAACAACAAAAAACAGGCGGGTTTGTACGATTTGATGATGCAAAGTATAGGCTACGCTGACTGAACAGATGTGTAGGCAAGTGGGATTAAAGAAGTAGCAGTAAAGACGGATAAAGTCTTCAGGACATTTTAATTGGAGTCCGTGATAATTGATTACGAGGCTCCTCATTTATAGCCATGACTGTTGACACTGGGATGAAACAATAACTGGAGTTTAGCTGCTCAGCTCCTCAGTGGCCGGGGGCCAAGACAATCACTCGCAGAATACGCTGGTCTCGTCAGTCAGTATCTCACTGCCCCAGCCAAATGACCAGGACGGGGGGGGGGGGGGGGGCAAATAGCCGCCGCGCTTTGGCATTTAGGCCTCAGGATATTTACGAAGGAGCCCGACAGGAAGGTCAAACGCAGCCCCGCCGCGGCTCATTTAAACGACGTGGCGTTGCCGCCACGAACAATAACGTGCTTTCTGTCACTCTGAACGCTCCGAGGATTATTTTTTAGTGGCCACCTGATTTCAAAGATAGAAATCGCTATGGATTAAAAGAAGGTGACTTAGGTCACGGAACTTAAGTGGCCTGCCTTGTCAGCGCAGCAAAGCTGTTTTTTTTTTTTTGGCTGCAAAGAGGGCAGCCTCATTCTAAGCAGCTTATAGGGAGCAGCAGCCAGTAATAATTGAACGGAATGCGTCTAAGAACAAATTAGTGTCCCTGGCAGACAAGCTTTTATGCCACGCTGTCTTCCATTAGAGACCCCTCTGAGGGAGGTGTGTTAATGAAATATATTAGGCCATGTAATTTAGAGCAACACAGCCCACCTCAAGTTGGGCTGCGTCTCCGCTGTTAGCTCATGCTATCGCTGATTTAGCCCCGTGGAGCTGCTTTATTGTTCGTGTTGTTTTAATATGCATCGATGTAAGATCCAGTTGTGCCCCTCGGTGGAAAGAAAGCCCGTGATTTATTTCCACAGGGAGACGGATGCAGTGTAACAGCAAACAGCTCCGGCTTGTCAAAGTAATTTTAACTACCTTTTCTAATTACGTCTTAATGCAAAAGCCTCAGAACGGAAGACTGTTGCATGCCTCTATTAACTAATCAGTTCACATGTCAATTAAAACAAATGCCTGCAGATATAATGATCCCACCCCTCGGTTGTTTAAAGCCTGAGGATCCCGAATGTGTGTGTGGATCAAGATCCAGGCTCGATGCTGCACCTTTATGAGCTTTATCTCCACTGAGGCATGCGAGGCCTTTGTATTAAGGGGTAGTTAATCTAAATAAAATGAGAATCACGGTGCACCATCAGCACTTCTTCCAGCAGCTCCACTGACGTTAAACTGTCCATTCAGTAGTTTCTCCCAGAATGCTTTTCGAGACTATATCTACCAGTCCAAGCGGCTGTGACCATTAAGAATGTGAGATCCCAGCTTTTGGACAATGGACCGACTTGTCTCAGTTCTGTAAAAGCCCATCATCTGTCAGCTGAGGGGATTTTGGCTAATGGCATGTCATGATGCCGCACCTCGTCTGCGGAGGGTTCAACTGGCTTCCAACACACAGGGCTGTGCAGAGCGCTGTCCGAACACGTCTGAAGGCAAAGATACTCATGCTTATTCTGAATGGACAAACTGGGAAGAGCAGCGGTGGACAAAAGTGTTTGCGTTGTTGCACAAAAAAAGGAAGACGTTCAGAAACAAGTGAGGCGTCCCAGCTGGTTTTTCGCACCACCTGGCCGACAGCTGCGTGGAATGGACATGCTTGTCGGATTGTTGGTTACATGAACTAACAAATATTTTCTCTAATCCCCTGATTCCAATGCTGGAATGAGGGTTTTAGATCCTGTTAGAGGATCCGACAGGCACTTTGTTTGAAGCACACAGTACCGCGGCTTTTGGGGATTAGTGCCACATTCGTTTAACTTTTCAAACAAATTTTCTGTTGCACTGTTCTCCACGACTTCATGTATAAAAAAGGTGGAGGCGAGATAGAGATCGCCCCGCTGGTTCATGAAGTATCAAAAAGTTTACTTGAAATCCAGCACTACAGTCAGACCGTCCGTTACCAGCCCTCTGTGTTATGGTTATTAAAATGATCACCACATGAAATATTCAGAGGGTGGATGGGGGTGGAGCAAGCGTGTCGAGTCTGTCATGACATTTGAGGAGCTGCCCACAAGGATGCAAAGGCCTCCTCTGAAATGTGTCGCGATCCACTCATTCATCACCGTCAACGAAGAGGGACCCCTTGTCTTTCACCCCTACGCCTCTCACCCCCCCCCCCCCTCCTTTAACTCCCCCCCCCCCCCCCCCCCCCCGCCCTCCTTTAACTCTTTGTGTGGCAGTCTGTGGCAGTAAATGTCACTCATCCTCTCCGCCTGCTGCGTTCGCCGGGCCTCGGCGCGACGGGTGCTGAAAAAGGCCGGTTGAAGTGTCCCCGCATTCTGTGCCGGCTTCATTTTGCGAAGAAGTGCGTGTTGTGAAAATAGTGTCCATTCATGCGCTGGTCCTGTTTGGCGCTGGCCACTGGTTGCAGCGGAGCCACAGAGTCGTTAAGGCAGAGAGAGGGCCCTTGTGGGAGGACACTGGCCTCTTTGTGCCGCTCAATCCCGGGAATGTATGTTGTCCGATTTTTGACACATCAGATCATTGTGGTGCTAAATAACCAGTGCCTGTGACATGATTAACTATTGACCCTAACCCCCCGCCGCCCCCTCCAAAAGGCGAGAGGCCTGTGTCCGGGGTGGAAAACAGATAAAACAGGCCAAATCGTGCAGCTATCATTGCATGCTAACAAGAAAATTAATGAGAGGATACAGCATCCTGTAGGAGCTGGCTCCATCCGTCTTGGCTGTCAGGGAGCTGGACAGAAGTTAGTTGGAGACTGATTGATGATCAGTCCCCCAGGGGGAGGGGGCCGGGCAGTGAGGGTCTGACTGTGGCGGCTCGCGTGTTTGGAAGCCACCAGGCTGCCGGGCCCAGTGGCGGGCCGGAGACAGAAAGCCTAATTTAGCATTTCAAATGAAGCCAGGAGTGAGGAGGTCCTCATGCGTCTTGATGCTGGCTTGATTGATAAGGTGTGAATTTAATACACCAAATGGCTGTCTTCTACGTCAGCTCCAGAGCTCCATTATGCAAATGACAGGTGTGTGCGGAATCCACAGGGGACCCAAATGGACTTAAATCAGTCAAGACTGGAGCTCTTCCTGTCACTGCCAGCGTCTGCTTCCTGTGAATGGTAGCATTCTTCCACAGCCCTCGGCTTTTCCTGCTTGTTGTCTTGGCCTGGCAGGTAGCAGTCGGGCACAGAGATGAGCCATTCTCCGCTCAGGATGTCGCGACCAATGCAGCCGACAGGCTCCTGAAATTGATCGCTTAGGGGAGGACTTGAGACACGAGATTGAGAGGGACTGAAATGCTTAGTGCGAAGATGATTAATGGATTTATCCTTTAAGTCATTCGTCTACGTAAAATGCCAAACACTCACCGGTTCCTGTGTCTCTGCACTAGGATTTACTGCTCCTCTCTCCTGTTTTGTTGGAACTGGAAAATCTTTGGATTTTGGACGCTTGGCCAGACAAAACACATTTCATATTTGATAACATCACCTTGGGCACCTTGGAGTCTGAGATAACAGCTTCAGGTGTCTTGTTTTGCTCAACCACTTGGCAGATATTAAATATATTATCACAGGAATCCAAGAAAAAAAACAGAACTTTGAGCTTTGGGCCGTTGCCTGGTGCCTATTGTTTTCTTATTCCATGATGAACTAAGATGTTACATGATAAGTTTATATTTCCGTAAAAAAAAGGGTTCCAACTTCTTTACATGTTAATTTATTGATATTTTGCAATTAAACTTATCCCTATTACCTCCTCATATCGCCTCAGACCTGCCTCCAAAAGTCTGTCAAAAGCAATATGGTACTACTACTAATACTACTTCTAATAATAATAATGATGGCATGGTAGCTTTCTGCACTGGGGAGAGCAATTACTGTTGAAGTTGCAACAAAGGGGCCAGTGGGACGGGTGTTACATTTCAATGGAAGTACCAGTGATATCAGATGCAGCCTTGTCTTCACGAGTGTACGATTATTACTGTGTTCCTGTGCAGATCCTTTGCTCTATCTAGTTCCCTCTCATTAGTGGAGACTAAACCACAGCTGCTCCCTCGGAGGATAAAGAGAAAGGCACAATGTTCGCAATCGTGATTTGGCAAGCTGTGAGGATGAACATTTATTTTACTTCCACATCCAATGACCCGATTTAAATATACGCGTCCAAGTAGGACGTAAAAAGCAAGAAGTTGTTTCCCGCGATACGCTCACTTGAACTGGTGCCAGTGGTGCTGTCTGCGGGATCCAGCTGCCCCGTCAACACGTCAGATTAAGTACAAATGGCCCATTTTGCCGAAGAAAAACATTCACCGTGAGACTCGTTCACAAAGCTGTTGGGTTTGGGGGATATTTGTCTCCAAATTATACTCACATGAACTTTGCTTCTTCACATGGTGAGGCAAAGGAAACAAAAAGGGCAGTCATTGCTAATTATTTGCTCTGGCTGGTGTTCTGCATTTTTGGATGTCACAGGGAGGGAAAGATGGATCTAAACCCATCTTCTCAGCACAGAGGACTCAAACGTAGAGAGGGACAGGAGGCTGCCGGGGCCTGGTCACTGGTAATGGGGTTTGTCCTTCCCCTCTGCTAATAGGCTTCAGCTACTGACTCAAGCATACATGAATATCAAGCAGGTGATGGGAAAGCTCGAATCCACTCAACTGTTGGAGGCCCACAAACCGCGTTCAGAAATTTCTGCTGGGAAAAGCTGTGCCAAAAAAACATGCTTTTGGAGTTCCCAAATGCAAGCATCCTCGTGTTTCTTTACTCTTCAACGTTGGCCTGTTTTTTTTGCTCATTTCCCAAACTCTATTTACAGGAAGACCTTATTTATGGTATAATCACAAGTTGTCTTTACCAGACATTCCATAAACTGCTATTTGTGTACTCATTTAGCTCACTCAGACACAACAGCAGTGGACATGCCAGTGTGACTCTCCTCTTTTTTCAGAAGAAATGCAAAGGACAGAGGAGAGTGATAGAAGAACATTTTTATGCCTTAACACTTTAGACGTTCAAGATTTATTTTGATACTAATTTAAAAAGTTCAATTTAAAAGAGCTCAGTTCCCCAATTAGAGCCAGTGATGTCACCAAACATGTTGAGTCCAGGAGGATTCAGACAAAAAGCTGTAATTTAAGATGCAAATTGAACCAAGAAGCTGTTTACTGCTGTTCCAGGGCAGCGCACAGACCATCGTGAAGGCCTTGGAATCTGACCTGCCAGTCCAAATTTGAAACCCTACGTTTCTCCGTTTGAAAAGACGGAATCCAAGCAAGCATCCCTCAGTCGCACGCAAACAAAGCCATATGGTCAGTTGCACTGGTGCGGGACTTTGTTGACCCCCTAAAAGGGAGACCTTTGTGACTTGGTGTCAGACAGTGTTATTTCCAAGGTGACATCAGGGTCCACATTAGAGGTCAGTGAATATTAACTTCATTTACACATGGCTGCAGACCAGCGCAGCGCCACAATAGAGCCCTGCCTCTTGTGTTTAGTAACATGAGCGCCCCGGCTGACAGGACACTGTCAAGAAGGAAGATGGATGATCGCAGCAGTTGACCCTTGATCGCCGGTGGAGTCACCTCTCCGCCTCCCTCCCCCCTCTCTCTGCATGACAAAAGAGCCCTCCCTGTGGTGCAGCGGCCCTCGTCTCCACTTGCACTAACAGGTTCAGACATCTCCATCGATCCCTGCTTCCACGTCTCTTGCAGTTCTAAGCTTTTGCCCTTTTTAACTACCCGAACTGTGGCACAGATGTCTTTTTTTGTAATTGCATGCCAGCTGACTGCTTGAGAGGGATGCGATCAGACAGGCGGACTCGCCGTCACATCCCGAGACAATGCCGCCGGTGTTCTGTGTGGTGTCCCTGTGGCAGGAGGGTGAAAGTGATATGTGAGCAGGGGTCCAGGGTCTCGCCACCTAAACAGGCAGCAGGGAGGACCCTGTAGTCAGTGGAGCGGCTCCTCCGGGAGGCCTCAGAGCACTGGATCTGTACTTCAATCTTCCTTTAAGAGGAAAAAATCAATAGCCTGTTACATAACTGCAATTTTTTTTGTCCACCACTTAAATCCGGTGCGAAAGGAAGCAGAACTTAAAATGTTTCAGATGTCTTCGCTGGCAGGAATTCTGCTGTTGCATCCAGAGAGTGAAGTTAAAATGAATCATGCACTGCAGGGCATGAATGCCAGCCTGTTAGAATAAATAACTTTGGGTTGAGGTTATTACTTTCCTTTTATTCATTTATCTGATGACGATGTTCCAGATAGTTTGATGAATTGTTCTGGTGCATAAAATGTGAGGAAAAACGAGAAGATGAAAGTTTCCACGAGTTTTAACGAGTTTTTAGTTAAAACAAGTGGAAAAAGTTGTGTATTTTCAATTAGGCTTGACACCATTTTGCATTTGCTAATTCGGATGAACTGAACCATTGAGTGCAGATTAGCGCCCGGGCTCATGGTCATCAGTGGCCAAATGTCAAAGTGTCTTTTGTCAGCAGTGTGGCAGGTTCGACATTGTTCTGCTGCTTTCTGTCACAGCGCTGCAACTGGAGAGGCTGTGGTGGATTTCAATGGGCGGGGGCTGGGTCAGGAGGGTTTGGTAGGAGTTGGCAGAATTAGGAGATAATGCTCAGTTGCTGACTGGGGACATTTTCAGTGCCGATTTGTACTGGGGGTTGGATTGGTCAGACCTTTGGACCCCCAGCTTTCATCCCCAGAATGTAGAGCCCTTGCTTCATCTGCAGCGTCTTTTAGCAATGCCCCCTTTCAGAGCTGACCACCTCATCCATTAAAGGGAGGTTGCTGCCTGGCTGGCCTTAAGGGCCATCGCTCCTGTTTCCATGTGAGTTAAATGAACTAAACAAAAGGCGATTAGGCAGGGACATTTTCCATGTCACAGAGAATCCATTTCAGAATGCTCACTCTGCATGATAAGAAGCAGAGGCCTCTTAGTGCACGGCTCAGGCCGAGTGAGGGGCCGTAAATTCTCTGATGTAATGAGTTTAATCTTAAAATGCCCTTCATTTTCCACCTCCAAATCCATGCAGTAAATCAGCAGGGGAGCTAAAAGCGAGAACAGGTGTTCGCGTTTGTTGTTCGCAATTTGTATCGCTGTCAGCGCCGACTGCAGTTGTCTTCTGTGAGATCGTGTTACCTCCTGCTTCATACTTCACTCGTAACCTGATTAGATGCGTTTGTTTGATAGTCCTTAGTACTAAAGTTTGCAGGTTTACTCTGACATCGTTCTTCCTGTCAACAAAGTTCATACAAAAACAACGGTCTGTCTAACAAAACCGTGAGTCCACTACTCTTTCTGTGGCGCTCAGCTCGAAGCCCATTAGTTCCTACTAAGATGAAAATAAATCTTTAAAGATAAGTCAGAAATAAATTCTTTAAATTCTTAAAAAAAAGGGCTCATGCGTTTCCAAAAAAACGCAGCACACAGCAGTTTTTAGCAAGCATTGCTCATACAGCAATAAATACTGCATTTCTGGGGCATCGTTAATACACATTTGTTTCTCCAGCGAGTAAAGCAAGATGGTGCATGAGTAGGACAGCCTCGCGTTGTAGTCTTAAATAGGATTTGTCGTCAATAAAGGTTGATTATCTCCAGCCTTATTCTTTATTGGGTCAGTTCACCCAATTACAAAGACAAATACATATCTTATCGACCCGTGCTTGGTGTTATTTCTCCTGAAATTTTGGCCTCCCTTCCTTTAACACTGATCTGATTAATCTTGGAAACCCACTGAAGAGCCACAGAGTCAACAACTAGTTCATCAGTATTCAGTTATTCCTGCACTGTGTCATGTAAGAGGCAGACATTCAAAGCGAAGTAATGTGATAAAGGGGGTGAACTGACCCCTTCACAGTGACTGTGCTCATTAACAGTCACTTGTTTCATACAGACGGCGATCAGAAACACATAGCCTGCAAATGATTAGTGCATGTGACAGTAATCTTGATTTTGGAGCCGATCGCTGGTTTGCTGTTTAATTCCAAACTGTCCCACTTAGAGGCAAAACCTGCCGGACTGGCTGTAGCGCTGCTCTTAGCGCCACAGCGGGAGCATTAGCTTCAACCGGAGTGTAACTTAATCAGTGTGGGGCTTTGATCTTTGCTGTGTACTGCCAAGCAGGCATTTCCTTCAGGTTTTCCCTGCTTAGAGGGCAAAGCTGCGTGCCCTCCAACATGGTGTAAGGGAATGCTAATCTTCTCTTTGTTTCTCATGGAAAGCTACTTATCTCCTGCTAAGCACAGGTACCTCAGCTGAATGGGCCGATTGTCTGCATGTGTGGAGTGGAGCAGCAGCCAGACAGCCATTCCAAATATGTGTGGGGCGCAGGGAGCATCCAGCGCAATATGACATCAGCTTCTTGAACTGCTCAAACTTATGTTTCAGTAGCGCCCGTCTGTATCCTCAGTGTAACCGCGTCCCAGCTTCCCTCTTCCTCTCTAAGCCCCGCTGGAGGTGTTGGCTTCGCTAATGTTTGGGACTGTGAAACTCTATCCACCGTCCTGCGAACAGATTTCTGCACCACCTCAGCTCTTTTTTTTTTGTCTTTTTCTTTTCTTTGTGTGCACTGCCACTGTATCCCAGAGCAAGGTAGGCGCCGTTGCCTCTCATAAGTGGAAGATAAACATGTCTGCAGGCGAAAACGCAGCTTCTCTATTTTTACAAAGGAAGAAAAAAAATCGATTAGCGCAATGCGCTCAGAGCAAGATGGAAAAAACAAACCAAACACCTGCTGCTACGTTCGTTACCCCAGTGATCGGCTGGAAAACAAAACATGTTGCAGTGCGAAAACTTGAAAGCACGCGCAGCAAGATTCTCTCTTCAGCTCGCTATTTGAATACCCTGAATCCACTCTGGATGATGCAAAGATACACGTAAAATGTTAAGCAAGCACTGCAGCGGGGTTAAGAAATAAATTCAAGGTGGATTTCTTTAAAGCCCGTTGCAAGCTGGAGGAGTCCACACATCACTGGCAAGATGAGATCAGTTGAGCTGTCCTTTGGCTTTTCAAGCAGAAGAAATATACTCGGTGAGAAATTTTCCCAGGTCTGCTTGCCCGCGTGGCTCTGAAATTGCTCACAAGATGTACTGCCTCTAACATTGCTGGGGAAAACACCGCAGGCCCTAGTCCGTAAAAAGCGATGCAGCCGTAGTTCGGCATGCATAAAATGCCAGTAAACACAGCCTGATGAATGTCCACACCAGGCCCTATTTATTGAGGCAAAGAACATAAGTCACATCTAATAAAAGCAACACATGCTGGCCCGCGGCTACATTAATGCATGAGAACTGAGCTCTGTGTGAGCTATTGACATCCTTCTCCATAATCGTAACACACGGTCATGGTCCTAATCGTATGCCCTGAAAGTGAAAGTGAGAAACACAACACGGGAGCTGGGGTTTTTAAATAGTATTTCATGGCTGTCTGAACATCCAGCGAGACACGGGGCATCTTGAAATAGCAGACAGAGAATGTTTATAGCAGCATTAGCGCTGGATTGCAGAGTAATAGAAGTGAGCAGAAATATTAAAGGGAGAAAATGTCTTCGTTTTTTTTCTCAAGCTAGCAGGGGTACTTGTTTCGGCACCAAGCAAAACGTTTCCTCTGCTCTACTGATTCTTGATGTTTGCTGCCATTTACCAATTTTATATTTGGAGCTGGTTGTGTTGTCTGGGATGGACGACTACCTGGCCGCTGCAGCTTTAGTGTACGAGAACCTACGACAGTTTGACACTTTTCATGTCAGGCTTCAACAAAGAAGACCCACTTTAAGGTCCCTTTATGGTCCACATTCTCAAATTAGAACGTCGAGCTGACACACATGAAGACTTTCAGGGCCCCTGGAGTTTTGAGGGCCTGGGGCACTTGTCCCCTCTGCATGGCTGCTAATCCAGCCCTGCACCGGGAAAGTTTCACTTCTTTTGTTAAATGAAAAAGAAAATCTAGATTGTGACACATTCTGAAGTCAAGGTTCATCAGTTGTCTTTGTCCAGATTTTTTGGACTCATCCTGGCAACTGTCCAGCCACAGACATAGAAAGTGTTTGCAGAAAAGGCCATTACCGATTTTTGTAAACTGCAATAAATGAATATAGGACTCTACTAAACAATGCAAACCTTAGGAGGTCAGTTCTGCGCTGGGTGTCAGTATCAGACAGCGTCAGAGGAAAGAGACCAGAAGGAAACATGTATGAAAACACACAGATGAAGGGCTCGTCACGGCACCAGACCATTGTTTATAGTTGATACATACGATGACATGCTTCTATCGGACCAGCGGCGGCCATTGCAAGCGTTTTATGGCGAGCAATGATGTTTTTTTGGAAGTAAGAAAATAAACTGTTTCCTTTATCGCGCTTGACCCGTTCCACCTGGCATTCATCAGTGACTGGGCCTGCATGTTGGTCCTGTCGGCTGCTCTCCTCCCTCTGCCTCTTTTATCACTCTAATGGGGTGCTATCTCCAGGCTGCTCTCTCCGGGTTTCCGCAGCCGCAGCTCGGCTCCCGTCAGCGCGCATTCTTTCCACATCCATCCAGACACATGGGCGGATTTAACACATAATCAGGCTGGACGGGAGGGCAGTGGGGGGGTGGCTGGCCCTGACAGGACTCATCACGCTGGGACCGCGGAGACAGAAAGGCCTACACTCGGCAGTATCACTCTGGCCCTGGCAGTGGTTAAAAAAAAACAAAAAACGTAGTGAATCTCCCACATTCCCTCACTGCAGCTCGCATTGACCCTCCTGTCTACGGCAATATTGAGACAGATGGGGAGAAACTCGGTATCAAAGCTGCCCTTCTTGGACAAGCCAGTCCCCTCCGTGCTGAGTCGTAATAGGGATTGCAACCTTGATTGGATTTGTAGGTTGTAAGCGGGCTAGGACACCCAGCCTCCAGGATTTCCAAGACGGTAATCATCAGAAGGTTTTTTTGACACGGTTCTGTGAAAACAACCCTTTACCTTTACGTTACCTTGCTTCCTGATAACTGCAGCTCAAACCACACATTCCAGATAATCGTTGCCTCGAGGTTCTGTGAGAGAGGATGATGCTGGGCAGGAACTCAATATCACAGTTGTAATAAGGATTTTAACCTTGACGGGGTTTGTGGGTAACAAGCATACGAGGACGCAGCGTCACCAGTTTGACCAGGACAGGTTATCATCATTAGCATGTGTTCTGATACCGAGGACTGTCCACTCCAGTAGCAGCATGTCTGCCGGGGGGGGGTCCCATCACGAGTGCACAGCTCACACCCGACATCAGAATGCGTCTCCACACGTGTCTCCAGTGAGCACTTGTGATTGGATCTCACCTCCTCGCTCTATATGCAAATAAACATGTAGCGACATCATTTGTGGCGTAGTCAGTCTGACTATGACTGTGTGTGTGTGTGTGTGAGAGAGATAACTGGGCTGCACACAGCAATGGAATAAACTCATCTGAAATAAAAAATAATCTAAAGTTAATAGTTGGAGGTCAGGCATTTTTTCTGCCTTCCAAACAGCGCGATGCTTCCTGAGCTCACATCCCAGGTTCATCAGTTTCTGGACCAACAATCAAATGATAATGAAATTACTTTTTTTTAAAAATATTTCTGCATTGGCAGAAGAGAGAATGTTGGCACCACCCCTGAGGGTGCGTTCATTGCTGCTGATGCTCCGTCCGGTTCTGTAGTTTGATCTTGATCCACCAACCAGTCCCAGTGGATAAAGATAAATATCCCACAGACAAAATAAAAGACAGCTTCATTGAGTCCTTCTGCCAAGGCTCAGGATGAGTTTGGTTTTCAATGCACTCACCTGTACCGAGGTGTTCAGCATTCCCACGTTCTTTATGAACCAGCTTCTGGAACACACACAGAAAAGTGCTCCGCTGCACAGAGAGCGAAAAGGGCAATTTTGGAATCCGAGGGCACAAGATTAACGGAGGGGATGAAAAAAAAAGTGCCATGGCGTCAGCCTCAGACAAGGAAAATAATTATTTTCTATTTTGGCCAGGAAGGGATATGTCAGGCTGTCACATAAGGAGCCCCCCCCCCCCCCCCCCCCCCCCCCCCCCCCCCCCGCTGTCACATAAGGAGCCCCCCCCCCCCGCATCCCTCAGCCACAGTGTCATGACGCTGCCAAAGCGTGAGAGAAACTGGATGTAATTCAAGAATGTTAAGAAGCTCAGCTCGAAGGAAAAAAAAGAAATAAACCAAGATCTTACAAAAATACAGCAATCCGTTTCACCCCTTTGTGTGTGTGTGTGTGTGCATAAGATAAGGAGACTTTGTTTTACTCTCCGGGCCAGTGTGTGTGCTGTGATTGAGACACGACAGTCACAGTTTCTCAGGCTCCTCTTCCTCTCTCTGTATAAAATAGCTGACTGCACCCCCCCCCCAGCTGCCGCCCCCCCCCCCCCCCCCGGAAGTGTTTGACCACGAGAAGGGAAATTACAGACGCTGTAGCCTTAGCAAAGAACAGGACAATACAACTTGAGTTTTTTCATCGTGTCTCTTTTGTCTTATGTCTCTGCTTAACCTCAGCCCATTTCTCCGAGGACTGACTAATTTCTCCGCGCCGTAAATAAGCCGGCTGTTGTGTCTGCGACGGAGCTTTGTTAACGGGCCCATGTCAACAAGCACAAGCCATTAGTCGCTTGTTATCTGCGCCTGAAGAAGACCAGACTTACACAAACGAGACCCTTTTTTTAAGCAGTCACACTTGTACCCTTCATCCTTTCAAATGCAATTACACATCGGACTGTAAAGGCCCCGTCGTCAAAGTAGGTTGCGGAGAGTCTTGGGTTTTGCGCGATGTTTCGACATGTTTGCGTGTCAGCGGTTGCCAGTGAGGTGTCAGTCACGCCGTCTGTAAAAAGGCTGCTGGATAAACAGAGCCGGCGTAATTGCTTCGTAGATATTTCCACTCGGATGGGAAGTGCCGCTGCAGGGACGGGCGACAAAGAGCCTCTCACTCGCCATCGCTCCCAGCCCAGCGTCTCAGGCTGAGAGCGTGTCTTTGGCATCTGGTTCCAGGGACGGGATCTCGCCAGCAGCGAGCCAGCGTGCAGTCGCCGGGACAGGAATGCCGGGGCCCAAGTATAGAAGGCTGTGTTTGTACTTGTCACTCACTGCCAGTGGCGGGGAGAGTGTCGTACAGTACAGGCATTCCAGTTTGGAGGCCTCATTTGCCGCCTTGTTGCTTCTGTAAACATTTCCAGGTGCCAGTGGCAGTCGGACGCACGGATAAACACATAAGCTGTAACTGAAAAATGAACTGCGCTTTGCCGGAGAACGTGGACGATAAGAGCTGTTTATTAGAGCAGGGGCCTTTGGCTCATCATGGACGATGATAACACTGAGGTATCTGCTGGTGTTGGTGCATGTGGCATCGAGGCAAAGATTACAGGCAGTCATACACAGTCACAGGTATTAAATATATGCAACTTTTCTTTATTGCCATGTCAAAAAAATACCTGGACCTAATTTACACAGTTTGTGAAGTGTTGTACTAACGTCATCCACCATATTTACAGCAGGAGATAAATCTTTTAAACGTTTATTTATTTCAGTGCCGTCAGTGATGCGTTTGCCTGCCAGGAGAGTGGAAATTGACATTTTATCCAGTTTAAAGTTGCATTTCTCACACATTTTAGATCTTTGTCACACATTGTGTGATCTTTGTTTTTTTCTAAGAGGTAAGAGAAACAAGACTCTTTCCAAACATCCTGTGGCCATCGAACTGGAAGCACAGAGTTTTCAACACGAAGCTCGTTCAGTTGTTTCGCCAGATTGAATCCATTGTTTTGGAGAGGAGGAGACGTCTGAGCATAATTTGGCTCCTGAGCGATACAGAACATTAGAAGAATCCAAACCGGTAGAGGCTGGCTGCAATCACAACAACGGTGGTAGAGGCAATCATTTGCATGATCTCACGCTAGTTTACCAAACTGAGTCTTTTTTTATTGTCTGATGTGGTTGAGAGTTTTTGATTTGGCCCGTCATTTGGGAGCGAGGGGAAATCAAACAGGCCGTCGGCCTCCTAAGCTCATCCAAATCTTCACCCTGGATCCTCTGATTCGCTGGGGCGGAGGACGCAGTGAAGATAGCCCTGGACCCTGCCGGGCTGTCCCCCTCCGCACTCTGGCCACCCAGCAGATGAGCTCCGAGAAACCCAGAGGCAAACAGACCGGCCGGCTTATCGGAATGTTTAAACAGCCCGGCATGGTGGGAGAAAGCAATGTCTTAAACGGGATCTAGCCATCTTTAACCTGCTGGCGATAGCGCCGCAGTGTCATTATCAACATCCATGGGGGGAGTGCACACTGGGAATAGACATGGGTCCAACATTATCTCCCGTCGGAATTGTACATAGAGTCGAAAGCAGCGAGATATAATGAGTGAGCACTTGTAGAATGAGGGCTTCGCCTGGTCGGCATTCAAGAGCGCAGCTCTGGCAGCCGCCTCGCAGCTCTGTTTTCAATTACGAGTTCAAAAAGGCAAAGAAAGATTGGAGATAAAATCTTGTTTTTCAACTTTCGCCCTCTTTGGAGGGGAGAAGAAGTTGTTGCAGGGCCGTGAATGTGGAGTGACAGCGCTGTCTTGTAGCTGTGATGTGGGGGGGGGGGG
>JAFBJW010000202.1:473615-762079 GCA_016785235.1 Pseudorhombus dupliciocellatus | reverse complement strand
GGGGGGGGGGGGGGTGTACCTCTGATCCTCAGCTTCCTTGTCGTTCTGCCCTGGAAGTGTTAAAATGAGAAACTCTGTGCTTTTCATTCCTGACCTGTCACGGGAGAAAGCGGTCGAATTACCTAAAGAAAAAAGTGCCGAGCCGAGCGGGGAACTGGAACGGCAGGAACCCAGTGTGAAAACCCAACGCTCCTCTTCCCAAGTGGCTCAAGAAAAATGCACGTGTCAGTTTGTATGAAGAGCTATTTAGTTTTTTAGAAATGCTTGCAGCAGCTTTGCGGCGGTGCCTCTGCCGCGCTCGGCAGCCGCTCAGCGCAAATTAACTGACTTCAAGGCTAAAATAGACAGACCCAGAACAGACGTTTCACTCCTCCCTCGTATGAAATCACTGACTCGACAAACAGATGTGATCACACTGAGCTTGTTCTGCCTTTGTCTTTACACGCGTTCACGGCTCTTTTGGGACGATCGTTAGCAACTTCATAAAAACGATGTTGCTCGTAATTGCAGATCTGACTCCAGAGCGATGGGTCTTTTCCGATCTGTTGTTGCCGTCTCAGGGCTGCTGCACATTGTTTGTCAAAGGTTAAATGTTGAAATGATCCATGCACATGCCTGCGATGTGTGCACTTATCTCCGGGCTCGGCTGAAGAATGTTTCCTCTCAGAGACGCCACTGGTTGTTCTAAACATGCCAGAGCTCATTTCGCTGACCTGAGAATTCACCGGAATAAAAATAGCCTTGTTATTTTCCCTCTCAAAGCGAGGGGTGCTAGTTTATCCCCTGTGCGAGCTCCTCGGCGTGACGAGGGGGCATCGTCATTCAGATACTGGCTGCTTCATGATGTGAGGCACGACGCGTTCTGCTGTGCTGGCCTCAGGACTTTGTCAAAATGTGTTTTTGCACCAGACTAATGTCGCGTTCTGTGATCGGCCGCTGAAATCACCGGTGGATAAAGTCCTGTTTGATCTAGAGGTAAAATGAACAGAAAATGCTGTTAGAAGGTGGCTATCGTTTGAAGAGATTTGTTTACATCACGGGGAGTAATGACACATGAGAGAGGCCATGGATGAATGGGCGACACCCCCCTGGCCACTGTATTGATTAAACACAGTTAAATGAGCAAAATTAAAATAAAAGATGGACAGATTTGTCAGTGCGAGAGGTTTTAGCAGCGAACTCGCACTTCACTGGAGCTGGAGTTTCATTATGCAGAGATTTTGTGGTCCACTGATGAGTTGCATGCGATCCCCACATTACTCGCTTTGTGCAAACACGGTTTAGAGCTGTGTTTTTGTTTTTCTTCTCCTCTTTTTCCTGGAGCCTGATTCTGATGTTTTTTTTTTCTTCTTCTTCTTTCCACAGCATGCGGTCGTGGTTTCTACAAGTCTTCCTCCCAGGACCTTCAGTGCTCCCGCTGCCCAGCGCACAGCTTCAACGACCGCGAGGGCTCCTGGCGCTGCGACTGCGAGGACGGCTACTACCGGGCGCTCTCTGACCCGCCGTCTGTGGCCTGCACAAGTAAGTCTGCCATGCCGTTGCTAGGTAAACACAGCGCTCGCCACTTGCTGGGATCCGAATTTAAACGGTCACACATGCCCCCCCCCCAGGCCAGTCCTGCTTAGTCAGTGTGCCGTGCCCTCATGAAGAGGCCCCAGATGTGTTCCATAGCGGCTCGACAGCCTCCCAGTATGTCATTATAATTATGTTTGCAGGCTTGGATGTCTGTTTTCTGTCTTAGCCGGTTGCTAATGATGAGCGAAGCAATTTGCCATTTCCCGTCTGAAAGATTGCAATTACAGTCGGCAGCGGCTGCGTCTTCATTTGTCCTGGCCAGCGTCGATGGCTCCCTCACAGTCAGAAGGCTAACCGCGATATAGAAATATATATTTTTATTAATTTCAAGGTGATCCTGTTTATTTTTTCTTGCATACGTGCACAGGGTGGGGCACAACCCACCAGGGCGGTGTTAGCTCGCTGCTTTATCTGGAGCCAGACAGCGCCCCGAAACAAAATCTCGGCACCTTATCTGTGCGTCTTGGTGCTGCTGATAGCGTGTCAGAGTCCTGGATAAACCCAGTGGCTTCTGGCTGCGTGATAAACACCTCCTGTCATTCTCGTTTTGATGTATCTATTGAGAAAAGCAGATAAATTAACCTCTGGGGAGTCTGGTCATTAATTTTGTAGCATTTTTCTTCTGATTGAGAAAACAACAAAAACACATCTGCACATGGGGGGAAATCAGCATGCCTGGTTCTCCCCCCAACAACCAAAGTAGGCCAAGTCAGAATCTCTAATGTCTGAGTGTGTGTGACAGGGAGCGCTGGTGAGATATTATGCTAATGTCATAATTTTATAGGGCTGCATTGGCTTGTTGTCTGTGCATTAAATCTGAGAATCACAGAGGATTATGCGGATTTGAGTTTGGATCTAATGTTATGATTTTCATGGATAAAAAACAAAAAAACCTTTGTCATTTATGGGTTTGTGCAAATCAGAGCGGTGAGCAACGTCTCTGTCTCTGCCTGCCCTGCAGCTTCTCTCCATTTATGCTCAGGTGTGTTTATGCTGCCAGGCGCATGTGTGTGTGGGTCATGAAGCCTTGAATGTTAATATTTTTAGAATTTTTAATTCCACTGTTGCGGAAGAAAATATTCCTGGAGGTTCTGGGCTCATGATGTAAGTGATTACACATTTAGAGGAAACATATATTAATTAAAACGCAGGGTGAGATAGAGGTTTGCCAGAAAGAAACTCGTGAAAATTGCAAATCGGATAAGAAAGTTATCTGCCTCTCATTATTAATGAGCTGATTTTCTACAGCCATTATCTATCTTCAAAACATCAGCCTTCAATCTTTTTTTTTTTTTTTTTTTTTTTCAGTCGAATGTTTCTTTCTGCCATGTTTTACTAATTTAACTAATCATCTGTGGGTCCAACTTTGCTCCCAGGCCATCACCTCCTGACCTGTCCACAGTCGGCCATTTTATTTTTGTCCCCATGCCAAAATGGTTAAAGTGAAAAAACAAAGAAAAACAACCTGATTTAAGCTTTAAATATAGAGCTCGCTAGACTGACATCAAGTGAAATCTCTGGTGTCGTCATCCAGTCACATTGTGTTGGAATATAGACCAGACCAAGCCATTCCCTGTCATGATTCACTTTGGTAATTTCAACGAGCAGGAAATGCCTGTTTTTAAAAGTTAAGTTATTGAAGCTCAACTGCAACCTGTAGGAGCTCTTAACCAAGCTCAGATTTATCTGTTTGAATCCTTTCCCGTTGATGTCTAAAACAAACAAGGACATAACTCAGCCTAAGCAAATCTAAGGTCGGCCAGCGACCACAAACCACCGTCCAACCATACGCATCGTGTTCCAAAGGACAGGTCCATTACTCACTCCTCCAACCATCCTAATCGGATGTTAACGCCACACTCTCGCATCTCCCACTGATCAAGGGCAGCGGAGGGAACCGGGGAAAGTTCCTGCTTCTTTGCAGTGTCCTCTGACTGTTCCCTTCTGGGTACTCACCTTGGCCAAGTGCTGCAATAATTACTGAAGCTGGATAATGCACACTTTCCATTATTCATTTTCATTAACTCGGGGTCTACACTTGATGACCCCATTATATGTAAATATGTATTTTTAACTTATGAACAGCTTCGCCGTGCTCCTCACTCACCCAGTGCAATTTTTGTGCAGCCCTCTGTTCGTGCACGTCCTCAGTCGTCGCTGGATTAAGCCGCTGTGACCAATAGTCGCTGTGATTTCCTTATTCAGGCCTTATCCAGACCAGGGAAGAATAGTAATTGAAAATGAATTTGCACTGCCTGAACAAATAGCTTGATTGACAGATTTTTTTTAAACAGGGGCTTGTGAAGCTACCATATTGGAGGCCTTAGCAAAACAGTGAGAGGGATCTCTGCCACACAGAGATTAAGAATGTGTCTATGAGGATTTGAGAGGAAATGAGATGAAGATGTAATGTAGAGACATGAAAAGCCGAATCCACGTTGAATAAAGATGAGGGAAGAAGTTCCAAAAACATAGTTCCAAATACACTGTTTCCCAAGTGATGTGTGCTGAGAGGGGGTGGAGAGAAAAAAAAAAAGAAGAAAAGTGCTTTTGTCTGACGAATATTTGTCCAGACCATTCATATGCAAAGTTGTGAGAAAATGAGATATACAGGGACGGCTGTGGGGACACGTCTGCACCGGGGCCGAGGCACAGACCGGAGCTGCTGACAGGCTCCGGAGTGGCCATCAATCATGCAACAGCTGGGAGCAGTGCTGGAGAAAGCAGGGGGCTGAAAGCAGCAGTTGCATGTGGTTGCCCCCCCCAACGTAAAAATGTGCCACCTCAACAAGTTGATGTACGTCAGAGGGCTCATCGTGCCTGGAGTGGCTGTGACAGGGCTGTTGCTAAGCTCATTATCTAAAAATCTTATGACAATTTTATGTTTGCTTCACTTGCTTTTGCCAGGGCCGGATTTACCAGCAAGGGGGCACCTTTTTTGGGGGGTTATATTTTAATGAAAGCAGACTTATAGTAGATACCAAATTTAGATTGCACATGAAAAAAAAAAGAATAAAAAATCTTGTCATGAGTTCGGACCATACCAAGTGCAATACCGACACTTGTAAAGCTTCTGTCATTGTTCTCTTATTGGCTGAACGTTTCACTGCCTGGCAGCTTGTAGCTTCATAAAATGAAGCATTTCATGAAAGAGAAATAAAATGTTTCTCAGTCAAAGCTCAGACCTCTTAGCTTATATGGCTGCTGTGCAGTGGCGCGTGTGCGTTGTTTGAACACAGTGACGGTTCCTTTAATTGTTCATTCCCGTCCGTGCCCCCCCCCCCCGGAGAGGGAGGCTGAAACCGCTCTGTGCTAAGTTTCAAATTCAATATCAAATTCACTGTGGCGTTGAAGTGGTCTTGAAATTTTCGTTATCACGACAACAGCAGTCAGAAGCCCTTCAGCTAAAAAACAAAACATCTCGTCTTCAAGCCCCCCCCCCCCCCCCCGCCCCCCCCCCCCCCCCAGCCTCACACAGGTTCTGCTACAGCCACATCATTAGAGGCTAGGTCGCGGGGGCACAACACACATTTGTAGAGTGAGGATTAACTCATGGGCGATTTGAATACCACTCACCCCTGCTGCCCTTCTCCCCACAGTCCCCCCCAATTAGAGCACAGCCGGCTAATAGGCTGCGGAGGGTTAAGGCAGCCCTGAGCACATCTCAAGGCCGATAAGCGCTGGATTCTTCTCTCCTAAGCTTGGATTTAGTCAGGTCTCACAACTCTGCACAGAGAATAGATAGGCTTTGAATAATGACCTAAAAACGCCTGCTATGTTTCCTATATGGTAGATTATTAGATTTAGTGGCTGCCTCTTTTTTTCCTCACTTAAGTTTTTTTTCACAAATTCAGAGTTCAGTCTGAACCATTGAAATGATGCAGCATGAACTCTAGACTGCATGTACATATTCCATATGTATGCGCAACAAGAAAAATACCGACACACACATTTTCACCCATGCTTGGTCACAGTGTTGGAAGGAAGCTAGCAAGTGATTGAGACGTTCCGGGCTGTGGGGGCTGGCTGGCTAATCCGTGAAATGAAACTTGACTGGGAGGAGGGGTGAGAGGAGCGAACACGAAAGATAAGACAGAGTGGGTAATGGTGGGGGTGAGGTGGGGGAAAAAGGAGCCCTTGAGCTATAAGAATGAGCAGGCAGACAGTGGAGGGCTCAGGATGCGGCGCAAATCTGTGCTGCAGGTGAATTGGGGGCAGAAGAGTTTCCCATTCCTGAGTTCAGACAGAGGCTGTTTGGAGAAACAAAGCGGCGCCGAGGCAGGCGAAGAAGAAGAAAGAGAACTGAAGGACTCGGTGTACTTCAAACAGCCTGGGTTGTATGGTATGTCATATTTTCTGAAAGAAAGAGAGAGGACACCTTTTTACAAGTGGGGACACTTGTGGCTGGGCGGAAGACCTACTTTCTCCCATTCCCTTTATCCCTCTCAAAGACGTCGGTGTCTTTTAGGTTTATAGTCTCCAACAGCAAGTCGTCCATCTCGCAGCCCTGGAGAATGGACCGGCTACGCCCATTGTCATTCCGTGACAGGAGAATAAACTATTCACGATCATCTTGTTGGCGCTAAACCCAGGATGCAGTAACTGTGCCGCCGCAAATCAGCGGCGAGGGGGAAGTGCTATCGAGCTGCTTTCAGACATGCACTGAATCTCCTGACACTCCTGCCAGCCCCCTAATAAAACCTCGAGATGATGTCAAAGTGGGAAAACAGCAGGGTATTTTAGAGGTTTTAATGCGAGTTTGTGGGCGCGCTGATGTTGTTTTCTTACGTGCAACAGTTCAATAAAAATATATAGGGACAACAGAAAATGAGGCTGTTGATGTGCTGAACTCAGAGGGTATAGGGCGCATCTGAAAACAAGAGAGAATACAAAGGTTACACAGATCAAGGAACTTTCTAATCTAATTTCCTTTTGTCTGTTGTTGCTGCGAAATCGTTTGATCTTTGGCACCCGAGACCTCATGTGAGTGGCACAGGGTAAATGATGCTATCACGGATCACCGTGGCCACAGATGGTGGAATAAAAGACCCCCGAGGCGTGTGCGCGTCTAAGTATGTGTTAAGGGCACACCTCACCTATTCTCTGTGACAAAGACTCGGAGCATGGGGCTGAGAGTGTCAGTTCTAAGGCTGAAGTCGAGTGGTGCTATCGGCGGTCGCTGCTCTCCACTTCACCTGCCACAGGTGCCTCTTTCATCCTCCCCGTCAACAGTCTGTCTCTTATCGTGCCCGATAATCATGAATATGGATGTCTCCATTGAGCCCTCACTTCTAATGGGGGGCGGGGGGGGGGCAAGGAAAACAACCAAGTGTTGCTTCAGTGAATGTTGTTATAGCAGCTTTGGCTCTGTGCATATGCATGACCTATTTTGTCAGTTAATGTGACTAATTTAATGAGTTGAGACGTCCCTCCCTGCCGTTCCCTCAAAGAATATTTCCGGAGAAAACGCAACAATTTCAATGAATCTCCCAGAGAACAAAGACAAGATGTTGTTCATAAACAAAGAACACAAGTCATATAATCTTTACTGTGTTAGGGGGAGTTTATTTATATCAACATATGGGTCATAAAAGCCAACAGCCTGGAATTTGAAAGATCTAAGCAGCAATTTGTTATTCATCGTTTTACGAGATGAGCTAATCTCCCTGCCGTTACGTTTACAGGCAAATGGTGCGTGTGGTCGCGTTCACGCTCGATGCCGTAGCGCTGGTTGTTTCTGTACGTCAAGTGAAACTGTATATGGCAGTTGCAGGTTTAAATCCCACGCATAAATTCTGCCGATCGGGCACTTCTGTTTTTGGGAGGCATTCATTTTAAGTGTCCTGCTGTCAACATGATATACGGTACCTTTCCAAAGAAAACCAGCAAAGCCCCTTCCTCCAGCTGGGGGTGAGTTGTATATTTTTGGAGGACAGGAGGAATTCCTGAGTGACTGTCTGTGGCTTTTGATTCCCTGCGAAGCATTTGTCTGACCGTGTAACCGCGTCTCCGTCATTTCCACAGCAGCTGCAGATTTTATGCCGTTAACAGGCGCTGCGTAAGCAAAGCCTCTCTCATCTTTCTGGGTGAATCACCAGCTAAGTTTGCGTGTGCGACGGCACATGATGTTGCCTCCGTATCGAAATACGAAGCTGCTCTAATCATTATTTTTATATTAAAGCAACCATCAGCCTTATACAGCTATTGGTTCGCTCTCATTGCTGTTATAATAGAAAATAGAAATAATAGGTACAGTTTTTGTCCATCTATCCAGCCGTCCGTCCATATATCCATTTGTCCAGCTATCAGTCCATCTCAGACATAAAAACCACTGTGACTATTAAAGTTATTCTCCCTTTGAAGCTCTGGGCTCCACTACTTGATTTCACACCCTTCTTTGCACTGACCTTGGTGTCTGCCAGAGCTGATTTCCTCTCTGTGTACCTGCACCTCTTTTTTTCTGGATCTGAGTCTTATTATAATTGAGTGTCAGTGTTTGGCTCTAGGGCTGAAGCTGGCATGTCCTGCACTGTTTTTTTTTCTTCTTACAGAGAACAGAGAAAACACAGATCCAGTCGATGCACAGTCCTGGCTGTCACTTTCCTTGGCACTCAGTTGTTTAATTCCGGTTTCCTCTGTGTCCACCCCTGACAGGACCTCCCTCGGCGCCACAGAACCTGGTCTACAACATCAACCAGACCACCGTTAGCCTGGAGTGGAGCCCGCCGGCCGACACGGGCGGTCGCAACGATGTCAGCTACAGGGTGATATGCCGGCGATGCAGCTGGGAGCCCGAGGAGTGCGTTCCCTGCGGGCCGAACGTGGGATATTCTCCTGCGCAGTCAGGATTAGTGGACACTTACGTGACCGTCGTGGACCTGCTGGCCCACGCCAACTACACGTTCGAGGTGGAGGCTGTCAATGGCGTCTCGGACATGAGCCGCACGCAGAGGCTGTTTGCAGCGGTGAGCATCGCGACTGGTCAGTCAGGTAAGGCGTTTTTATTATTATAATAATGACGACGACAACTTTTGTTGTCTCCTTCGTTCAACTTTGGTGCAGATCACGTCACAAACCTTTGCATAATGCTGCTGACACAAACAAACCAAAAACAGACACCGAGAATCATGCCCTCCCTGGCAGAGGCAATAAAGAGATTGTATTATGAGCAGGTCCTCCAGGTCCACAATACTGCTCAGCCAGATTCCAATATGTTTTTGTTGTAGAACATTGAATTGTTTTATTTTAGAGAGATAGATTCAACATTTGGGAAATATGCTTCTTCACTTTCTTCCCGAGAGCTGGCTAATAAGATCGATAACAATCTCATGTGAAAGGTGTGAAAACTGTCTTGAAACAATATCACTACAGTCAAAGTCACCTTTTTTTTAAATAATTATTTCGCTCAAAGTTTAATCTCGTCTTAATTTCCGTTTGATAGATTATGAAACAAGGTGAGTCATGTTGATGAGTGGCCTTTAGTGGAATTAGCTACTAAGCTTCGGCGACACCGTGTGCACCAGTTTCTGTTCACTGTACAGATTTGAGAGGATGCTCAGTGATAGCATCGGCCTCGACCTTTGCTCCAGCTGTGAGAGCGATAGGCATTAGCAACATGGTGGTTTCATTTTAAAAACCTCTTCATTAGCATTTACGCCCATGGTCTGAAATGAGCCATAATATTTCCGGTATGCATATTACCCAGATTAATTTAATGTTTATGTCACAGTGGTAAACATTATTACCTCGGCAATGATGCAGACTCCCAGTGGCACCTAAAGAGCCAATGCTGTATTTGCAGCTCAGTCTCGGGGGGAATCTACCCTAATTAAAATGGTGCATGTTGCGAAACTTTGTTCATCATTTCTATGGATCCACCCAACAAGAGTCCTTTATCGTGCTCCAGCATCCATAACACAATCGGTCCAAAAGAAAGAAAGCTAAAAGAGATCAAGGAACCGTAGCTGGGTAACGTCTCTTTCTGCTAAACATGCCCTGTGCTGTGTAATAGTTAATCACGCTGCAAACAAGTATTCCTACATCTTCCCCGAGGTCGAGGAAAGCGGCTCGTGTGCCAGTTTCCTCTTCAGTGACAATCGCCGGTTGATTGTTCCAGGGAACAGTTTATGACGCAATAAACATGTCAGCGTGTTCCCCGTGTGCGTCTGTGGGAGGGACAGATAGAGAGAAAGAGGAGCACTGTTGCATAAATGTGTGTGGGATACAGCGTCGAGGATGATTTATTTCTCAAAGCTCGGTTCGTGACAGTGACGTGAGCTGGAATGTGCCGAAGGGTTTCCCAGCCAAGGACGTGAGGACATTTGCAGGAGGATGACCTGCTTGGAAAAAAAACAGCAAAACAATTAACACATGCACTTTTAGAGTCACTCTTAATTATACTTGTCATGCCAACAGCCACTTACCCTATTACCCCAGCTGAATGTTTAGTTTTTGTGGCACACCCGGCCAAACTGTCATGTTTATCATTTTGCACCAAGTACCATTTAAATTGCTATACCCTTGTAATTAGGTTTTGATACATTAAAAATTGCACAGGCATTAATACATTTGATCAATGTCATTTAATTAATTCCGGCATTATTTTTTGGCAAAGGGGGGGGGGGGCTCTGAAACAGTATTTAGAGCTTGATGCAAAACTAAAACTCCTCTCTGAGACCCAGGCTAATTAAATTCCTTTAGGGTTAGCAGCTCCTCATGTCGGGGCAACCCAATCCATCTGTTCAATGGGACAGAATAATACATTTAAATGAAGGCTGAAAGTTCAGACTGCATTAGAAAGAATAAATTGAATATGCTGAAAGAGTATCAGCATTGGTACATAATGCTTTTTTTATGCATGACATAACTGAGTTTATCTGTACCCTAGCTAATGCCAAATAGCAATTAAGCCCTGAGGGAGTCATTAATTTTTGACTGGTATGTACCACATTTCTGTCAAAAATGTTTAGCTTGTATGAGAAGTATGGAGAATAATTACTCATTTTTTTCTAATCTAAAATTATTGTAATCTGGGTTATACCATCTCGTCATCCCAGCTAAGCAAGAAAAAGAATAATGATTTGGTTGGGCCTGGACTCTGAGGTCCGGAAGGACTTGCTTTTGATCGGTAGGGACAAAGTCATGATTCGACATCCCAGTGAAGCTCTGTGGCAGGTCGATAGCCAGCGCTGCATTGATGCCGACGCCTCAGTCGTGGTCTCTCCTGTTTCCCACGTTGAGCAGACATAGGCAGGGCTCATTGTCCAGCTCACTGGACCGTCATTGCGTCCAGCACTCTCTGGTTGCCGTGAAATGCTTGAGCGCTTTGTAATTGGTAGGCCGCTTGGTCCAAAAACAGACGCTTCTTCGTCAGTAAGGATTGCGGGACCACTCGTTTGGGAAAGACCGCAGTATTAAAGCTTTTATGGCTCATCATTCAGAACTGATTAACCTTTGTGTGGCGGGGCGCTGGAGCCCCGTCGCACTGAGAGAACCTTAAAGAAGAGAGGGCCTCTCCCGCTTTTCACCTCGCGCGTGATAATCAGCAGGAACATAGGGCTTGTAGCTGGAGACTGAAGGAACCAACACGCACCGTGTGAATGCAGATGGCGCTCCATCTAATGAGGAATTCACACCTCCCCGAATTACACTAAAGGAAATGTCTGGAGCAATGATGCAGCTTCACAAGATGCTGAGTGCTTGTTGTTCCCAGAAACCTAATTATGCCTCAGCTCTGTTTTAAATGACTTTAAGTAGAGGCTGTGAGTTTATAAGCTCGATTCCTCCATTCCTCACTGCATAGAAGTCGTCATGTTGAGGATTTTTCGCTGTTAAGAGCGCGTCTCAGTCAGCACTCCATTGTTAGTCAACAGTGCCGCACAGCCACCCTCCGAAGGGCCCTCGCCGCTTTAGCTTTCCTCAAGCACACTTGTAAACAAGGCCTTTTGTTCTTCCGGCACACTTGTGAGTGGCCAGCGCTCGTAGAATCACCATTAATATTTATTCAAGCGGGCGTTCACATCTCAGAGCCAGAAGAAATCGCTGTGGAGAAGGGCACAGAAATAGGATTTGAAATTGGTTATGGGAAAGGCGAAAAGTCCTGTGTGTGTTTGCGTGCGCACATGCTCCGTGTACACATTCGACTGGAGACCAGAGGAGTGGGGTTTAGGTGCAATCAGCAAGAGGCACAAACAATGAGTGAAAGCAAGAGCCTGTGGAAATTGATTTTAATGTTGACTGCTAATGCAAGCCTGCAGGTCAAAGCCTGCTGCACTCCGATAGCAACTTCTACCAAAGTTAGGCCGAGCTGTGAAATAGTCCGGAGCAAAAAAATGGAGAGTGTAGCCAGATGCGGCTCTTTAGATTGCGGCGGTTATGACTACAGACGTCTTGGAATGCCAACAATGCCATGACTGCAATTTGAAAAATAGATCTGGTCATGCAGACACCATTTCAGATTATATCTGTCTGGAACATGTTTAAGGCTGTGGTAAAAATGACCAAACTGTTTGACTGCAACCTACTTTTCAAACAAAATGTTGGTCACGGGGGAAAAGCATAATAACGCGAGCTTCAGGCATTGGAACGTTGGATGGACGCGGAAGAGGAAGCTTCCTCACGCTGATACGTCCGCGGACCGTTTTTAGACGAGGTGCCATGTTGTCTCCAGTGAGCTGAGATAAACAAGTTTTCCACCCATTTTGGGAAAAGGCAGCTGCACAGTGTTTGTCGAAGAATAAATGTTCAGAAAGTAGAAACCTTGCAGTTCTCATTAGGTTGAGCAAATTGAAAGCAGCAGTGGAAGTCGCCGCCAAAATTAATGAATTAATCGTGGAAGGCTATTGATGTAGCTCTTTCCTCCTGGAGAAAGTTACACCAGCAATTGTTACCCATGATGGAAGTGTCACTAATGGAAGAGGCCAGACACAAAGTTTATTATCACAGTATATTTGCTGTTAACATAATTACTTTACTATTGTTTTAGCCATAGCCCCCCCCCCCCCCCCAGGCAGAATTGCTGATGCATTTCAGAGATAACGTTTGATTGTCATTCACACCTATAGAATCTTAGTCACAGGCGCCTAAGGTTTATAATTTGGCATCTGTTATTGACTTCATATGAACATAGCAGGAGGAGTGTGTGGAGAGAGCTTTGGGCTACGGTGACATTGACTGGATTCCCCCTGAATGCCAGGTCATCAATCTAAAACCCTCTGGTAAGACAGTCACAATGTGGAATTTAGAGTCAGCCTTTGTGCCAGATACACGCCTCACGTGATTGACACTGGCGGAATTCGGGAATCAGCAAACAGACTTATCGTCTGTTTTTATTTTTAGCAATGCTTCGCCTCATTTGTTGTGCTACGGCGACTGCGGAATGCAGGATGGTGTTACAGCCCCCCCCCCCCCAAGTACAAACCTACTTACACATTCAAAGGGAACAACAGGATATTCCCTTTGGTTCAGTGTCTCGGTGCAAAAGGAAGAGAGGGAGGAAAAAAAAGAAAACACAAGAATGTAAGCTAAGCATTTGACTTTGATGTGAAAAGCCTCGGTGCCCTCGCGTCGCATGAGAGGCGAATAGTTTCTCTGCCTCGGTCGACGTCTGCTCCGCTGTCCTCCAGCAGTTTAGAGTCTGGAGTTCAAACAGGTCGTTAGTCGCTCGGTGTGACGAGTATTTACCTCAACAAGGGAGCGACTCACGAAGATATGAATTGATCCTTCGGTGTAAAGTGATAACCCTTAGCTCCTTAGTCGTAATCGATACCGCCACTTTATTGACACCTTATCGCCACTAGATGGATATTAGCCATTCCGCTTGTGAAAGTAACACTTGGGGAACAATAAGGCCATTGATTATCCCTTTTTGTCTTCTGATCTGCCACGGTGGCCCCGAACAGAAGGATTGATTGATTCCGAGGAGTCCCCAGTGACCAGTGGCAGCCAGTGTAATTTTCTAGTTAAGAGGATCCTCCTTTGTAGCATTTGTCCCCCGGTTTTACGTTACCTGGGAGCCCATTCTTTTCACCACAGCCGCTCCGCCGCCACCCACCACCCCGCTCCACATGCTCGCAGTAATTTGATGAGAGCTGGGCAAAGCGCTGAGATTCAACAGCTGCAATAAAACTGCGGTGGTCTCAGAGCAGCAGCTCGGAGCACTTAACCTGTAGCTTTTTCGCAAAAAGCCTCCTGATTTGTCTGTCACCCAATCCGTCAGCAATGAATAATTTTCATGGAAGGTGCACTTTAATTACTTTCCCATTTAAATGGCATTATCATGGCCTATCTAGGTAATTAATCTCACCAAGTATCCTGTTTCAGCCTTTTATTGCTGGCAGACGAGCTCCCTAAATCCCCCTGAATCTGCCGTGCTTGAATGAGTCCTCCCTCATAGAAGCCGCTGTTGTCTCTTTCCCCTTCACTTGGTCCCTATCGCAGCCGTCGGACGGTCCTTTTCTCTCGGCGCAGGGAAGCCTGTCAGAGCGACGGGCTGTTTCACCACCTTGGAAAGGACGCAGGCAGACACATCCATGCAGGGTTGCAGTCGAGAATAGGCCTCCACTAATGCGGGTTTAGAGGGCTGATCGCTGCTGATCGCTGCTGATATTCTGTTGTCAACAAGGCTCATAAAGAAACGAGGGCACCAATAAAACAAGTGTTGGTGCCTCCGTCCAAAGTTTTGTAGAAGTGTGCTGTTGTTTCTGTCTTTAAACCACAGATCTGCGAGCCATTAAACAAGCCTGGCGCTGCAGTAAAATGTGTTGACGCTGTAGAGGAGAACACAGACGAGAACCAGCCTCGTGCCTCAAAATAAAGGTTTTCATACGTTAAGAATTCAGTGTGCGCAAGCTTGATTGTATTCCAGCCAGTGATGAAAAGTCCCATAAATGTCAGTAATGAGAACTTTAAGTTGTTCAAGTTGATATTTTAGTGTGACAGCATCATTAGAGGAAAGGTCAGAGATTCTCTTTAGCAGTGACCATGAATGTGATTAGTGAATTTCAGAGGGAATCTGCAGTTGGGATTGTCACGGCTTTCTTATTGTATAGTCGCAGATTTTGTGCATTTGGAAAGAAAAAATATTAGTTTTACTGAAATTGACAGTGGACAAAACAGACGAGGGTTGAAATATATCACCGTCCTCACGTGTCGTCATCAGGGCCCAGGTCTGAGTGTAATTATTTACCTTTTGGGTAAATCATGGAAAATAGCTGATTCAGTTGTGTCAATAAATATCACAGAGGACCTGGACCAGTTGTGGACCAAAAGGAAAAAAAAAAAAACATTAGCAAAAATATTTAATTGAAATTCTGTCGTTCCATTGTCCAGGATAACAGAATGTTGGTTGTGTCCCAAACTTAAAGCTGGTCAAATAATCACATCAATAATGTGACCCATTTATAATTGGCCACTGTAGATGGATATGCATTCATATTATTATTATTATTATTATTCTTATTCATGGAGCCATTGTTGAATCTAAATTTCCATTTACTGGATGCTGTGTTTATCTGTGTCCGTGTGTGTGTGTGTCTGTCTCCAGCCCTGTTTATTGGCGTTTGGATGCAGTGTTATTAATTTGGAACATTTGTACCAGGCGATATTATTTCACAGTGAAGACCGTCAGGGAAGTTGTGATGTTTTGGGCTCGGCTGGGAATATGTGGAAGCTGAAAAGGGAGCAGCGCTGATTCTCATTCAGCATCATCCTATAGGCAATGTTCCCCCAGAACAGACACAGACACGGCTTTAATTATTCAGACCTCTGCGAGGCAGCAGAAAGAGACTCAGGCAACAGTTTTTTTTTCTTTCTTTCTTTCTTTTTTTGGGGGTTTGGCAGTCAATCTGGTGTTTACCTTCCTCGTAACAGCTCAACTTCTCAGGCTGAGCTTCACCTTTTCTGAAATCATTACTTTTTCCCTCACAAACGTCAGCCGGTCTCATTTTTCAGCCCAAGACATTTGACAAGTCATTCTTTGCTGAAGTTGGCCGCTAAACAAGTTTCTCCGAGCTTTGTTGCACTTATCAACATTTTGGGATATTAAATTGTGTGTGTGTGTGTGTGTGTGTGTGTGTGCGTGTGCGTGACATCTTAAGCTGCTCCATAAACAAACGAGGACTCTGAGTTGGAACACACCAGGAAGCTGGGGCCTTGCAGGGTGCCGACTGGGCTCCGCTGCAGGTTTACGTGCTGGTGACCCGCGGGTGACGAGGGCCAAACCTCGGCCTCAAGTCACCTCACAGAGCTGTCTGCTAATCGACGAGCCAAATGCATTAAATGTCCCACGTTATCAACGTGTCAGCGAGTGGGAGATTATTACGATCCCTCTATTAGTAAATCTCTTTTTTACGACGGAGCTAAATTCAACTCTGCGAGAGGGGAAACGCCACAGCTGAGCTGCGGCCTCTTCATGCTACTTGATGGTATAGCTGTGAAAATGCAATTAAATGCTCCAGCACACAGGTTTCTAGCTTTGCTTCATCACGTTTATGTGAATTAAAACTTACAACAGATACTGGGAGCGTCCTCAGTAAGACAGTTGCATTAGTGAGTAAGTTAGCATTGGTTTTATGTGTCGTTAAGATTTCTGTCCCTTTGACACAGTGCAGGGATGTTTTTATTATTTTTATTTTGTTTTAACAAACAGCCTGTTTTATGGTGGAACTGACAGCAGCTTTTTGTTACGTACTTGCCATTTTCTGAACTTTCAACAACACAATGAAAGTCAAATTCCATTGACTTTCATTGTGTTGGCGCTGAGGTGCCTATTAACATCCCAACGCTGTGATGCAATGTGTTATTTATTTATTTATTTTAGCGTCTGGGTGAAGCAGAAGCTTTAATATATTTAAATTAGCCGGCGGTGTAAAGAAGCTAAGCGTGCCTCTGCCTGCATTAGGGCTGCGTTCTCCATATTTGAGGGAGCAGCACACGAGCAGATTACGGCACGGGTCCGTGAGCCCTCCCCTCGCCGCCACCGCCGGGTGACAGATCGCGAGCAGAGAGCAGTCGCTCAGTGAAATTACAGACCTGAGGGGTAGTTGATGAGAAATGTCACTGTCGACAAAAATGGAACCGTAATATATTCCATCTCAGGTTTGTTGGACACTTATTAATGTCTCCCCGTGAGTGCCGCTAATTGAGGCAGTCAGTCTGGTGCGGCGTGCGAAGCGTGGGACAAATAACGGCGCGACCCGCGGAACAAAAGAGCTGCGTCGAGGATGTGCATATTTAGCAGCGCTGAGACGCACTCAGAGGACACAGTGTTCTCAGGTTGAGCAACAAAGGCCCCACGCTAGCACCGGGATGCTCCTGATTAGTCATCACCGCTCCTCAAATGGGATTGTTTTGTTTTTTTTTCTCACCTCTTGTCAGCGACTTTGATCAATAGTAGAAACATTCAGAAGGCAGGAGATGACGCTGATATATTTAGCCAACCCTTTTCAAACACGGGGAGCCCATAATTCCCTGCTCCGAGGGTAGGACTATAAAGGAACCTTTGGGGCGGGACTTGTAGGGAGGAAGATACCTGATTGGTTGAGGAGTCCAGTGTTTTATATGCAGGTCAGTCTTCTTGTTAGCGTAGCGTAGCTTGTTTGGAAAGTGTTGTCACATGGAAAATTGCTGTGTAACTCAGTCCTAGTGGGTTCCATTTATACATGTAAAGATCATTTAGGCCTGGAAACTGCCGCTTGTAGCAACAATAGCTGCAGCCCGGGGAAGTTTAGCGTCATGATATTATCTTGTCACGTTATTGTTGTGCAGACTTTTGTCATTCAAATGATGGGATCAGGATTGAGAGGGTGTCAACACCCGTTGTTTGTCTAATTAATGGATAACAGAACTGCAGTTCATTACTTTGTACGACACAATCGTGATTTCTTGTGAATTTACACATAATACACGTGGCCGTGTTTATTATTTAGTACATCGTCACGTCTGGGGGAAGTTACTTCACTGATTTGATCTTGAAAATATTCTGTTTACCTTGGTTTTTATTGGTGCTTTCAGCTCCAGTGACTGTGTTTGTCATCTCATGTTGGACTGAGATAAAACTCAAACTGAACTTTACAGAGTTGGGTGAATCTTGGGTGAAACCGTCCAAACATCGTCTGTTGAATGTTGAATATCTTGGGCTGTTTGTCACACAACAATATGCAGCTGCCTCCCTGAGCTGGCTTCACTAACTTCATTATGCTCTTTTACTGTTGGCTTTATAGGTTAAATAATTGATGCAGTAATCTGGGAGGAGATCAGCAGTAACTCGATAATAGTGGGAATCGTTACTTAGCGTCCTGCGGTGCCAGATAAATCACAGGAAACCCAACAGTCGCAGTCCGTCCTCTCCTCTCCGACACGTTGGGAATGAACAGCACACTTCAACGACCCTTTTAAAGCTGCAGCGTGTGTTTCGAGTGTCGGCCGGTCAGTGAACGCAGCAGCGCTGTGCGGCCTCAGTAAACGCCCAAATACTTTCCTTCCTTCTCCCTCGCTCGCTCTGCGTCTCCCCTCTCGTGCACGCCCACATACCACGCTCGCCCTGTCGGCGTGCACCTGTGACTCCCACAGCCTCCCTTGATATGGAACACATGCTGGGGAATCTCGCGGCCCCGGCTGCAAATGGCCCCGGCACTTTGCAGCCGGGCCATTCGAGTGTTTCATTTCCTGCCCAAGGAGTTAAAAGGACTTCCAAGGGTAATAAAAATTGGAGCGAGGGTGCATTCCGTAGGTGCAGCAGAGCAGCGAATTCCCTCAGCTGGACAAAACACAAATGCACACACACACACAGCAATCCCAAGTCAATAGCCAAACTCTGATCCCTGCTTCCTGCAGGCGCTGGTGTTTTGTCTGGCGCTGCAGATTGTTACGTATTGTTTGTCGGCGTGGGCGCAGCAGCAGCGTCACCCACCTCACGTGTCACTGGTATTCAAAGATGGGCAGCCTCTTTTTTTCATGAATACAGTTGCGGGGTGTCTGGGCGATGGCATCCGAGCGGCCCTTCGTCACAGATCATTCCGCCGTTTTCCAGGAACTGACCTTTCCACGTGATCGATCGCAGCAGACTGACAGAAAGACGGAGCAGTCGACATCGACTCAGCTAATCTGCACAGGCTTCATTGCAGCTCTCTGGATTGCTTTTTATATTTAGATGTGGAGATGATCACTCCATTTAATGACCTGTGCCTTCCTCCAGCGGCTCTGCGTGGAGCTTTCGCTTACTCTCTCATTTTCTCATGGGGGGAAATGGCGCAGATCAACTGGAAGAGCTTGGTTTCCCGGCGAGCCCTGAAGTCGCGTTCTGAGTTGCGCGGTAAAACCAGGCAATGCAGTTACCACGACCACAGCCAGCGAAGCCACGAGAGCAGCTGCTGCTGGAACCGGTGTAAAATAAACAGGTGGCACTGGAGTGAGGCCATCCATTCAAACAATCTATATGTTTTATCTCTCTTGAATCTTGATGTAATATCTATTTTGTTAAGCTTTAGCGACATCCTCTGTAGCCAGCCATCGCATTTGTCAATAGGACACGTGCACGCTCGCTCCAGCGTTCTTCAGCCTAATGAGGGGACGCTGGGTTGTGGTGCAGGTGTCGGGCTGTCAGTCTGTTAAAAAAAAATCAATTACTTCATTTAAAGAGCTTCAAACCCGGCGTCCTGCATTACTGCGGCATGAGGACATGCGGCGTAAAGACCCTCGTGGAAAATCTTGAGCAGGTGCAGCTGAATTTGCAGCTCCCTTGGCGCAAATCACCGACTTGATTTGCTTGTTAATCAAATGAACGCAGTCGGTTTTACAGCGAGGACTTGGACTGGGGAAGCGTTGACGTGAAGCCAGTTCCCACATTGTCCCGTGGGGGGCGTGGCCTCCTGAGACGACCAGCGCAGCGCTGGTCCTTCGGCGCCGTGTTTAACGGAGAGCAGGATGGTTTTCGCTGACTCATGGATTTGAGGGGAACGAGTGAGCAGCAGATGTTCGTTGAATCAGTGCGTGTGGTTGAGGGCAGTCCACGTCATTAGTCATGTGATCTGAAGGAACAGTTGCCTGTTTGTTATCGTTCCCGATCAGCGAAGAACCGCTCCTCCGCGGAGAGATGTGTCGAAGGCATTCTCCTCCGGTGATGTTGATAGGAAGCGAAGGAAAGGTTCAGTGGTAAAACGATTCACTTTGGACCGAGCACGGCCAGGAGTCGGTTTGTTGGAGAGCCTCCTCTCCTGCCGGCTGAGGAGCGGCTGAGGAGCGGCTGAGGAGCGGCTGAGGAGCGGCTGAGGAGCGGCTCGTGGTTGTAGAACTGGCAGAGACGAGCTTTGGGAGATGAAAGAATCGTGAGGGGAGATTGACAGCTCGGCTTTTTTTTTCCAGCTCTTTCTCCGTCTCATCAACACACTGTCTCCTGCAGTGAGGGAAACTAATTATGTCTGCGACCCCCTGCTTCACCCCCCCTCCCCTCCCCTCCCCTTTTATTCAGATCATCATCACACTTGGAAATCATAATGAGTTTGTGGCCGACCACTTTGGAGAAGGAGAAGGAGGAGTGGGGAGGTGGGGGGGCTCAGAAAGTCCATTTGCCTCCGCTCGTTGAGGCCGCTGGCGATTGCGGATGACCTTTTGACCCTGGGAATTCGTGGCCTCAAATTCCTTCGGGCTCCACCTGGCCCCTCCCTCATCTGAACTTGCGCCGCTTTAAACCTTTTTGTTATCAAGGCAGAGGGAGTGTGTGACAGCCATCTGGTGGGCTTCCTTTCATTATTTGGTATAAAATAAGCGACGGCGGCAGCCGAGGATGTGAAAAGACGCCGGTGTTAGACACAGAGCAGATGGGCCTCACATCTGGGCGTCGGGGAGTTCGCGAGGGCGAGAGGGAGGCGGTGACAAGGCAGCGCGGCCGCGGCCCCTTTGTACTGGCTGATCTCCCTCACCCGTCCGTCCTCTGCCTTGGACACCTGGGACAAAGAGCTGCTTTGCAGGTGTTTGGATCAGACTGTAAGCAGAACGGGGTTAGTTCTCAGTGTTCAACAGGTACATTGAAGTAGAAGTTACCTTGAGAGAAACGCAGGAAGGAGGACGTGCACGACAAAAGTGTTCTCTTCCTTCAGGGTCTTATTTTGAAAAGGATTTCTTCTTCCTGTATAAAAGAATGTTAAAACATCAATAGTCAATTGTTCAAAATTACAGGATTTATTTTTCTTACATTTCTTATTCATTTCCATTTTGTTGTGTATTGCCTTAATGCTGCACTCCCTGGACTGTGCGCCGCATGGAGAGGAGGCACCGAGGCCGACGAGAGCTATTCTTCTCTGATGAAATATATTCCCAGAAGAAAGATTACATCTAAATGAAGGCTGGAAGAGCTGGTATCCGTAGAGACCCAGTTAATTAAATTTGTAAATTCCTCCCAAATCATCTCCCTATCACGCTGGTGACTCGCCATCCAGCGCTGCCAAAAAAGTGTGTCACGATGTGTTAAGACCAGTATACTTTGGCAGCAGACGTCTGGATGGGAGATGAAATTAACGGCCTGCAGAGACCCCGGCGTTTTCAGCAGGTCTGGCTTTTGTGAAAACACTCCTCCAGTGAAGAGAGATAATCACTTATTAATGTCAAGACGTTATTTGATTTTTGTCTGCCATGCAAAATTAAATTACATCCAGCTCGCGAGAACCAGACACTTAACGCGCCGACTGGCTGTGTTTCAGATAATCTGACACATTACGGGCAGCGTCCCGCGGTTCTGGCTCTATACGCAGCTGAAACCACAAGGTGGGCCCAGTCTGGAGGTCCGGAGCGCGGCGGCCCCCCCAGACACTGCTGCGGGAGCAGAGGACTCCTCCCATGCAGTGTCAACACGCTTTGTGTCATTTCTTCGCCACCTAACTCAACGGTAGCTGGCTTTGATGTGCGCGAACGTGGCCGCCATTTGCATGAGAGTCCCTCGCTGCTCTCCAATTAACTGGTGACAAAGACACGCTGAGTAAACACACCGGACGTCTGACACAAAGAGGCAAAAGCCGCCGTCTGTCATTGTTCCTGGGGTAATTGGGAAGTGGTTTTTGGAGAGACTCAGCACCCTGCCCCCCTTAAGCCTCGTCTCCTTCGCTGCCTATCAGGCAAAAATCACCAATTACAGTAATGGCAAATCCCGTAAGCCAATACACAGAGGCTGACGATGATGTGACACCTTGCTGGACTTAATCAGGACGTCTGGCTTCATCTCTCAATTTGGACGCTCTGCGTCTCCTTGGCTTTTACATCACTTCTTAAGTCTGGCCCAGTTTCACTTCCAGGACAGTTAGGAGAGAGACTTGTTTGTCAGTGGGTTAACCCACCGCACGGTTCATGCTCTGCTTCTTAAACGCAATAGCAACTTGTTCTCATCAGTCTAGAAGAGAATGAGTTTATTGTCGTCCAACACAACGTACGAGGAATTGAAGAGGACAACTCAGGTGGTGCTAAAAAAAAAGAAAAGTACCACAACTGCTTTATTTATTAGTTTATGAATCTGTTTACATACAGAACCATGTTCCATGAAATCAGCAAGAAACCGACTCTGTGTGTGTGTGTCCCACTGTTGGTGGTCCCCCTCCAGTCGGGCATCTGCATCACAAACAACAAACTGCCCCCCCCCCCGCTGCTTCTTTCTGGATGCACACAGCTCCACCGTCCATATCGATGTGAATGGTCCCACCAACTATTCTTGAGTTTAATAGTGAAAGATGGAGGCGATTCACACACGTTTACAAAGGGCGGGAGGCGATTCACACACGTTTACAGGGGGGGGGGGGGGGGGGGGCGCGGCCGGGCTTTTAATTGCCCACGTGTGACTAATGGCGGTTGTGGGTTTTAAAGGAGACAACACAAAGCGTTCGTGGCATCGGCGGCTGATTGTTTCCATGTGGAGGCTGAGACTTTATTTGGCCGGAGCCGAGTGTGTGTGCAGCACGGGTGGATTAAGAAAAGGCTTTTCATTCCCTCTTATAATTTAGTCTCTGTGAGGAACCACTTTGTCAGCTCCTCTTTGTGCCGTACCTGCTTCCTTCTCCGTCTCAAAGAAAATAGAAATATGATTCGGAGCAAAGGAAGAAAAAAACAGTTAAGCACAAATTGGGCTTTTTTTCATTTTGTCTGGCCGGTCTCTAAACCTTAATCACTTTGCTGACTTCAAGCAGGTACAATACTTTCCAAAGCCTTCTCTCTCACCTGGTCGGGGAAGTGATTGGTCTCAAACCGTTCCCTGCCGTCATGAAAGAGCCACAATGAGAAAATATTATACTTGCAATAGAACTGTTGTATAAAAAAAACCCTTCTGGTTTGCTTAATGCCACGAGGTGCCACCTGGAGCACGCTGGGTGTATTATGTTTTCTCCGCTCATGGTAGCGTTTTGGAATCCTTCTCAATATCGCCGTCATTTTCCCTCCCCGGCTCCGCTGATGATCTCTGACATCTCATTAGAGCGTCTGTTATTCGTATTACTGGCGCTAAGGCGCGGCGATCGCTCTGGATGGCGCGAGGTAAATTTCTGTAACCAGCCAAAGAAGAAAAGAGTCATTATCAAGTCCGATATATAGTTGGCAGCAAAACACAGGCACTTTGCTCGGAGGAGAAAGAACAAGCTATGAGATTGTTTCCCAAGATACATATTCAAGGCTAATTATCTCCCAATAATGACATCATTATAACGGCAGTGAGCCGGGGATCAGGCTTCTGTCTCAGCCCTCACACACGAAAACCAGTTTCAACTCTTTCTTCACCTCAAAAAGAAGCAGCGTTCTATTTAAAACTCACACGAGGCTGAGATTTCAGATTCCAGTGCCTCCCGCAGACACTCACGTCCAGCGCAGCCCATCGTTTATTCTATGAATACGTTTGATGAAATGTTTATTTTGGGATATTCAGCGTTAAATTAGTTATTTCCTCACAGCTCGCTGGGATCGGCCCCGGGTGTCAGGCACAGGTGGTGAAAGGCAGCCGTGACCCTCTCCTCTGTGACCGAAGCCCCCCACTGGGTCACGTATTGACTCTTCGTTAGGACAAAGTACAGCGACGATGGCTTTGTGGGGCAGAGGGAGCCGATCTGCAGCGGGCAACCTGAGAGCGGGCTTTGTCTCTGCAGGCGGGACGTCACTCAGCGGCGTTTCGTTCGAAGGCGGTCGGGAGGGGCGGCGGGCCGGCTGTGAGGACGCTCTCGTCAGAGACGCTCTGTAATAAATCACCGTTGGGAATTTGATCCTAACAGAATGTTACGCACGTCGTGGCAAACATCTCTGAAAGTGTTCCAAAAGCACCGTGTGTGTGTATTATATATATTTCTTAAAAAACCCACAGTTTCCACAAGCTCCGCAGAGATGGAGTCCCCGCTCGTTTAGCAGTCATTAATCTTCATCACTTAGCTGCTTCCACAAGTTCACAGAGTATAAAAATGAGAGGCTGTGGCTCGGGAGGGCGTTCATTTCAAGGATCGACACTTTGGACACAGTGCTGCGCGTGAGCTAACGCCTCCATAAAACGTGTCTCTCCAGGACAGACGGGGCCGGTGTTTGTGTTCGCCGAGCGCGAAGCGACACACCGTCTGGTTCCCATCACGTCCTGTCATTTGCTTTTTGTCTGGGCATAAAGAAGACATCAGGCTGCTCATCGCAGACAGATGAGCGATGGAAGAGTTCACTGCTGATGACAGACGTGCACGCACCAAAAAAAAAAGAAAAGAAGCCAATACCCAGAAGTGCCGCCATTGTTGTTGCTCCTCTGGCTGGAGGCCTGTCTGGAGCGTGTGGCCTGGGGTTCGCTCATCACGGGCACAGCTGCCAGCACCAGGCTGTCCTCTTGATTACAGGCCTGCCGCTGACTCCGCTGGGCGTTCCGCTCTTATCCCTTATCACCAGGTGCACGTGCTGCGGCGTGTTCCGCGCGGCCGTCTCGAACCGAACGCCCATTGAAATGAGTCACGCGCTCCTTGGTGTTCGGCCATTATCTCTGTCACGTCTGAGCTGGGTGGTGCTAGGTGGAGGTTCGAAGCAGGCTTTTATTGGATCAGTGTGGGATTTAAGAAATGACTGAGTGTATGTGTCCGGACTGGCGGCGTGAATGTGGTATTTTGATTCAAAAGGCAGTGAAGAGTCAGTGCTCCTTCCTCCTCGTTTTCCAGCGTTATCATTTCCCCTCAAGTATCTAAAGGTCTGTTCCCGAAACGTTGTCTATCTATCTATCTATTTATCATCCATCCATTTATCTGTTCACAAAATATTTGTGATTTCTATTAGAATGTGAGTGAGTGTGAAGGGCCACTGGATCTGTGTTTTCGTTCATTATTCGTTTCTCGTGGTCATTTCTAGCGTGGCTTGTTTTTTGCTGCGATATCCAAACATCAACCCCCCCCCCCCCCCCCCCCCCATCAACCCCCCCCCCCCCCACCCGGCCGCGGCACTCGGGGAGAGGGCTGCACCTTCAGCGCCGACCACAGCCGTCCACAGCTGTCCACAGCAGCCTGACGCGGGGTCATTCCCAGTGCTCGTTGGGCTCGTCTCCCACTCTGGTCTGATTCAGCTGTGCTGCGTCTCGGAGGCTGCAGGCCTGCCCCAGATCTGTTGGCAATCAGCAGCGTGTTGGACTAGACTGCTCTGCGCTAAATTACAGAGGCAGCTGGAGGGGCCCTGGATATGATTTCCCTGGGATGGAGCCTGTCCAAGACTGTGATTAAAGAGCATATGAGCGCTGATTAATATGATCATCTTCCCTGATGACAGCGAGATTCCGATAATAAATGGATGTTTATGGTGCCAGACCTCAGTGATCGTACTATGTACCCACATTCTGCAAAATGGCGGTCGGCGGGTTTAATTCGGGATTTTTAATATTTCTCGTATCAGACGTTGGATTTATTTCCTGGTGATAACGGAAGGAGAGCGGTGTCAGGAGCAGCTGCCTCAGCGTGAGGCTGCAGATAACTGCCACTATAGGGGTTGAAACCGCAAAATAATGGCAGTGCCTCAGGATTCCGACCCGGTGCGTGCGGCGCAGTGCATTTTGTGAATTATCTCACTTATCAGTCCCCGGTGAGCTCAGATGTCCAATCACGGTTTCAGATTGGAGCACGGGGCCCTCGGGCTGTGCTTTGACATTTAAGGGAAGCAGAAAGGTGGAAGGCCATTTGGCTGCTTGGCAGCCCCTGTAAATATCCACCGTCACCGCGCCGGGCCTGTGTCGTAATCGCCTCGGTGCCTTTTCGCTCCATAGTCTTTGTTTTATTAAGATAAACGATAAAAGCCGCTGTGTACGCACACGCGTATCTCCGCTTAGCCTGGTCATGTATTTGAAAAGACATGCCTCGCAGCTGCTTGTAGCAAAAAGGTCAGCGAGGCAGCGGATAAGCAAAGCCAAGCGTGCACATTATAACAAGTACCAGCGCTTTCATTCCTCATCTGGCCCGCGCCTGTTTGTTTCACAGCGACGCTCCGTGAGCTGAGCTGGACTCAGATAGCATCGGAATAACACGGCTCACCAGCAAAGGGGATTTGGACAAGCATGGCGTGTTTTTATGACTTCATCAGGCCGCACGGCCAGTGAACGCTGCACATTTCAGGAAATTTCGGCAATTAAGGACAAGGATATCGGGCAGCCGGGCACTCGGGGATTTACTCTGATTAAGAGGGTTCAGATGAACGAAAGAAAAAAGGTTTATTTACACTCTCGCAGAATTCTTCTTTTTTTTTTTTTTTTTTGTCCTCCGTTGTTCATTTCCAGTGCCCCTGAAACGAGTCTGCATCTCAGAGCGTTTGGGTGCGTCCTCCCACGCCGGCCTGCTGTGTATTGTCACAATAATTATGATTGCCAGAGTAAGTCAACAAACGCTCTTATTTGGCAGCCAGGGGATGTTTTATTGCAAACAACTGGGCTTTGTGTTTCTTATGTGAACAGTTGAGCCTTTTAAATTAAGGGGCTCAGTTTTATGTCTGTGGTAAATCTGTGGTTTTGGCTCAATCAAGCCACAGTGCACATTTAGTTTATGTCCCGTGTCATTGTTCCTGGGCTCTAATGCCGTTTCCCATCTGCCCAGCTCGTCACGACCTTCCACGACACGCCCTGGCTTCACAAAGACACGGAGGAAATGTCACACCTAGCGTTACGGACAGACGGTCTCGTCTGACGTGTTGTGCTGTCTGTGGGGAAACCGTTAAAGTGCGAGGGAAGCTAGAGGGCTTAGCTGTAATAGCATGTAGTCAGGTTAATATTGGACTAATGGTCATTGGGTATCAGCATCATCAGTCCAGCATTTCAAACCCATGACACTGTGAACAGGCCCGTTGTTTCTCCAACACTGGTGTATGATTATGTAAATGTAGCCCGCGGTACAATGGAGAGGAAATGACTCCATCCTTGCCCCACATGAGGGAAAATAAATATGGCTATTGCAGAGCCAATTCTAGCTGACTAGAAGAAATCAGGGAGTGTGCTAAGAGCCACTGATGATAGACTGCCAGCCCTGCTCCCTAATTTGGATACTGACACAGGAAAGCCGAGTGCTTCTTAAATAAGTCCCCGCTGGCTTCACAATTATGTAACAAAGCTGACCAATGATTTGTGCTGAATGGCGTTTTGATATCATACATGAGCGTGCGGCGCGGAGCACCACGGCACGTTCAAATGAACTCAGTGTCAGGAGGCATCGCAGGAGCAATCATGCGCAGTGGTGCCTTGTGTATTCATGTCAGTGTAGCGTGAATGCAATTTCCCCTCGCTGACCTTCCACTGCGACTCCGATTCCTGGCTTCAGCGCTGCGAGCAGGGCTATACTTATGCTGTTGAGTGTGGGTGATGCACTCCGCAAATCACTCACCAAAAAAAAAAAAAAAGGGAAAAGGGAACGAAATGCTTTAACTTGGTTGAGAGCTGGGAGAATTCCAGACGGGATTCGATTCCTTCTGACATCTAATGAGCTCCGTCTGTGGCCAAACACATCCCAGCCTCATTTGATTAGCACGTTTCTGTCAGAGCTCACTGTTGACTCTTCGGGGTTTGATACCTCTCTGCTGATCTGGAGAACTGATGTGAATTTATGATGGTGGAGGTCCTTGAACTGGGAAATAATGAGGCTGTGTTGAGCTGTCAGCGGGCGAGCGCATCGGAAGCGTGGTAACAATCGTCTCATCACCTCTGGAGCTGTCGGCCCTATAGAACATGACACAGCCAGATCTCCTTGAGATCACACCCAGCTAATTGCTTTCAAAGGAGAGCCACCTCTGACCCCCCCCACCCCCGCGTGTCACCAAAGGTGTCCCCGCCATCGACCCGCATCGCCATGCAGCGAGCGCTCCGTCCTCTGCCAGGCCTTTCAAACACAGTTGGTTCAAGGGTATTTCACGCTCCTCCTCCAAAGAACGATTCCACCGTTCTTCAAAGCATGGATGTGCGTAATCATTGTAAAGGAATTCAACTGGCCGAGTGTAAGAGATGGAGCAGATTGAAGCCGCAGCCTTTTGTTAAACCTCTCTTGCTGATTACGAGATCTTTAAACAGAAACGGATATCTGGCCACACGCTAGCTGTTTTCAGAGGATGTTCGCAGAAATGGGGTCTCGGACGTTCTCCAGAGGTTGCCGTCGACACGCGAACGCCGCAGCGGGAGATCTCTCTCTCAGACGGAAGTCTCTGGAGCGCTCAGGGGCAGAGGCGGGATCAGCAGAGATCACACGTTTTTATTTACCGTCGTCGGCCCTTATCGCCCATGGCTCTCCTGACGTTTGTCAGTGTTAAAGCTGCCGTCCCCTCACGGAAGCAGAGAACTTGACCCCGTCCTCCCCTCCCCTTCCTGTCTGGGTCCACGCGGCGGTGACTTGGCAGCGCCCGGTAGCGGCAGGTGAACTGACGGCCAGGAGCAAGAAACTCTGACAGTTTCCCTTCATATTTCATCAGAGCCTGGCTCTGTTAGCGTCCTCCAGCTGTTACTCCCAGTGCACGCGCAGGGTAGCGAAGGCAATTCTGAATTATATGCAAGTACTTAATTCATTAAAAACCAATTGTTGTGATCTAATAATAACTGCAGGCCTGTTGGCAGGACTCATACCAAGCCTTTCCCTGAACTGGAAAAGAGCTGGACTTAAAAATCTAAAAGGTTTCAAGCTGGGTTTAATTCATCACAGCAGTGACATGCAGTAAAAAAAATAACGTTGTACTGTCGCAGCTCGTTTGGCAGTGAATCGTTAATTGACCAAAATCAACAGTTGTCTTAGTCAAAGGCATTTGTTACGTCCTGGTTTCTTGAGAACTAGTTTGAAATAAATGATGCTGCAACAATAGAAATACTTTTAATCCCTGCAGTACAGCACATGTGCAACACATGAAAATGTCCATTGACGTAGGAGCACTAGGTTGAAGTCTATAGATTAATGTCAGTCAGAGATAAGAATAGAAGAATAGAAATCATTATCATTAAGTTCTCAAGGTGTGGGTGAATGCAGGAGCAGGACAGTGTGGCCATGTCAGTCAGACAGGTGCACGCTAGCTGGGGGGAGATCGCTTCCACCCACTCGCGCAAGCACAGGCGCATATTTTCCCCTGGTTTCACACAGGCACGTAAACGCCCCCTCATCCACGCACAAACATGCACAGGCTCTCCAGCTGTAAGAAAAAAAACAAAAAGCAAACAGCTGAGGTCACAAGGAATCTGGCGAAGTCTTAAAATGTAAATTGCATCCTCGGTCGCAGGGAGAGACGAGCGTTTTGCCGCCATGCGACGATTACACGGAGAGCGGCGGTTTGATTCTGAAACACAGAAGCGGATAGTGTAGGTGGGGGGGGGGGGTTACGGTTGCTTTTAAATCCAGCGACCCACGAGCAATTCTCAGCTCACGCGAGAAATGTCTCCCTTTAACCTGAAATGGTTTTTCATTTAACCATGAGCACGACTTAACTTAACTGCCTGGCCTTGACTTCCAAAGGGAAATTGCCTCAATTTTACACACACAAGCCAGAGAACTGCTCTTCTGTGGCCACTCTCCAAGTCTGAGGAAAACTCCAGTTGATGTCACCAGGATTATCTGGAGCCTGGAGACGCAGAGATGCTCTCGCTCTTGGCTGCCACTACGAGTCCCCGGCATTTTGAGGCTCCTAAACGTTTCTCCTGAGCGGCCAGCGGTCGACATCAGTCCCTTTCTACTCTGTTGTGGGAGTCACAACATCAAGTTGAAGTAATCTTGATTATGTCATACCTCGTTAGTGTCAGCGCGGCCCGGGACCAGACACTCGCCGCGCTTTCTTTTTTTTCTTTCTCAGGCTCCAGCTCTGCTGTGCAGCAACAGGAACCTACAACACTTAATATAATGAGAAGGATCATTTAAAGTAGGTTTAAATAAAGATTTGTTGAAGACAGAAATACACGGTCTCAAAAACAAACTTTGATTTGTAGAATTAGCTTTCACTGAAAACAGACCCCTGTCCGGCCGAACGTCTGCTCTGCTCCCTTTCATTTATTTTATTACATCTTTGTGCAGTTCTTCACCACCGGCTTTACACGTTTGTTTATGTGCCATTCGGGGCTCATTGGATGTTTTTTTTTAATTGTTATTTCCTCAGAGATGTTGAAATGTCTTCTTCAAATTAAAAATCTGTTCAAATGAAAAAAAAAGAAAAAAACACCACCAACACCCTTGTGCACCTCAACACAGATGGTTCCGTAGGCGTGAACATAGACGAGCGCTTCCTGAAAATAGGACTAATTCATGTATGAGTTTAAAGCATCGATACGGCCGGGGAGGCGAGCACGGAGGCGGAGAAAGGCGCTTATGTAATGAACTACCTCCTCGCTGCTTCTCCCCTCGGAGACGAGTCAGGCGGCTGAGTGAAAGAAGGGGATATTAAAAAAACACGGCGTCTAATGTATTCAGAAGATATTCAAACGCGGTGGAGACGGGGCTTCTGGATCAGTCAACGTTAAAGGAGGCGCTTTTCAGGGTCACTAACACGTTTTCTAATATTGCAAAATGAATGCACAAATGCATTATCCAAACAGTCTCCTCAAGGCCGGCATGACAGTTACACAGTGGCTGGCGGTGTCAAATGGGTCGTTAATGGCTGGGGCAGGACGCCTCCCGTGTGAGACAGAGAGCGCCACAGAAGCAGGTTCCTCAGCCCCTGGAAAATAGAGAACGACCGTCTCCCTTCTGAAAAATCTCCTTTGTGGAATGAGCCCCCCAGCACGTCTGCTAATGCTGTTCACTGATCTCATGATCTCTGTGGAAACGCAGGGGCCCCGGCTGCCTGTCACCCACGGGGGGGGGGGGGGGGGGGGGGGGCACTGGGCCGAGCCACTACAGCTGCAGGCCAAGGGGGGGGTAAATGGGGCAGATCTTCACAGAGCAAACTCTGTGGGAAAGTAGCTCATCCCCGGCAATAACGCTGCTGCCACTCCAATCAGCGAAGGGTGCCGCCGAGTGACATGGGAAAAAAAGCTGAATTATTAATTGAAGTTTGAAGTGTACTAGTATCTCAACACTCCCCGGATCTGGATTTGATGGATCAGTAGTTTGAGACGGTACCAACTTCCTGATGGGGGTCCAGCGTTTTTAGAACTCGCCCTGTTGTTGGGGAATGGAAGCGTGGGTCCACGCACTGAAGCATCATGGGAAGTGTAGAAACCAGCGTCTAGATTTTATTGCCACTGTTGCATCAAATGTCCTTGAGTCTCTCGTGGGTCCTCCCAAGTTTATGGGAAGTTCAATGCTAAGTAGCTAGCGTGCGAACCTTTCTCAGGGAATCATGTGTCCGCACATTCAGATTTTAGATGAGAGGTATTTTGAAAATGCTTGAACAGTTAAAGGCAGTCGGAGGGAGAGTTCATCAGCGTGTGGGTCATTTTCTTTCCAACTAATTGATCTGAGAAAGAAAAGGGAGGAAGTTCCTAAACGCTGGAGAGAGCAGTAGCACTGTATATCAGCGAGGTCCGAACCGTGTAAATATATACCCTAAACTGGAGTCTCTTTATGCAGAGGCGGGATAGAAAAATACATCTGAAGGGCATGAACGCAAATGTCAGATTAAAGTAGTAAACACAGACAAGGAGCAGCATTTAGTGCCTATAAACCCAGACCAGAATTAGACGCTGGAAGAGAAAGGGCCGTATTTCAAGGGCACGGCCTGGATGGGGGAAGTGAACGCAGCCAAATTGGATGGAGTTAAGCTGCAATAACTGCTCGTTATGACTCTGGAGAGAAAACTCAATCGTCCCTTTGACCGGCCGCCGAGAAAGGAAACATTGTGTCCGCGTCCTGGGCGGATCACAGGGGGACATGTCACAACAGCACGTTTCTGACAGGGTCCCGGGTTGTCCGCTCTCGCGCGCCTCGCTGTCAGGAATGCTGATGAGGCTTAATGAGGTTTTAATCCAGCCGGAGTTGTTAGCGCCGGGCCATCTTAAAACAACCCGGGGTCAGGCTGCGCGAGGGCTGCGGAGGTGAGCGCCTCCTCCTCCTCCTGGTTGTTGTTCAGTTTCAAAGCAATTATAGGATATGGCTGTCACATGACCCGCGGTTTAGACTGTTCACTTTCAGGTTTTGGAACACGGCACTATGCTAAATGGTGTGTCAGTGCAGCGAGCGGGATGTTCCCCCATCATCCGTTGATGGGATAATTAGCCAAAGTCATGTGATTACGGTCTCCTTCGGCGCTAAGTCGTCACCAATAATCTTTTCTCTTCATGTGAAAGCACTTCCCTGATTCGTGACACGAAGTGGTTCCTACCTTGGAGTTCAAGTCGTTCCCGGGACAGCTCTCCAAACTTGCTAAGACATGTTAATTAGTGCGTTTAAGCCCCTGGAGCGGCATGAGTCATCACGTTTTCACCGTGTGTTTACAGAAAAGATCTCGGGCTGTTTCGAGTGCAGATCTGCAGTAAGCATATCTTCTGAAAGCACAGTCTCCTCGGGGTGAGGTTTACTAATCCAAAAAAGCCTGGCATCTTTTCCCTCACTGGGATCCTTAAGAACAGTGCTGTACAAGTGATGCTGATTATAATTAAGATAATGATGGTAATGATGTGAGGGTAATGGAATTTGTTCTTGAAGCAGCAGGCACAGCTGCCAAACAGCGATGCAGGGGCCAGATGCACCCACGGGTTTCTGGTCCTGAATTACAAGTCGTCCTTTAGACTGGTTCGTAGAGTGGACATATTAAACCTTCGGGGGGGCGGGGGTTCTGGTGTTTTTCAACTTCCATGTTCCCGTGCTAATGTTGGTGCTAACTAGACTCTTGCAAATCGCTCCAGTAGATCGCTACGCGAGGACGTAATCTGTGAAATGTCCACTGAATTCATTCTACAAGCTATTCTGTTCTTTGTCTTCTCTGATTTCCATGCTCATGTAGGTTAGCATTAGCATCACATGTTCACAGGTCACAGTTAGGTTTTGGATTTGTTTGTTAGCACGTGTTCATATCCAGATGTTTTATTGCCTTTTTTTTTTTCCTCAAAAATGATTTCCCAGTAATTTATGGGTCCTGGAACAAAATCAAGCATATTTAGGGAACTGATATTTATGAGTGTGTGCAGTTTGGTGCCAATCCAATATCTGAGTGCCATTCTAGTAATGATTCAGGCTCAGGAGTGTGGTCGCAGTCGCCGGTGCTGCAGCTGTGCGAGGACAATACTTCTAACAGGTGTTTTTTTTTTTTTTTTTTTCTGCAGCAGTGGCAGCAGCTGCGTTAGGACTGGATCAAATAAATAACATGACATGACACAAATGGGGATTTAAGTGTTGTTATTAAAATCAGGACAATCGTTTACCTCCAGCTTAAACAAAAAACTATCTGAGCTGGGAATCGAAATGTGAGGGCACTTCATCCGCCAGCCAGACTAAAAAGAGACATTCAAAGAGCCTTAGATAATTTGTGTTCGTCAGACTGGTGTCACTGGGTTACAGGTCCAGCCCTCTCAGTCGCGCTGTCATCAGGGGGAGAAAGAAGTGTCTGCTTGTTGCACTGGAAATGTTAATATCATTGATAATCTACATGTTGCAGGTTTCCGCGGCCAAGGCTCACGCTATCCTCCGCTGCGTGCACTGTAATTGAAATTTCCATCAGGGGGGGGGGGGGGGGGGGCAAACCTTTAGAAGCGTCCCGTGAATATTCATGCCCTCATGAGAGTCTCTGAGCTTTTGTGGCCAGCTGTGTGCGTGCTCAGAGGCTTTGCCCTTCGCTCACTGACGTGCTCTTGTCTGAACAGCTCCGTCCCAGGTCAGCGAGGTCATCAAGGAGAAAGTGCAGCAGCGCAGCATCCAGCTGTCCTGGCAGGAGCCGCAGCAGCCCAACGGCGTCATCACGGAGTATGAGATCAAGTACTACGAAAAGGTGAGCGCGCCTTTGTTTCCCTCTTTCCACCGCTGACACACACACACACACTTTTGCACACTCCTCATTTTGCATTCTGAGATTCTGCAAGTACCGTATTCGCCTCATAATTGCAATAATGAATGAGATGCTCATGCGATTTTAATCAGGCTATAGTCCTTCACAGCCACGCACAGGTTAGCGCACACCCAATCCGCTGCGGCTGCCCTGCCAGAATTAGCAACCCCCCCCCACGTAGAATATGCCGCTGCTTCCCCGTGTTTCAGGTCTGAACACATCAGCTCTTTACAGCAAGGTTTAATGGAGCGAGTTTAACCCGGCAAATCAAAAGCAGCGCGATGAAGCTAGTCCTCGCGGCCGCGGCCTCTCGCACACACTGACAAATCAGTCTCCTGTGTCACACGCTGTGGCTGTGGTCCGCCCAGCTGTAAAAGTGGAAAATTGGAAACAACGACTAGAGCCCTAACAGAGCCTGGCATTCCATTTGGGCTCTGAGCCGAGCAAAGCATTTACAGTTCAACAACAAAGTACACAATGCATGTGGCCTGTGCGTCCAAATGGATTCCTTTGTGGAGACGATCGTTTCCTCCGTGCTCATTCTCTTCATGTGGCGGGGTCAGACATTAGAGGTTTTCTCTCTGCAAGCGACACAGAGAATCAAGCAAAAACAAGAAAAACAACACGTATTTTTGAGATACTATTTCCTTTTAGCTGATCAATAACAACAGATTCAACTTTTAATTTTAATCATCTGTAAAAAACCCTTTTTCCTGCAGTCATCCAGGAAGAGGTGCTACCTTAAATATACCCTGGAATTGTTTAGATATTTAGCATCAATGCACAAAGCCATAATGAATGGAAACAGTGGTTCAGGGAGGCAGGGCGCACGACATGTCGTGCAGGTGAAATTAGCGCTGTACAAATCCAGCATGCCATGCTTTATTCATCACAACAAGTCAACACAGGAGAAGTGTTCAGGATGCATCCACTGCAGAAGGAAACATGGATGCATCTCACTGAAGTTTGAATAATTCCAGTCAAATGGGGAACAGGCCTGCCTCCTGTTAAACCCTGTCTGCAGCTGCCTTAGATGAAGCAGTAATAAGCTTTGCACTGTTTTGGTGATACAGTACACAGGCTGAATGTTTGGCGATGTGTTTTCGTCTGAACTTGCAGTTCTGTTCACACACAATCCGTTTACGACGTGCAGGTAATTACATCCTCTGAAGTGGGCTGCGGGGTTTTGTTAAAAAGACATCAAGATTAAAAAAAACCCTTCAGTCAGACTCAATCATTCACTGGGCATCCGCAGCATTTTGGAATAAGGCGATTATTCGTTCTCTTCGCAGGATCAGAAGGATAAGATTTACTCCACGGTGAGGTCCACGTCCACGTCGGCCACAGTGAGCAACCTGAAGCCCAGCACGGCCTACGTGTTCCAGATCCGGGCCTTAACTCAGGCAGGCTACGGGACCTTCGGCCCCCGACTGGAGATAACCACCAAGGAGGAGGCCACAGGTAGGAGGCCGCCGCCGCAGTGTTGCAGGGAGGGAAACAAACTCGTCCAGATAGGAGCAGACGTGAACAGCAAGCCATTATTTATCTATTTGAAAATGACCAATGATTTTCATTTTCGGATCTGAAATGATCCAAGTGGAAAAGCGGGCCGTAGTTTAGATGCAGGAAGCAGCGTAGCGACGTCCTGCTTTCGAGTCCCTGAATGTATCGTATGTTTCATCGACTGAGTGCTCGCCGCTGAAAAAGAGATCAATGTGTTTCTTTTTCCACTCCCACCAGTCAAAATCAATTTAGTGTCATTCTCAGTCTAGCCAGTTTTTTGTATTGATTTTGCGTCAGGTGTGTTTCATTCATTTCACGTGTCTTCAAAATGAACCAATCTTTGCATGTGGTCCAATCAGATGTGGGGGAGCTATAAACACTGTGATCCACTCGTGTTATTATGTAGTAATGTGGTGGGAATTAGCAGCGAGGACCTGATGCGTCATTGGGATTCAGTCTCACTTACGCTTCTCATTCCATCGAGTTTCACCTCGCCCCACTTTGCTGGCGAGTTTGCACCTTGACCGCAGCAGCATATCAGCACATCACTCAGAAAAACAAACTGTTAATGTCTCCACTTATTACAGTAACAGCCCAGGGAAATTATTTTCTCTGAAGCAAAGGAAACACAAATTGCTTTGACTTTATGCTGAGAAGACATCATGGGGACAAAAAAAAAAAGAATCTGGAAGCATAAGGACAAGCTGCTGCAGCGTCGTGAGGATAAACTCATTTAAAGCTAATCAGTTACATTAGCTCAGTGTGAGACTGGGACACTCACCGGCCTTTTCTACGTCCAGACAGATACTGGGGACACGGACACGTAAGAGTTGTGACCGTCAGAGTTCAGACTTCAGTAAGGGAGGGGCTATTCCTGACGTGCTACGTTAAAAGGATAGCGACCTTTTGGGAAACATGCGTGTGAAGATGAGGAGACGACCCGCGCTCATGTTTGTGTGTTGGAATCAGGACACGGCAGCCATAGCATGAGATAATTTAGCGTGACGTACACGCTCAATTATTTAGCACGGCGATCGAAACGATGCTGTAAAAATGAAATTGGCCCTTGGCAGGAAAAAGACTCGTCACCCTTGCTATGGGGTAAACTCCTCAGTGTAAATGACAGAGGAAGTAGGAAACAAGGGAACAAGTGGGGGGGGGGGGGGGGGGGGGGGGTCACCCCCGGGGGGGGGGGGGGGGGGGGGGGGGGGGGGGGGGGTGAGTCACTGCCCAACACGGCGGGGTGTTGTCCGCGGTGACTGTGCTCAGCTGTCGGCTGGAGTTCCTGAACGCATCGCCTTCAGAGAAATGGTTCGTAGATGTTGTTTGTTCAGCGCAGACACGAATGTCAATTATTGATTAATGAGTCATTAACACAGAGTTATAAATGTCATGGAGTGGGCAGTGAATGGGTTTTCCTCTCACTCACCCTTTTAATCCCTTCTTCTTCAGAGTAGAGGCCCACCCACCTCCCAGCCAACAGTCCTGCACAAAAGGACGCATTAATTACTCACGCCACACGCAGCGTGCCCCGTAACGAGGTTAGAAGTGCCCGGTCCGGTCACGGCGTCCTTGACCAGCGCGGGGAACCAGCGGTCTCCTCCGCGACAGCCTCAAGAGTGAAACCTGCTTCCTCCCCAAACAGACAGTTGGCGAAACGCTGAAGGTTGATTGAGCAACAGCTGATCAAATGTCACCAGGTTTTCTCCTCAGACAGAAAACAAGGGAAAAAAATCATTATCTTCCCGAGCGTTTCCTTCGCTTGATCCACCCGATTTAAAATGCATGAACCCCCCCCCCCCTACATACGCCGCTCGCGTTGACTTTGTACGTCGGGCCGTTCTTCTGAGCGATCGGCAGCGCGTCAATGCAAACAATCTGAGCGCTACCGGCGCTCTGAATGGGAAACAATCCAACCTCAATGTGTCTTTGTTTGAGATGAAGGGCATCGCCGTCGCCGTCTGGGACTATTAAGCCCACTTTCTGAAACAGTAGAGCCGTGTGTATAAGGACGGCTCAAAAATAGAAGTGTCCCTCCTCCACTCTTCCAGGGAAGGAGAGGAAGGCGGGGGTGGGGGGGCGTTATCAATCTCCATGCTGCTCATTGGGCTCAGTTGTGCTCTTTGATGTGCTGAAGTTCACGCTGTGCATTTCTGTCTGTGTGTGTGTGTGTGTCATCAGCTGCGATTGTCTCCAGCGAGCAGAACCCCGTCATCATCATAGCGGTGGTGGCCGTGGCGGGGACCATCATCCTGGTGTTCATGGTGTTCGGCTTCATCATCGGGAGAAGGTACGCTCTCGCGGGCCCCATTGACTCTCCGCTCCTGTGAGTCTGCGCTTGTCAATTAGCCTTTCTGTCACTCACAGGCCTCCACGCCTGTGGAGTCGTCACGTGCGCACGCACACACACGTGCACACACGTGCACCCATCATCCCGCGGCATGCCGTGCTAATGGCTTGTGATGCATCCTTTTTGTTTTTGTTTTTTCCCCCTCCAGCCCCAACCAAATTGTTAAAGCTGTTTTTGCAGAGAACATTATGAGGCAGGAAGTCCTGCGTGGCTGCGAGGACCTGAGGCCACTGATCACAGAGCTCCCTGCCCGTTGTCGTTACCACCACTCCCTCTCATCTGTGTTTTCATGCGCACGGATGGCATCTCATCAGAGCTCGTTTCAGTGGTGGACTCCTCCAGAGTCCTCAGACGCCTCCACTCGGGACATTTAGTGTCAAATAATTGTCTGTCTCCTTGTCCGAGTCATGACTCAGTCAAAGTGACTCACACCCACTCTGAATCAGTAAGAGCATTGTCCTCAACGGCAAAGCTTCAAGAATCTGTACAGGCATGAGCCTCTTTAAACTTAAATTTAGAATTTGTTTTAATTATTTTTTTACTTCAACTACTAATGATTCTGAGCAAATGTGATCACGGACCGGTCGTTAAGTTCTACATGTGGGGCTGGGCTGACTCACAGTCATGTAGCTCTGCTGTCCTTCAAAGGGAAGCGAGGAGCACTTCCGTAGAAAAAGCTAAATGGATTTTGCCGTTGACCGGTAGGAGGATGAGTCAGTTCACTGCGATGCTTCATCGTATTTTTATGAAAAGTAGAAAAACAGCTGAGGAGCGACATGGCTCAGAGAGCTGCTTGTGTTGGAGCGGTTGCTGTTCTCCACAGTCGACTGAGGAGGAGAAGCGCTGCTGCCGAGTGAGAAATGCTGGTGACGATAACTCCAGCTGCGAGCCCACCAGAAAAAAAGCCTTCGCAGGGCGCCGCGACACTGTCGCCGCTGAAGCTTTTGTTTCATCTCCTGAAACTCGACCGAAGCCGTCGGAAGAGAAAAGCTCAGCCCTCCAAATTATAACAAAAACCAGCAACCAACGCTAGCATCTGCTTATATTCCGTGGATAATTAGCCCCAGTTAAAAAAGATAAATCTCAGAATAAAAAGAATGTGACAGCTCGGAGCCGTGTGAAAGGGTGATTAGCCCGACCAGCAAACCAGCTCTGTTATGAGACCGGACTCAGCAGCTACAGTCTACAGTGTTTATTTTTGGTCGCGAGTGTTTGAAATGAATCAGGTTAATTTGGAAAGCTGCAGGAGCCGCGCTCGATTACCCACAAGTCCTTGTTTCCCCGAATTTGTACAACTGAGGTGGCAAATTAAAGTTACCAGGATTAGCCGTAAAAAGGCGTCGAGACTGTGAAGGTTCTGTTATATGACAAAGAAAAAAAACATCAGGGCAGACTAATTATCTCTTTGTCTGTCTTTTTGTAACTCACCAAACAAAAGGAGAGACAATGTCAAAACAAGGAGGACAAGAACGTTGCAGTCAACAGAATGGAAAGTGTGTGTGTGCTGAAAGTAGTTATAGTGACTGCGTAACAGTAGTATTATTATTATAAACAACACCATTTGAGAGGGAGAATAAGGAAGAAAATATATTATGACACTGATAAATTATACCAATAACTTTTAATTATAATATAATTGAACAATTCATAAAACTAAATGACGTTAACGTCGATTGTTTCTCAGTCGTCTGACTGAATCAAATCATTTCAACACACTTCCTGTTGAAGAGGAAGTGTAAAATAATAGGCGGTCACGGCAGAGGCAGGATGGGGCGGTAAGAGTTCACAAACGCAGCATGAACACGTTTTTTTTTCCCCATCCACAGTAAGTGCACATCCGTCACGTGTGTGTTGCCACCTGCTCGAGGGAACCTCATGCATTCATGTTAACAGCCGTGTTGAAACCGTCCTTTGCAGTTGATGTGTTGCATGAAACGGCGTCCGGGCTGCGGCCGCCGGCTTCACGGCCCCTCGCTGCTCAGCTGGCATCATGCACGCCGTTAGCTGCCACATTAACATTCCTGTAATTTAGAGTGTTTATTTCTCCCGCAGCAATCAGTTGATTTTTGCCACTCTCTCTCCCCCCCCCCTAACCTCCCCCTCCCCCCCCCATGCAGGCACTGCGGGTACAGCAAAGCGGATCAGGAGGGAGATGAGGAGCTCTACTTCCAGTGTGAGTGCCTGCATCCACACACACACACACTCACAGGGCACGTGTCTATGTAAAGGAATGTGTACACACACACACACACACACACACAGACAGGAAGGGTGCCTTTAAACCCATTAGCACCCACCGGCGTGACTGTTCTATCCCAGTTCATTTGATTTGAGGTGACGCCGGGAACGAGCCGGCTGACGTCTGCTGCTGATTGGCCGGATTCAGATGAAGAGGTCAGGAAGCTACAAAGACCTGAATGTGACAGGCAGGAAAGGGCCGACCCGTGAGGAGGGAGTGTTCTCTGAAAAAAAAAAAAGAGTGTGAAAGCCATAGCTCGGATGGTTTTGGCGAGCGACAGAGTTTGTGGCGTGCGCTGCTTCGAGGCAGCTTCTTTCAGCGAGAGAGTCTTTTTTTTAAACGCTCACACACACCACCCCTAATGATGCCCCTGGAGAGACAGCTTCCCCGAGTGGAGCCGTAATGATCCACGCTGTAGGCAAACTGCTGATTTGGAAACAAAGGGTCAGGGGTGGCACGGAGCGCGCCGCTCCAGCATGAGGCAGCGCCGGCGAGCCCGGTGTCTGACGGATCCACCTCGGCGGCTCGCCGCGGGCCTCGACGGAGAAAACACCAACAAGATGTGTGTCGGGCTTAATGGAGGGATCTGCCACGCAATATCGAATGAGGAGACGCCGCCAGGGCGACAGAGGCCAGATAGCGCACGCATTCAACGTACACACCCAATTTGTCGTTCGTGTAGCGGCGAGGACGGCGCGATAAGACGTCTCCTATCAGATCTGCTGACATCTGGAATGGACAAGGCAATTACGGGAGCAAGTGGAGTGAAATCTAGCCTCCGCCGCACCGCCATGCCTTTGTTCTATCTGCGCCGTTGGTTCGGCCGCCGCGGCGTCGCTTCCTTCCAGCTCGCTCCCCCAAGCTGGTTGTGTGCTCTGGCCGCCCGCTTCTCTCTGTGCTCATTAAATTTTAAAGTTGACAGGTAATATTGTTATCAGTGAAATGTAAAACGCACGGCGTAATCGGACCCGTGGGTTGCATGTTCAGTAAATAGTGCATAATACAGCAATTTGCTGTTAATTTGGGGGAACTGTGCAAAAACGTTAACCCCCCTTAACCGTGTGTGGCCTCTACCTCACCTTGCTGGTTGTTCCTTACCCCCCCACCTCATGGATATTCATGAACCAGTCCCATGTCAGTGTTGTTTGAAATTGCATGGATTTCCTTTTTCCGAACAAAAAAAAATCCTAAATGCTTCGCCCGAGGCATCAGTCAAGCAGGAGAATTAAAAACACAGTCCCTCATTCCCACACGAAATCTCATTTAGTTTCATTTGGTTCCTTCATGAGAGATAATGCAGCATCTGCACCGAGCAGACCACAGGCCTTTATTACCTTATCTGTCACCAGTGTTCAATTCCAGCGTCATTGTCAAATTATAATTACTTATTGCCATCTGTAAATCAACATACACTATAGAATAAATGATGGGATGAGGTATTTTCCAGCTGTGATATCGGCTGCAGTGTCAACAGCCCGTTACAGTTTAGGATTCAAACCAACCACTCAGATCGACATCGACATGATGACTTCATAGCTCGATTCAGGACGTTTGTTTGTTGTTGTTGTTTATTTCCTTGACACTAATTGTGGGATTTAGGAGAACTGCTCTGTATCCCTGAATGATGTCATGAGGTACAAAAACTACTAGTATGACAAGTACAATAAGCAGTGTTGCCGGTGAGGCAGTCGTCTCAATCGCAGCGAGGTGAAAGGTAACCCGCCGCCTCATAAAATAGCCCCTTACTCAAATCTTTGCTTCCCTTTTGTGATGAATCCCCCCGTGTGAAAGCCTTTCTGACATCAGCCGCTCACCGCTCAGCAATTCCCTTTGAGTCGCCGGCCTTAGCAGCCGTTTGCCTGTCAAGTGCCCGATGGTGCACAGTGTGCATATTTAATCGTAACAGTAATCCTCTTACCTTTCTACAGTCAAATTTCCAGGCACCAAAACCTACATCGACCCTGAGACGTACGAGGACCCAAACAGGGCTGTCCATCAGTTCGCCAAGGAGCTGGACGCCTCCTGCATTAAAATCGAGCGGGTTATCGGAGCAGGTGAGCCCGTCCTGGTGCTGTGCTCTCATTCATCACGCTGACGGCCAAATATTTACACCTTGAGTAGGGACACAGCTTCACGCGTCCTATATTGATAGCGCAATTGCAAAGAGGAGAAAAAGTTCATTGCAATTAATGTGTGTCTGGCGGAGGCAGACGCCGAGATTCCTGCTGCTGAAAAATTGCTGCCACATGGGTTTTACGGAGGCGGTCAATGACAGTATCTATGCATCTCTAGCATGTCTTATTATAGGTCTCGGTTACAGTCCCCTGAGTATAACAAGATGTCGCACTCCAATTTGTATTCCACCACAGCCCAGCTCCTTTGTCTCAAAATACACTAATAAATTTGTCATCGTGAGGTGCTTGATTTTTTTCCCTTTTTTTTTCAACCTACCCCACCAATCGCTCACTCACAAATGGTTTCATCCCGCACAGGGGAGTTTGGGGAGGTGTGCAGCGGCCGGCTCAAGCTGCCGGGGAAGCGGGACGTGTCGGTGGCGATCAAGACGCTGAAAGTGGGCTACACGGAGAAGCAGCGGCGGGAGTTCCTCTGCGAGGCCAGCATCATGGGACAGTTCGACCACCCCAATGTTGTGCATTTGGAAGGCGTGGTCACCAGAGGTAAACACCGAGAACACTTGAAGTTCACTTTTGGTGGCAATCTAATCACCAGTGTGGGTTTGTTGGGAGATAAAAAGCGCCAAAGTTAGACTGACATAATGTCTGATTAAATTATCCACCCTCCCTGTTTAATATTTTCTCATTTAGACACTGTAATAAAAGGAGCAGATGGTAACTTTTAATTAAAAGCCCATGAAACACGCACCTAAAAATAACTTGGAGGCTTCAGCCCACTCGTTTATTGTAAAGAATTTTGTAAACAAACAAAATATCGTCATTAATAATGAATTATGTCCCTTTTCTCTGGTTCTTTCCTCTTCCCTTGTCTCTCTTTCTCCAGGAAAACCAGTCATGATTGTCATCGAGTACATGGAGAACGGCTCATTAGACGCTTTCCTCAGGGTGAGTGTCACCATCGCAGCGCTGGAGGCTCCAAGCAGCATCTTTTATGACTTTTCTTTACATTTCCTAGAAAGTGTCCCAGAGAGCAGGCGGTCTGCAGTGGGATCTGTGCATCGCATAAATATCATAAATCTTGTGCCGGAGCTGCTGCAGTGCTGTGACCTACATTTCCCCCATGGTCAGCAAAGATGGCTGACCCGCTCTGTGCTTTTTTTTTTTGTACCGTGCAGAAACACGATGGTCAGTTCACAGTCATCCAGTTGGTGGGGATGCTGCGGGGCATTGCGGCAGGAATGAGATATCTCGCCGATATGGGCTACGTCCATCGAGACCTGGCTGCGCGAAACATCCTCGTCAACAGCAACCTCGTATGTAAAGTGTCCGACTTCGGCCTGTCGAGGGTGATCGACGATGATCCGGAGGCTGTCTATACAACATCTGTGAGTCAAGTGAAGCTCCTCCCCTCACTGCTTGTTAAAATCCTTCAATCAGCCACAGCCAGTTCATGGAGATGGGGCCCTGGTAGTAACATAGTTACTGCCCTGCTGGGGCTTTGTGATTACTGAGTAATGACAAGATGTTCAAGCTGTTAATTAATGAACTGTTTTTTTTTGACCCTGTGTGTAATTTCAAAATTCTCTCTAATTGATATTCTAGGGGAAGATGCAGGATGTTATGAATGTGATCTTTGCTCCAGCCACTGACCTGCATTTTACTGAACAGGGTGGCAAAATACCTGTGAGGTGGACCGCACCCGAAGCCATCCAGTATCGCAAATTCACCTCCGCAAGCGATGTGTGGAGTTACGGTATTGTCATGTGGGAGGTGATGTCCTATGGGGAGCGGCCTTACTGGGACATGTCCAACCAAGATGTGAGTTACTGCCTGATGGAAGTTCATTAAGACGCTAACATTGTAATGTTGTCACTCTGCCCATGGACTTGTCACCAAAGACCATAACCTTAGATTATTATTTGACTTTTGGGCCGTTAGTGTCAGATTTCAAAACCATCAGTTGTGTCTTGCAGGAGGAGTATTAGGAGTGCTGGTACAGCTGAGGATAAGCATTACCTCTGCTCTCCATTTGAACTAAAATTATCTGATAAAGTTGTCCCGGTAAAACGGAGAAAATCACTGACAAAAACCCACTTTGGGGATTTTCTTTTCGGCTCTCGTGCAGGATTCCCCTGACAACAGTTCGGTGGAGGTGGTAACCTTGAGTTTAATTAGTTCAAGAAGTCTTGCTATATTCTCGCAGTCTAAATCCATTTGAGGGAGAAAGAGTCCTGAAATGGGACAGGCATAAAAATGAAGTCCTGCGAACGCGGGTTTGATGGCGCTATTAATATGAAGAACAGGAGTGGAACGCACTTGTCATGCAGGATGCTTCAGATTCAAATTTAAGTTCATAATGACTTATGGTAATGGGAACGAGCGCGAGTGGCAGTGTTGAACCAAGAACACACAACTCGTGCATATTTCCCCTGGACTTCCGTGTGGAATTCAAAACGTCTGAAGTCAGAGATAAGCCGCGCTGTTAGCGCTGTTAGCTCACATCGGGTGTACACAACGTGTCCAAACAGCTTCATTATGTCCTCTGTGGCTGCAGATGAGTGTGAGGAGTTGTCCCCGCTGAAGTCATTGTGATGTCACTGGTGATTCATTTGGACCATTATTATGTAATCTGGCCCTTTAAAGTCCGCTAACTTTAGGAAGGAGCCACACTAAAGCATACAGCACTTCTTTAAGCACCCGGGTTATCGTTGCTTTGACACCTTTTAGATGAAATATTTAGCACCCTCCAAGGGAATTGGTTTACATCTTCCTTGTTGTACGTCAAGCGTTGCAACCATTGTACAAGATTAATATTGGATGAGTAGAAAACCTTACGATGAGTCAGCGCCATCAAGCTGCAGTTGTGTAAGTAATAAGATAATAACTCTTATTGAAATGTTAGATTCACTAATGCTCGTATCTCCAGTACAATCAAAGCATAGACTGGGCTGTTTGCCGGGTTCCTGCCAGCTCCCACCGCGGGAGTCCAACCGTGCCAGACCTCTCGAAGCTTTTTCTCTTATCGTCTGACTCTTGACACATTTTGATTGATGTTGGGAGGCGAGTGATTCTGGCCTTTAAGATTCCTGCATGGCGCCCTGTGTTCAGTACCCACGATGCCGGGGCTTAACGTGATTAAGATTCTCCGGCGCTGCAAAGCGGCAGCGTGCTGATTGAACAATCAGATGTTAGAAATGCTAAACAAGATGTCCGGGTATTGGAATGGAGTATGTGGTGTTTTGCCACTCCAGTACTTGACAGACATCAATGTCAGAATTTTTTTTGCGCTTTGTCAAGATGTCAGCAAACATCCTCCGGGGATACTGGGAGAACGTTATTTGCATTTTCCCCAACAGTTTCAGTGTTTTGACACCTTTTCCCTCCATGACTCATTGTTGTATGCCAGGTCCTGACAGGAATAGCTGATGAATATACAGTGTGCACAAACACAGGCAGGCCCTCATCCGCACAGGACGGGGGGGGGGGGGCTCAAATCAAAGTGCCCGCTGCACCTACTCTTGTCATGGTGCTGACTTTTAATGAACTTCCCGTTAAACTCCCTGCGTTATGTGGACTGACAACAGAAACCGAGGGTCCGTTATACATCAGAGGCTTTTGCTCTGTCATGCTATCAGTGCAGCTACTTTTACTCATGAGAAAAGTGACCCATACCAGCCCATTCCAGTCTGGCCAGTCCAGTTTGGGTAAAGACACGAAAGGTTTAAGCTTCAGGGGTTGGAGATAGCATGACACTAAAGCTGATACTTAATGGTTTAGGGGTTGGGTGATTGTAAAAGGTTATGGCGAGGGATTAATACGTCGAGGGTTTGATAATGCTGACACTAACGGTCCATCTGTTTTGCATTCTGCAGGTCATAAAAGCGATAGAGGAGGGCTACCGTCTTCCAGCCCCCATGGACTGTCCGCCAGGCCTGCATCAGCTAATGCTGGACTGCTGGCAGAAAGACAGAGCCGAACGGCCCAAATTTGACCAGATAGTTAGCATCCTCGATAAGATGATCCGTAACCCCAACACCTTGAAAACCCCAGTGGGGACGTGTACAAGGTAAGGAAACCCAGCCCAGTTGGATTCTTGTAAAATGTGGTGTCACATTTTTATTTTGAAGAACATTACTGGATGATCCAGAGTGTTCTCTTTATGATTTAGCCTCTGTAGTTCACAGATGAACGATAACTCCCCCGGGAATCGATACCCCAAAGCAGCTTCCATGGCTTTATGGTCAATCGCAGGGCTTTTAAATCAATTTCTGTAATGAGTTCCTGGTACTTTAAAGTGCAGCGGGGACTCCAGACCTCACCAGACGTCTGTCAAATGAATCCTATTTGCAGTCAGAACAGATTTTTCCGAGGTGATTGAGACTTGGAGGTTAGAGCTGGTTAAAAAGACTTTTTACAATATGGAGACTGTGGGGGGGGGCAGATGTCCAAGATATTGAGTAAAAATATGAATCAAGCAGAAAGGTGACATGCCTCATCTGCTGTTGAATTTTGTTTTGATACGATGCTCCATTCGGCTGCCTCTCCCTTTTTATGCGATTGACCGCACAGTCGGATGCCTTTGGTCCGTGTTTTGTCTGGTTCGACTGTAGCTCAGCGGAACGCTTCCCTCTCACTTACGACAAACATCTCTCTCTGCGCTCGTCCCACAGACCAATTAGTCCACTGTTAGATCAGAGCACACCAGACTTCACCGCTTTCCGCTCGGTGGGAGAGTGGCTGGAAGCCATCAAGATGGAGCGATACCGAGACAACTTCACAGCGGCTGGCTACAGTTCCCTGGAATCTGTGGCCAGGATGTCAATCGAGTGAGTAGACACCGAGCCCCCGGAGAACATTAATACCAGGGATCTCACTTACACGTTGCTTCTAAACTTCAGTAAACACAAATCTACTTTCTCTTTTTTACATTCAATTACAGTTTCACGGATGACTTGGAGTCTCTGTAACTCATTTTCATTTCATTGGTTTGGGGCCTTTATTAGAGACATGCCTTTTTATTTTCCCTGTTTTATTACTTTACTTAATCATAATTTAGTCATGCGCCTCCCTGTTTATTGATCCTCCTGCGCCTCCTGCTTTAATTTGCTGTTAATGCAAACTAAACACTTTCTCTGTGTTCACTTGTCGTGTTGATGAATTCAGTAAAGTTGATGTTTCCCCAACATTAATGCCCTGTCAAGCTACACCCTGAGATTTATAGCTGTGTCGTTGCTGCATGTCACAGAATCACTTCACACTCGTCTCAAATGTACAGTCTCTCCGTGTTGAAGAAATGATTAGAATGTGTTTGCTATTGACCACATGCTAATAGAAATATATGATTTATTAATTGACAGATTTCCTTGAAGAAACAAGGTCGCACTTTCCTGCTGCGCCACATTTGAAATGGGTGTTAAAAAGCATGATTGAAATTCAGACCTGTCTGTTCCCCTTACTCACTATCATGACGATCTTGGCACCGTAACTCTCACCTGTTTGGTGCCGTGCCGGGGTCCAGCGCGTGGACTGATGTGTTGTCCTCTCTTGCAGGGACGTGATGAGCTTGGGGATCACGCTGGTGGGCCATCAGAAAAAGATCATGAGCAGCATACAGACTATGAGGGCCCAGATGCTCCATCTCCACGGCACCGGCATCCAGGTGTGACTGGGCCCGGCCACCGTGGACAGGGGCGAGAAATCTGAACGTACCCGGAGCAGCGCCTGGGACGTTTTACCGGGATCTTGAAAGCAAACAGACATCTGTCATGTCTGACTCTTCCGGCTGTGTCCGGAGTGAAATCATTCCTTTGTTCCTCAGTGAAGGATTGTGGTCCGCATCTAAGGGCACTAAAGAGAGGAGAAGGGCAACGAAAAACAAAACAATAACAAAAAAAAAAAAAAAAGAAACTACCTGGATGAGACTTTTCTTTGATTTCTGTTTTTTTTTTAGTTTTTTTTTGAGGCGCTTTGAAACTCAACCACATATCAAATGGCACATTGGAAGGAAGTTTGACACTTGTGTTCATTTAACTTCATGAATGATTTTCAGTGCACACCATGGCCATGGATTTCCTTTAATGACAAAAAAACAACCATCTCACCATGGTTTGACTTTCTTTTTCGTTCGTTTCCTTTGTGACGTGTTGTTGCGCATGCAGCAATGCTTTCTGCTCTTCTGTCTGGGCCTGACTACAGGGTAAACTCCTCTTTTATCCAAAACAGAGGGAAATCTCTCGGCACGGATCCCGAGGTCCCCGTCTGTGCCGAGCCACGCTGGGCTGTTTGAACTATTTGCAGTGGTTGGTGTTTTCATGCTATCCTCACGCGCTTTCGCCGTTTGCGTCCGACAGGAGTTTTTGACGTGGTTTCGGTTTCAACCTTTCGCATTTTTGTATCACGGAAATTTTCCCAAGAGCGCAACACTTGAGGAGACAGAAGACGTGAACTCTTCTTTGAATCACAAGACTTTTTTTCTCTAACCGAGTAGCAATATCCTTTGTCTGAGTGTTCACTACAGGAAACGCAGAAACCGTTGCGTGGTTATTGAGTAGAATGTTTTAGCACTGTTCAACGATTGTATCAAAGCCAACCCCTATAGTTTTGCCATGATTTAGCCCAAAATGTTGCACACAGGAATTTGTAAGGGTGGATCCAAGAAAGGTGTAGACGTAATACTGCCTTAAAATATGTTACATTAGTTTTGCCACAATTTTAGGCACTTCAATGGCAACGCTTTTTGTGGTTTATTTTGAAAGTGAACAAGCTTCCTGTGGTTGTTGGGGTTTTTTGTTTTGTTTTGTTTTTTTCTATCTGGAGCTTGGACACGGTTTAACGCCACAGGCACAGTCAGTGAAGAGGAGATGAACTTAACAGAGCAATAATTACCAGGTAGAAATGGTCCTCACCTGAGATTTTGGGTTTCTTTCAAGGTGCTAGGTATAAACACATGCGAGTGCTGTGCTGAGACAAACGCTTTGGAAAGACTCAGTCACCGCCGGAAAGGAATGTACCTCTTTAACCTCAAAACGGTTTTGGAACGTGGTCAGACTAGAGAGAGAGAGAGAGAAATGAAAAAAAGCTGCTGTGCCAAGTCATCAAATGAAATAATCATGTCGTACTTTGCCACCATGATACGCTCAAGGTTTGATGAAAACCGAACGTGGCAGGGAAGCGTTTGACTGAGTGGCTGCAGAGATGAAAGAGGCAACATTCACAACACAAGAAAGGTGCCAATTAGCCTCGCTGATATTATCTCACACCGACGAGCCGCCCACAAATCAAAGCGCCCCTTCAGGGTTTGGGTGTTAAAGTGCAGGAACGTGTGTCAAACGCCGATCGCGCCTTTTCAGTCCGCGGCCCGTCGGCAGCCGGTGCAGCCACCTTTGTTTATTCATGCATCTCCGCCGCTCATCCCTCACAGGCATAAACAGAACACGCATTAAGGTGTCTCTTAGGAGTGCTCCTGTTTTCTTCCACGCGCCGGTGTGCACGGAGAATACAGATGAGTGGGCTTCTGCAGGAGACGCCCTAAAAGCCAATCAACCCATTTGGTGCCATCTGTCTCCACTTCACATGTTGAGTGTGTTTTATCAAATGCATAAAAAAAAAAACAAAAAAAACCCCACACTCCATTCATCTAAACTAATAGAAGTATTGGAACACGTTCCAAAGTGGATAACGGTAAATTAAGTAAAAGAGCAAATATTGTCCTGACAATAAATGCACCAATAATCACACCAGCATTTCTTGATGTCTCAGCTCTTTAACCTGGAAATTTACATTTGGTTGAACTTGATCTAAATTCTCTCCTGCTGAGCTGATGCAGTGCTGGGAGTGAACCACAGTAGCGCAGTATTCCACCAACTAGGTGTAGGTCTCAGTTAAGGTTTAGTGTCTCTTGTCCTGTGACGGTAAGGTCACAGGTTTGATTCCAGCTCTGCAGCTCCTCTATGTGTGTGTGTGTGTGTGTGTGTGTGCACGTTCGTCTTTTCATGTGATGTGCACATGTCAATCAGTATCCACGTGGGAACTCCACCAAACTCCATGGAGCCGTTCCATCGATCAGGAGGTTTTTGACATAAATGGCCACCAACTTCAAACTGCATCGTGGACACACATTCTGATCCATTCCCACCGTGGGTTCCAAGCCCCTGTGACACACACACACACACACACACACACACACACACACACACTTTATCCGTACAGCAAAGCTCAGCAATTGGGTCTTAGCCAAACGTTTGAATTGTATGCCGGCGTAAAGTCATTCAGTCAGCACAAAACTCCCCAGTTCACAGGCAGCCCCCCCCGCCCCCCCATCCCGGCTCTGATTTTCAAACTGGGCCCCTGGAGGCCACTCACACCCTGAGGTATAATGCCTCTGACCCCCCCCCACACTGAGAGAAACAGCAGTTTGGGCCAAATTGAGATTAAATTGATTCATCGTCCAAATCACCTGTAACCTTCACCGTCACTTTACTGTCTGTTTCAGCCCGTTTCATCCTCATCCTCCACTCCAGCTTAGTCAGCTTCGGACACAAAAAGGTTTTGCTGTGGCTGTATTTCAGCAAAGCACACACACACACACACACACTCATATCTGATCACATGAGGGGACAAAACACAGGAACCTGCAGGACGGAGGCCGTTGGTTGGAATCGGGAATCGCAGATAGAGTATGAAGTTATTTTTCAAACCTTGCGGTACAGCAGTTGGGAATGAGTCTCACCGCCTCGGCGGGAGGTGGTGGATGGTTCCGAAGAGGGCAGCACTGATTGTGTGAGGCAGCGTCGAGACGTGAGGGAATCTTTGTATATGTTCTAATTGTAAAACTTGTACATTTTATTTATATTGTTTTTTACACATATTACTCAGTAGAGAGCTCTGAATACATTGAAAATGCACTATATTTTTATATCTTGCTGATGAATTAATGTCACCCACAAGATTTCAGTTGTACATACTTTCTCATTTAGGACCAAAGACAGTTGATAGGATCTCCATCTTTACTTTCACTTTGTCTTTACGTTTGCCTTTTAGTTTGTTGTACAGTGATACAAATTGTCAATGTATTATTTATTTTTCTGTGATGAAAGTATTGAGAATATTCACTGGTCAAAAGTATTTTCCCGGACGGAAGAGGATCATTTAATTAGACAATATCTTGTTACATAGACAATTCTTTTTGCTTTGTAAGCTTTGTAATAGACTGTACATATATTTTTGGAAATATAATACAATCTCTATAGAAGCTGTGTGTGTCCTTTTGCTGTGCTTCTGTTGAGTGACTAATAGAACCACCGTTGTCTCAGGTATAAGTCTGTGCATGTGCTCAGCACAGTGGGAGGATGCAGCCCTTCAAATCAAAGCCTTGTTAAAACATATTAATGGATTCAGGCCAAAGGAAAAAAAAAGCCTGGCGTGCTTTTAATTTGAAAGGATAAAGTACAGATCCCATAGATAAACATTGAAATTGTGGGGAAATCTCATTTTCATTGTCTGTGTTGCATAAAACTAAAAAAAAAGGCTCTCCAGAGGAGGGGCCCAGCTGTGGCTGTGATTTATGATTCTGATAATGTATCTGTTGAATTTCCTCACAGCTGTTTCATGCAATTACTAATAATCCATCCAGGGTTCAAATGTGATTGATAGTGTTTAAAATGGACAGTTCTGGGAGAATCTGTTTTTATGTGTACATGCTACAGATCAGAACGTCGGTTAAGCCATGAGTAGAAAGGAAGAAGGATTTACCTTCCTTCGCCTGAGTGGAACACTTTCATAAATTATATACGTGATATATATATATGTACTATAAATTCAGCTTCTAATCTTTTCAAAGGATGCCTGGGTGAGAGACAGACAGCGCTCAAAACAATGCATGTCAGCAGTAACAGAGGGCGTCACATCGAGGAGAGCAGTGTTCACCCTCCAGATTAACAAGAGCAAGAGAAGGTGTTTTCTTCCAAACTATTTTTGCACTTGTGTTTTCCGTCAAATAAAAAAAAAAGTGTGTTGAGTTACATTAAATTAAACAAAGCACCTTGGAGAAACCTTTCTAATATACAGACCCAAATAATATCCAATTTCCCGCCACCGCAGCACACGAGCCATTCTTTCGTTCTGCCAGGCTCGGCTCTGACTGTGATTTATTCATCTGCCACCAGGCTCTCAAAGGATGTGGGACGCAGCCACTCTGATGTGAGACAGGAGAACATTCTAACCTTTAGAAAGCCCCTCCCTCCACGTCGTCTGTGCACAACATGGCGAGGCTGAACTCACCAAACCGTGAGAACTGTGTGGCAACGGCTTCCTGATGTTTGCCTCTTTTGTTTCGTTTTTGTTGTGGAGATAATACGCCCCTCTTACACAACGAACGCTAAGCCCGTTCAAGTGTTTCCCATCATTTATCCCGCAGCAACAGTTGCGTGGACGTGTTTGCGCATGCACGCATCAGAAGGGAGGCACGGGCGTCCAAACAGCCTCGACCGTTCAGTCGTTATATCCGCTGCTTTGAGGGAGCTTGGATGGATTTCTTCTGATCGCGTCGTTCAGCAGTTTGGATATTTATTTTTGGGAAGTCCGCTCAGCTGTCTCTGTGAAGCGGTGGCCCGGCTCTCACGTGACGCTGGCTGCCGTCCATCTGCTCCTCTGCTGCTGCTCCACACTTCCCATTAATTGAAGCTACAAGCCTGATCCTGCTTAAAGGGTGAGATCATCTGCAGGGGTATTACAGCGAGGAAAACATTCCGTGATGCGTTGTCTTGGAGCCCGGCTTTAAAACCCAAAGCTGGATACTTAGTGTAATAGTCAGCGGTTACCCTTGAACTGGGACCGGCTGGATGAGCCTCAGTTTATTAGTTATTACTGTCTGATGGAATGTCAGCTGCAGCTCGGGGGCCAGGACAGTTAAAGGGTCAGTTCAACCCAATGAATGAACTGGATGGGCCACAGAACACACCTTCAATGGTAGAAAATAATGCTGTACAATTGATGATATTTCATATCACTACACACTGAACACACTTGTTTATAACAAACCAACCAACCCTACCTTCAATATCTCTTCAGTTTGACTTTATATAGAAGGTCATGACCTTAAATGACAGTGGAATCCACCTTCAACCGTCATATATCTGAAAGGCATCAATTTCAATTTCAGTCAATTTTATTAACATCTGTTTTTTAAGCCAGTACCCTCCCTGCAATGCAACACTTATTGGATCTTCATGAGGACAAAATGTCTTCATCTGCAGGGCCAGAGGACAGAAGCAGCCGGCAGACTGCCAGAGGATGACAACAGCGGAAGAAATCATTTGTATTTGGCAATTCTGCAATAATCCTGAGCCCTGCGTCGCCGTTATTACAGTATCTGACATTTTGCATCTAATATAGAAGTCAAACGGGGATATGGAGATGAATGGCTCTAAAGTGTGTAAATTGATTAGGAGGAGTGCGGAGGCCTGACTAATGGTTTACCTGTTTGACTCGGCGAGGAAAACAGATCACGGCCCATTTGGAAAAACAAAGGCTTTGCTTTTTCACAGTGCCGATGTATCCTCTGGGGAAATACAAAGAGGTATTTACAGTTCCAGCCATGTGTACTTCTCACGCCTCATCTCTTGCTCTTGGCTTGAAGAGAACCAGAGGGCACCGCTGGGGGAAGAGTCTGTTTGTCCCTTATCACCGGGTGAGCCTGAAGGACGCCATCGTGGAGACAAAGTTTTCCATTCCAGTGTTTTCACTCATCAAACTGTTGTGAGAACCAGGTCACTGATAAGAGCCCCAGTGTAATGAGGCGGCGTCCGAGTGCTTTATGATTGTAGTGCACGTGAACAGTAGATTTATTGTCAAGGTGACGACGCCCACTGCGCAGCCCCTACGGCATCATTACTTACAGCCACGAGAGCGACACAGCGCTCACCTTGAGCGGCGCTACGCGTGACGACAGCATAGCGAATGCTACGCACCCCGAACAACAGGATGTGCACCGCTTCACGGCCCAGAGGAAATAACATGGCGTGGGGCGGTTTTTAAAGTTATTTATAGTTGATGATGTACGCAGCTACTGACACTACTGACTGGACATGATACAGTAAGATTTGTGGGAGGAAACCCAAAACACAGAGAGGCCCTGCAGGCTCAGCCAGGACCTTGTTATTGTGAGGCAGCTGTGCTAACCACTGTGACACCGTGCTGAAGCATTGGGCTTTATCTTTATTTCTATGAACTGATCTGTGTGGAGGTGGCTGGGGAACCTTCAGCTGGACCTGAGGATCAATCAGAGCAGGTGAGAGCTGTTGGCTGATTGACCCGCTGGGACAAAAAGGCGTCTCGACCTGACGTCGCATAAGCAGAGGAGGATCAAGTTCTACGTGATGGTGTGCTAGTGCCAGTTTTTATAAATTAACTGTTCATTTGTTTTCTTTTTGGAACAAAATCACTTGAACAAAGTTTCTGCGTCTGCCATCGGCGACCATCTTCCCGGCCGCTCTGGTGAGGCTCCCTCATGTTATGTTGGATCATTTCTTCATTGAAAGGGAGAATGACTGCAGAGGCTGTCATTGAAAGGGAGAATGACTGCAGAGGCGGGGGGGGGGGGGGGGGCTCCTGAAGACCTGATATTAACATCTGTCCTGAGGGATCTGACCACAAGTGGAAAACATTTAATGCGTGTTCAAACCTGCAATAAAACGCATCCTTAACGTGTCCCCCGTGGCGAGCGCCTCGCCTCCCTGCTTTATATGTAAATAATCACCCGCTTGTTCTGTTGATGTGTGAGTGGCCCGTGTGCTTCGGTGCGAGCGAGCAAGAGTCAGAGAGGAAGAGAGAAAGCAGAGTCAGGAGGGACCACTTTAAGAAAAGTATGAATCATGAGGGGGTGATGAGTATTGATATTGTGGCAGTGGCTGCTGACAAATGGACTTCTGATGACTGACAAGCCTACACGGGGACACGTGCGGGTCAGAGCTCTGGATTCCAGAGTCTGATACAAGATAACAACATTTTGAAAAGAGCCCCATACTTCAGACTTTAGGGAGGAAAAAAATAGATTTATAACATTAAAGGCTCCCAGTTTTCACGTCGTGATTCAGCAAACAGCAGCACTTTCCCTTCATTTTCCCTTTAATGTTGTGTAATCCTGAGTAAAGAGCCACTCTGGCTTCATGTGTCAGATGTCAACAAAATAATCTGAAAATCAAACAACATCTCGTGGCTTAATCTCCTCTCCACTTTCATCATTATGAGGGTAAACATTATATTTCCAGGCCCAAAGTAGCGGCGTTCCTCCGAAGCCACAACGAGTCAGGACGCCTGATTACGGCACAACTCATGAAGAAGCCTGGGTGAAAGTTACAAGGACACTCGAGACTCGAGATGTGACGACACGTGAGCCAACACTACACACAGATTTGGATTTTTAGAAAAACCTCCTCGCTACCCATTGATTGAACCACATCTCTTTACATTTAATCACAACATTTGAGACTTTCTCCGGTTTGTTTGGTTAATTAGTGATTGAATCGATGAGAGGAAAGTGGTTTAATTTATCTTATCATGGTGCAGTAAATGTTATCGCCGGACAGTGTAATGGCTACAGAATAATAGACCAATGGCCAGTCAGCATTAATCCTGATTCCCCACAGGCCTCGCTCTCGCTGTGCCCTCCACCAAACCACGCGGGGACGCGAGGCTTGATTTACTGCCACTGGGAGGAGGATGGTGCGTTTCCTTTTCCCCAGGTGGAGGAGATGGCCGACAGGAGAAGAGCTGCAGGAACAGACCAAGGAAGAAGAAGTGAAAGAAGACGATCAACTTGACGTGACGCAAAGGAGCCATTGTTATTCATGCGGGCTCATACAGAGACGCTGATCGCGAGATAATGCAGTTCCAATGCAAATGTGACCGGCCCACCTTGACGACCACCACAGTCCCATTTGTCTTCTCCTCCTGAAACCGAATTCCATCTTGATGAAGTGTTGCAGCTCCAGTCAGAGTCATCACATGTCTGTGTTCAGTGTCTCACGATGCTTTGGGCTGATTGAGAGTGACCTGGCCAACTTTTTATGGCCGGGCCCGTGGCACTTTCCTGCATCAAATATTTAAGAGGGCTGTAAAATATGGCTCCCCCCGCTACGGCCCTCAGTCCCCAAGGTAGATGATCAGTTTCACAGGCTGGCAAACGGCTCGGTGGGAAAGGTTGATGGATTTGGCAGATACAATGGTTTCTTCAAAGACACAGCAGAGCGGAATGAGTGATGGCGTTGCCGCCATTAGCTCGCCGCTTGCTGAGAGAATCTCAGCAAGCTGTTTCCAGCTCATGAGAGGCTCCCGAAAAAACAAAAAACCAACAGGAAAAATAATGCACCACACAGAGAAAAGATGTCATTTTAAAATTTATTTTCTTCTTTGAATCAGGACGAAGGTGGAAATGCATTTTTAGTTATTCATGTTTAAAGCATCTTGTTTAGGTTTCATGCTTTTTCCCCCTGAAGTGAACTGAAACTGACAACTCCCTGCAATAAATCACTCAGCACGCTGGGATCGTGAATCTCCAGAGGAAACTCTTTTTGGAGATCTCACTGAAAAAAAAAAAAAGTGCTGCAGTCATCGTGAACATCTCACTGCAGATATGGTGAGAAACTGTTTTCCTGTTTGCTGAGCAGAAAAGCGTCCAGGTCGATAAGGGTTAGCCTAAGATCATCCTTCCATGTCAAAAGATTTCAATTATTAACGAGGTTAAGCTGCTGCCACATGCCTGAGCTGCCCCAGGCCGTTTTCTCAAATCTGAAGACGCTCACGTGGATCCTGCTGCTGGGCGCTGGCCACAGTCATTTAGCAAAGTCAGAGGAAAAGGAGGACAATTAAGAATCTTTACAGCCCGGCTACAACAGCACATTTGGTCTGTAGGACACGTCTCTGTGCTCAGAGGTGTAAAGAATGACCACGAGCGGCTGGAGGCGAGCAACGAAGGCTGAGGCCGAAAATGACGCAGACCAACCGTTTGGTGATTTATCCACCGGCCGTGGAGCATGTGTGGCCTCGGCCGGCAACCGGCCCATGAGCCAGATTCACTGCTGCCGCCGCAGGGAAGTGTCATGTTTTCACAGATGGCGGTTAAACGTTGAGACGCATCTCCTCTATCGAATGTACAACAAACACTAAAACTAATATTATTATAAATAAAAGCCTCCATGTGGGTAATGCCAAGGCTGTCACGGTTAGTTTACCTGTCCTGTGTTAGTATTTTAGGTCATGTTCCATGTTTTATTTTGTAGTTTTCCTCATGTTTCATGTTTTAGTCAGTTGTCTTTGTCGTGCCATGTTTTATTTTGTAGACTCTCTTCAGTGTCCCTTGACTTCCTGTCCCTGGATTTTATTTTGTAGTGTCTGCTCCCATGTTTATTTTTCCACTGACTTCCTGTCCTCATCAAGTCCACCTGTTCCTTGTTGCCCACCTGTGTCTCGTTGGTCGTTAGCCTGTTTTCTATTTAGTCTCTGTGCTTCCTTTGCTTCTGGCCAGACGCTGCAGCTGACAAACACACAAAAAAGCAAACAAACAAACAAACAAACAAACAAACCAACCAGCCGACTGAGGGAAAACAACTGTCTGATTGATGCCACATAACTTTTAAAGTCCAGAGAACATTTGCTTTTGCAGTTAAGCTGAATAGAACTATCGTTTTGAGGAGACGGGCTTGACATTCCTCTTTTGTTTGGTCGGCGTGTCGCTGCGTCTGAAGGTGGATGTTCGATGCCAGCGGTGTCAGAGCTGGCAACGGCGTGATGCTCAAGGAGACGGCGCTCGGCTCTGGCACAATGCCATTTAGATGTCAGGAGGCAGAGCTCGGCTGCCGTGGACCTCAGCTCCGCTTCAACCCCTGCCCGTGTGTGTGTGTGTGTGTGTGTGTGTGATCAAACTCTGTGAACTCTTGGAAGCATTACTTTTAAAAACACACCCTATCCCTGTCACTGTTTCAGCAGTGACAGGGATCAATCCCAGGGATCCCTGTCAGTAAAAACCATCCGAGACACAAGGTCAGGGATGGTGACATAGAAAAATAATGTGCATCCGCTCAGAACGTCGACACCTGAGTGTGTGGCGCTGAGACGCTAATCAAGCATTTCAAGTTATCACAATTGAATGTGGGAGAACAGAATTATTAAAAAGGGGCGTGCATGGTAGAATTAGTGGTGGTGTTCGTTAAAGTAAAAAGAGTAAACAACAGGAAGGTCGGGGGTCATTGCCGTGACTTGCTCCCTGGCAGTTTTATCTGCGTGTGATCAAACACAAGGACAACACAACAGCCTCGTGTGGTCTTTGCTAATGAGCTAAATGGAAACAGACTGTGGCTCTGAGAGCCTGATAGCTCCTTCTCTCTGATTGGTCGCTTTCGAGGAGGCGTCGCCTATATATGTGTCCGGATGGGCTTTGTGTCCCCATTGACCTGATGAAGGTGAACAGGCCTGAAAGGCTGTGCAGCTACCTGGAATCCTCTTCTAACAAAACTCTCAGCAAGAGTCAGGAAACAGTGGAGGAAACTTTGAAACGGAAGAGCAGAACGAGGAGGAACAGACCAGTTAAAAGAGCAATATTAACGACACAGCTTGAAAACAGAGATCTCAGCCAATGGTTGAAGTGTTTATACCTAGGAAGATGATGATAGAGGTGAAGGGAGCAGCAATAAGAAGCTGAGATCAATTCATGGACCCACATGTGGATTACAGTCATCCTGAAGTCATGATGTCCAGGTTTGTACCTGTGTCACACTCAAGTTTTAAAAGCTTCACTAGTTCAGCGTTCTGCTGTGCACCGTTGTATCACATGACTGCACAGCCGGGGCCAGGTCACACGCTGACAAACTGCACACGCTCGACAGAGAGGAAAAAGGAATGCTGGGTGCGATGAGGCCTCAGCAGCTCACGCAGGTGAATCCAGAGGGCGGCGTTAGCAGCGTCCGAAATACAATTATTTCCCTCGTAGCAGCAAAACAGGAGTGTGTGAAAGTCGACTGATTTGATTTGTGTAGTTAACCCGTTGATGCGTCTCGTGGTGACCGTCGGTGCAAATACTCCTGCCTGTGTGCTCGGTGGCGGCCAGCAGCTCCTGTTGACGCTGGGAGGTGCTGACATTTGGGCAAACCAAAGAGATGTTGTGTTGATATTTGCTCTAATTACAATCAATGTGTGTGTGCTTTGGTTCCATCTTGAATCGGTCTGAATGAGTCTCAGAAACCCCTGGTCCTCTTTACAGAGGCTGCCATGTTTCTACAGTAGCCCAAACTAGACAAACTAAACACCTTCTGAGTGGAAAGGCAGAGTGAGGGGAGGGCTTTTCAATGGGTCGCAGGGGGCTACAGGCAACGTAGACTACCAATGATCCTTTAAGGCTACCCCGAATTCAACGTCTTTCCTTCAGAGGAGCGGGGAGCGAACAAAGCCCCCCAATCAGGAGGGGATCGAGGTCAGAGGTCAACAAGTGTGTTGTGGCGGGGCTGTGTGCCTTCAAATCACCCTCTCACTGGGCAGCTATGGGAGGCACCGAGTGGCAGAACGGCCTATTGTAAATTGTGCTGATGAGGAGATGTGGGCCTCTTCAGCAGCTTCTCTGCACATATTTTCAAACTGACGTCTAACGTCACATTTAGGCAAGTAGCATTGACATGCCAGTGAGTTGGCACAAACTGGCTTCTGACCCTGAGCACAGAGTGAAGTTGTTCAACTTTAACAGTTTTAACAGTGGCGGGGCTGTGTGCCTTCAAATCACCCTCTCACTGGGCAGCTATGGGGGGCACCGAGTGGCAGAACGGCCTATTGTAAATTGTGCTGATGAGGAGATGTGGGGCAGCATTGTGACACCATTATCCTTCCATCTGACATGAGATGTGGCACATTCTTCACGGCCAGTGAATAGATGGAGGATCGGACGGAGGCTTGGGTGAGAGGAGACAGGGGAAATAAATACAATAGATGAGTATTTATGCAGTTGCTGGAGTGGTCGAGCCGCCTGGGGATGACTTACAAGTGGATATATATGACGTGCATGATATGCCGTTGTTCCAGCAATGATTGGACAGAGCGGCAGATGTTAACATCTGTCCCTTCAGTGCTTTATTTTGCAACAACACATTTGCAGATAACGTTCTGACGCCTCTCAAATCAGCGCCAATTCATTGCAAAACTCTTAAACTGAGCGTTCAATCGTCTGGGGCTGCTGGCAGACAGCTGCTCGATTTTGACAAACACAGATGATAAACGCGCCTCAAAGTGTCCAGTAATTACCGCTGTAATAACCGGGCCGCAGTTAGAAGGTTAGCAATGCGTGTGATGCTCCTTGAGTTGTTGGGAGAGGGCCCATATGGTCACATCATCGGCGAGGGCTGGTGGGTCGATGCTCCGAAAGCCACATCCGCCAGGGGTCCATAATGGGGCCTGCATTGATCCTAGCGTGGCGTTCACCATATGAGCCTAATGGAGGCGACTGCTAAAAAAAAAAGGTTTCCTGACAAAAAAGATAAACTGGAAAAGTGCTCTCCTCTCTCGGAATTTGGATCACGCCTCAGGGTTGAAATGTTTATCGTGCCCTTCAGACAGACACAACTTTTCTGGAAGGTGTTTATCTGAGCCGCTGAGAGCGCCGGCGTTGCTACGAGCTAATATAGTAATAGAACAAGCGGAGAGGCTGATGGTGGAAAATGCTGTCCTTGAATGCCTCGCACCCTCCTTTTGAGTAAGTGCTCACAGCCACCAGCTACTGTATGATGTATAGCCTACACATCCCCCGATGACCTTGATGCAGTTTATTGAATGTAAACTAGGTTTCAGTGTGGTAGCCGTGCTACAGGGTCATTGTCAGACTTGAGGCCTGATAAACAGGCAGCCTTGTTTTCATATCGATTAGTCCTGGGTGGCACACGTGCTGCTGCGTGGTGCACATCACCCCAGAGCAGTGCACGGTTTGTGTCCCGTGCACAGGGAAGCAGGGGGTTTGGGTGCATTCACAATTTATTGTTATTGGATGCCTTTTCATATTCACGCTTTCCCCAACCGAACAAAAATAAAAACCAGCTAGATGCACAATTAGCTTCAATCCCAAAGCTCTGGGTTTGAAAACACTTTGATAGGAAAGGTCAGAAGAAAATGTCCAGAAGGGTTGGAGTTGATGAAAGATGATAAGGTTCCTTGTCAAACCTCGAGGTGAGTGATGAAACAGCCAGAAACAGAATGAGAGGCTGCGGTGACACGTGGTGGAGGACTGCAAGTCACATCTGGGTTTCTGCTCCAGGTGACGATGACACGAGTCAGAATGTGGCTTCAACTCGAGATCCATCTGCTGGCGTGGAAATGTGAGGGCGGGGCCTATGTCATGTTGCTGAACATGTCTCGTTATGGATACTTCCTGCCTCATAACGCACCGTGTCACACTCCTCCAGATGTGGCCGGACAGGAGTTTGGCAGCGTGGACGTGCAGTTGACAAATAGTCACAATGAGTGTGATGCAATCATGTCAACATGGAGCAAAACCTTAAAGCTCCGTTTCCAGCAACCAGTGGAATCTATGATCCAGAGAAGTGAGGCTGGAAGAACCAAGTACTGGTGGTTCCAAGTAAATGCTCCGTTAGTCTACTTTAGATACCAGCGTAGTATAAGTACTGATAAATGTTTCGATATTTAGGCTATTTAAAGTTCAACCAACCTTTCTCTTCCTATTTGGAGTATTGAGTGTTTGGGATAAAAGATGCAGTCATGCATACTTAATAAGATATCATTAATGATATGCAAAACAACCTTTATTTAGTATTTCTCCTGTTTAATGTTTTAAACAATTGACATTCAAGGAATTATTTTATTTTGATTCAGTGATAAATGGCGTTCAGCAGATTCCCTGATTCCAAATGAACCTTCAGATCACTGTTCAACTGTAATTGTTAACAAGAGCCGGTTCCCTGGAATGGCTCGTTCCCAACACCGGCACAGCTGTCAGCTGCAGCGCACATCTGCACAGAGGAAGAACGGGCCGCAGCCAGCAGATACTTTCCTACGCACGATGAAGCCTCGTTGCATCACGCTGCAAACTTTTCCACATCAGTTTGATCGGCTTCATGCAGACGCTGAAGTTGAATGTAAATGTTCTCCAGCGGGACTCACGACGGTGTGACTGTCCTTTCTTTGCACTGTCTCAACACAATGCTCCGACATTGGTGTTGAAACGTTGAGTCGTTCCAAAATACAGATTTTTATTTTTTTTGTGGGAATAAAATGTGACAATTGAGGAAGAACCTCATCTCTTTTTTTGCTTTGAAAGGTTTGAAAGGGAAATTTAGTTCTACAGTAAAAATGGAACTGAATGTTTTATCATGATATTAATTTTGCGCTGGTACTCTACACGAGACGATTGCTGTTCGTCAGATCTGTTGCACAACCGAAATATAATCTGCACCCCCTCATTCAGTGCCAGTGAGGAGGTCAGGGGGCTTTAAATGGTCCAGGGCCCATTCCAAACTACCAAAAAGATAGTTCTCTTACAGATAGGAGGGGACGGCTTACATAGTGAATGTATTCATTCCTAAACTCAATCCAGATTATTCTGGTAGAAGTAGAGGCTCGTTGGTTGTGGTATCACCTCTGCCACATTGCACCCCCCCCCCTCTTTGATTTATGCCTGTTTTCTGTTCTCGTCACCTGTGGTGTGAGCGATGGCCCGTCTCACATGCTCCACACGCAGCCAGGGAACTACAGGCGTAGCTCAGCCATTGGTCCTATGTAGTAGACAACTACAACTACAATTACACTACTTTTTTGTGTAATTGTGTATTGCATGTTTTGGGTAACATCTACTGCACGTCTGTCCGTCCAGGGAGTGGATCCCTCACCTGTGGTTCTCCCTAAGGTTTCTACCCTTTTTGTTTTTTCCCTGCTACAAGGGTTTTTTGGGTAGTTTTTCCTTACCCTGGCTGAGGGTCTAAGGACAGAGGATGTTACTAACCCTGTGAAGCCCTGTGAGACAAACTATGTTTTGTAAATGCGGGCTATATAAATAAAATTGATTTGATTTGATTCAGTGATGATGTCGGTGAGTTTATCATACAAAGACACAAAGGTTGGCTTAGTGTGACGTCTGACTGTGGAACCAGCTCAGCAAAATGGTTTCCAAATCTCTTGAAGACATAACCCCCCCCCCCCATCCTCCCTCTGCAGCGTATCCTGGACTCCATCGTTGCGGAGGATAAAACAGAGATGTGAAATCATTTTAATGACCTCTTTATCAAATCATAATCTTAGTATGAATCAGCTCGGTGTGGGTGTGACACTAAAGGCTCATGATGATGTCTCCGTCAATAATTCAGAGAAGGAGGGACATTAAGCCTCCTCAGTGACTCTTATGAACCCCTCTGTACTCTCTTTACACTAAATTATAGTTTCAACCTGTATCCATCTGTCTCTCTGGCCCCGGCGCCATTACAGCAGCGCCTGTATCTTCCGTGCTCGACATGATAGGAGACGCTGTGCGGTTTTATTTATTGCAGGGATGCAGGGACAGCACAAGTTCAATTCAGGCTTTAGAAGATGGACAGTTGTTGATTATTGAAATATTGAACTAGGTGCAGTCTTTGAATACAACTGAACCATGAGCACATATATAAGTGCAGTCCCCCCCCCCCCCACTGAGACTGCCTTTATCTCCATCTGTACAGGAGGGGATTGTGACCTCTCTCTCAGCACGTGCTGCACGGGCTGCAATTAATCCTCTGGATTTCATTTTGTTCATTTGCATAAGTGATTACGTTAGTGTGCAGCGCCCTTATGTTCTACCTGTGTTAATTGCTTCATGAGAGCACAAAGGGATTCAGGACTAAAGACAGACTTTGGCTCTGAGCGGAAGAGCCCTGCAGGGAGAGCAGCGTTGTCTCCGACCTAACTATGGCAGGGTTTTTGTTTTTTTAGTTTTGTTTTTTTCATTTTTATTTATTTTTTTTAACGCCTGGAGCTGAGAGCAGGAACGCCCCTCTCTGGAAGAAGCTGTTGACCCTTTGTCAGACTTTGTACACAAGGTCGCTGCAGCAGCGGAGCCAAGATCAATTGCATTCGTGTCATTTCCGCTGACGCTGCTGTGTTGGAGCGGGTCAGTCCACTCTGTCGAGCTGTCGCCGCAACTCAGCTGCGTGGAGGATCCTCTCCGGCCGCGTTATTACTCCAGGATGAATCCAATTTGTTTCTGTTTTCACCTTCACGTAAACAACATATAATGTCCCCGCCCTTGAGGTTCGTGTACTGAACAAAGGAGGCTGCGTCTAACTTATTTAAGAACTGTTGCATGCTGCAGTTTCCTAGTTAATGATTCTGTTTTGGTGTTCGTGGGCATGTGGGGGGGGAGGTGGGGGGGCACCTCCACCCACCAGAGGATCAATCTGTGCAGGTGATGGCTGTTAGCTGATTGAGCCTCAGGCTTCAAAGACAGCAGCAGAGCCGGGGCTCATGGGAAGAGACGCATGTAAGTTCATTCTTAAATTCACGTTTTCTCACCTGTGTTGATTAGTGACGCATGTGTCATGTAAAACATTCTGTCTAATGTCTGTTAGTTGAGTGCAGGATTATTCCATCAAATTAAAATAGATTAATGAGCGTGCTGATACTAACTTCATCAAGATTAAAACAAAACGTCCAACATAGCAGCTCTCAGGGAAGAAGACGCTTTCTGAAATGAGAGTACGTGTACGTCTCCATGTAATATTTGTGCCTCCGCTCATGTGCGTCTTGGGGTATTTGTAGCATTCAGTTCTTCTTAAAGCGTGGAGTTCTCATTCAGGAATTCCACGGTTCATTTTTATGAAATGACGCGCTCACCTGCTGTAAGTGTGGCCACATGTGCTCGGCTCGGATCAGAGAGGTGGAACGAATCCGTGGAGACACTGAGGAACTTTATCTTCCACACGTGCAGCCAGCAAATGAGTCAAAGTCAAACATTACTCATGTGAGCGAACGCCTGTGTCTGCTCAGGTAACTTCTCTTTTTATCCCGATCTGTTTGTATTTTGCACAGAGGTGCAGAGGTACATTATGTTTCAGACAAGACGTTTCCTGTGGATTCATTTTGAACAGCAACGCCAAAATGCTTATTTTAGCATGTTGAGCTTTGAAATTGGTTTCAGGACTCTTAGTAGAGATAAAAAAACAAAAAAACAACCAACCTATCTCAGCAGGAGGTTTTCATCTTAAGACCTCCGCTGGGATCAGTGTTGATGAGCAGTCGAAGCAGTTGAGACGTGGAGGACGTTCCTCGGAGGGTGAAGTCGTGAGAGAGCGCAGATGTGGGAAATCCTCGCTCTGAGCGACTAGCTCCCTTTCTCTCTCCCATGTTGTCCCACCGAGCTGGGGATACCGTTTTCTCTCTTTGTCTTCATAGTGCACTGGAAACAGGAAACAGAAACATGTCTAACATTCATTTCAGTTGTCTGTCGTTGGTGGGAACATAGCAGCATGTTCTGTGGTATTCCTTGAGGTTTGCTCATGCTGTGGGTCAGGAAAGATGACTGGGAGCGCACTGTAATGCTCTAGATCGATCTTCCTGTGTTTCCAGCAACAATAGGCTTTGGACTCGTCTGAAACGCGGGTGACCTTCTGCTCGGGCACTGAGCCTGAACGCAGCCTGTGAAGACGTACGCTGCGACGATTCAATGCCCCTGACACGGAGGCTGCCCAGGTCTTAGAACTAGTAATTATCCTCACAAACGGATGAAGACAAATCCCGAGGATGAGTGAAATTTGATTCAGTACATTTTTAATGTCCACGTAATTCAAGAGGGAGATAAACGGCTAACAGCGCTACCGTATCCAGCTGGAAAATGTTGATGCCTTCACGGCAACACAAAATTCTCTGGTGCGTTCAGACGACGGACTGAGGAAGCAGGACATCAATTCCGCTGCAGAGATCACATGTTTTTGGTTTCAGCTCACGGACACCATCTCTAGAGTCACGTTGTCTTTCAAAAGCGGATCTTCATCCGCACCTTCTCCACGCATAGCACCTGTATTTCATCCAGACATTTTCTATCTTTTTTTTTTCAGCTTCACATCTGTTGCATGCAACAAACGTAATCATTTTATAAAACGTTATCTCATATTATCCAGGGTCTAAAGTGGGTTCAGTATGCCTGAACAACATCATGTACCTTCCCGCTTACAGCTCCTCTGTACGTTTTCACGAGATTACGTGGAGGTCAGTAAATGTCTGTAAAATCGACTGAAGTTACTTGTGGTTAACGAACCTGGATCTGAAGTGGTACCGGCAGGCCCGTGAAACTGCTCTTCAACAAGAAAGGACAAAGATTGTCAGAGGTTGCTGGCCTGAGTAAAGCCCATCCATTTTTTACGAGAATACAATACTGTCAGCTCAATCAGCGTTCGGCACAGCATGCAGGAATACATGCTGCTGATCTCGCTGCTATTTCGGTCCTTCGCCGTGTCTTCTGCGGCGCTGAGTGGGTCAGTCCCAGGAAGAAACGAGACTTTGAAGGCATATTCAGTCCAGTGACACTTCCTGGGGTCATGGTTGGATGTCACATGTCCATGTTAGAGCTTAATACATTATAAAACAGATCAGTGTGTTCTCTTCTGCCAGGTGTGTGTGTGTGTGTGTGTGTGTGTGGATTTACTGAGGAAAGAAAAACGAGGGAATCAAAGAAATGTCGACCAAATAAATCTGTCTAGCTTGCAGTCTAAGGTAACGCTCATGTGAGGGACATTTCTACTCCATCTACAGTTAAATCGTTGTTATATACTACATGGCATAATAGACTTCAATTTAAGTATTCATCTGAAGTAAGGGCTCAAGTACTGCGAGGCCGAAGAGGCTGTTGGAGATAGTAGTGAAAGGAATCCATGTCATTTTTCCCTCTGAAAGTCCTTCACTGGATGCACACAGTTTGTTCTGGACACAGATGCTAATTGCATTTTAATGTGGCATTAAAAATAAACCCATAAATCAACCGGTTGCTCAGTAATTGGGCTTCGGAGAGTTAGCGGCCCCTTAGGAGACATAATTCCTCTTTGAGGGGAGAAGGGAGCGGTTGTGAACACGACTGGGTTTCAGGACAAACATTCAGCTTTTCTATCTGACCACTGCCTTTTCACTGAGATTCTATTCAGCATCGGGTCTCCTGCTGAGGCCAGGGGGATGTGGTAGAAACAGTGAGGAGAGAATCCAAGGATCCTACCTGAACACACAGTGAGAATGTTTCCATCCTGGGAGAGGAACCAGGAGCTGAGAACCAAAATATGAATCCAATCAGTAAAACCAACAGAACACATCCAGGTTAATCCAGGCTAATTTCATGAGTGTGTGTGTGTGTGTGTTTGATCTTATTTGATCTTTCTGCTCTAACTACACAAGGGCTGATTCACCCCTAAAAAAAATAAAATAGTAGAAATACTCATCACACAAACTAAAGACCTCCCTGTGACCTCCCAGTGTCGTTCTTAAGACTGCAGGTACCAGTACTGACACTACCCCTGACATATACGTATGTTCATATCATACTTGCTCACACTGGTGATAACATCAATTATCTCGGCCCTGTCCTCATGAAACTCCATATTTTCAGGAGTTGGTGGAGGCCAAAAGCGAGACAAAAGAAAAGAACCTGACCGGACAGATCGGCCTCAGGTGTAACCAGGCAACACCATGACATGTAGGGCGGTGTCTCGAGGTGGCTGAACTTGAAAACTTGGAGACTCTATGTGAATCCCCACAGAGAGGCATGCATACCCGCACAATACAAAACGGGGAGCAATGCATTCCACCCATCTCAGGAAAGTTGGGAGATAAGCTGTTGAAATGTTGCCGTCAGACGTGGCTGCCCTGATCTGTTGTTTTAACAGAATTAGGAGGATCTGAGGTGGATTATTGTTGGGGCTGAACCAACACGGCGTGGGACTGCTGGGCTGTGCTTCGATGTTCCGTGCATTTTACGCTGTTGTCAGAGTGATGTGACAGGGAATGAAAGGCTTTTCTGTTCACACAGGCTGAGACGTCGGGAGGAGGAATGCAGCATGCTATTGAACTCTGCTGGAGACACAGTGATTAAGGAAAGGACATATTACTATTCGCCCTATGAATCAGGGATTAAATAAATTCCAAACTGATTACACTTTGGAAAGAGAAACTTGTGTTGCTTTGGTGCCATGTCAAGCTAACCTTGTCACGTGACTGCTGACTGACGCGCGCTGACACGGGACCAAGACCAATCTGACAACTAATTGCTACTTTACACCTGCACCCGCACACGGCGGCAGTTCAAGGACAGTTCCAGCCACAGCAGAGTTCTGAAGCTGATTGCGTTTAATATTAACACTTTCAGACGTTGTCCTCTCTTTGACTCTAGCAGATAGAAGGTGCAGCATCAAACAAAGCCATGTCTGTCAGGGCATGTTGGAAATGTAATGAAACACAAGAGCAACTTCAGTGCTTTATAAAGTATTGTGATGTTAGCGCCATAAAGTATTCAAAACCTTTGGCTTCATAACTGTTGCTCATCCACTTACATTCCATAATGAACAGACAAAGAATGTTTAGAAACAAATTCCAAAACTCACATCCCTAAAATAAAAACGCATTCAGTGTGATCAGGTGCATCTTGTTTGCTGTAATTATCCTCGGTAGTCTGACTGTGGCCAGTTGAAATGACTGGAGGTGAGGAAGGACGTGTGTGACCGATCCACACGACCATTTGTAAGAAATTCTGGAGACTTCAGATGTGTTCAGAACCTTCCTGTCCAGCGACATACGAGGTCAACACAATGACCAGGCTGTGATCGACCCGCCATGGTTGACGATGGACAGAAAGAAATAGCTCCTACTCCGATCAGGAAATCATTTGCAGTTCTTGTTTTACGCTCTCGAGCAAGTAGTGTGAGTTCAAGCTACTGGAGGCTTCTACTGAACATGAATCAGAGGTAAATATAGTGACGGATGATGGTCTGGAGTGAGGGAATAGGATGGATGCCGCCAAACGCACAGAAAACTCAGAGAGAAGAGCACGTGACCCGAGACCGAGGCAGTGAACCGCCTTTGAGCACGACGGTGACCCGCAGCGTACGGCCGAGATTACACGACAACTCTCTTTACTCTCTCAGACTCAATCTCCTTCAGACATCTGTGGAGAGACCTGAAGTCGCGAGTTCACAGATGTTTTTCCGTCTGCTCTGATGAGAGCGTCTGCAACCACAGAGCCACGTGCACAAGGACGCTGCACTTTATTTCACGTTGCGCTGTGGAAAGGTGAAATGTTCTTTATAAAACATTGTGCTGCATGAGATCAACATTTTTCTATAAGAACCTTATTGTTGACTTCATATTTGACTTCTCAGAACCCTCAGGATTCTTTCCATTAACGAGGCACGTTTGCCTGCTGTGGTTCTCAGGTGGGAGATGTTCACTGAGCCCTTGAAACTTGGCTTTGTTCCTGAGAATCATTTGAATCAGGAGCCCAGTGCCGTGTAGCGGATGTCGAATCGAGCTGTTTTATGTTGCTGCCCACCCTGCAGCTCGGGGAGTCGTGTGTGTGTGTGTGTGTGTGTGTGTGCACGTGAATGCGACCATGCAGAATGCTGCAGTCATATAACTGGGCACATTTTGAAATGATAGACACTTCTGTAATACCTTCCTCATACTGAGCACATTGTGCAGCAGTAATCCAATCATCTGGGTAATTCGTCCTGGGCCATACCGTAGATGTACTAAGTAATTAAAGTGGCATTAAGCAATGAAATGAAAAGTAATCAAATGAAAGTATTTCATTTGAATGACTTACTTGACTTAAAGTCAGCCTCGTGTAATAAATAATAATCCTTCTCTGTAACTGTATATTAAAGTACATATGTGAAAGAATAAACAGTAGACGTGTTTTGCTATGATGTCATTCTCTGTCTCTCCTTCACACACGCGCAGACGGCTGCAGACAAGGTGAGAACCACGCTGTCGCGTCTGGAAACAATAGGATATAACCTTAATGGAGAACATTCTAGGGAAATGTAATGATGAGTAAATGGAGAATTTATGGAGGGTGGATGAGTGAAAAGTAGTCGTCCGTGACAGAAAATAAGCCAAATTATGTCTGTGAGAGGAAATAAGGATGGAATCATTCGCACAGACAGAACCTTAATGTCTGTGTAATTTCCTGTCCTCGACTTATTTATGTCAAATTGAAGGAAGAGTGGTAACGGCGAGAAACCGACGCAGAGGAAGAGAGGGGAGGGGAGAAGGTGTGTTTTAAAATTCCAGTCATTTTTGTTGTCACCCCACAGCAATGTGTCACTGTCAGATGCTTTATCTGTCAGCTGCACTCTTGCCCATAGACAGCCCTGGGCCCTGTGGGAGACTTCACGGTAGCTTTTTCCCTTTTCGCCGTGTCTGCCTGTGGCAGGTGTGGAGTCATCACAACTCTATTAGCTTCACCACGGCAAAATAAACACATTAACCTGCGACTCTGAGGAAGGCGCTCATTACCCCACGAGAGGCTTGAAAGGAGCTCTGTAGACGGGAAAAACACTGTCGTCTAATCTCGGACGGCCAATGTGTGCACAGGGTCAAACTTGGCCCGAGCGGTCCAGAAAGTACATTTCCTGTGTAATTGTCTCAGCGTTGTGAGTGCAAACCTTTTCATTCAAAGTGAAGACCTGGAAACACCTCAAGCTCCAGTTCCAGCGGCTAGTAAACACATGCTAAACTACGCATTGTCTCCCTGAGTTTGGGCCTCTGTCTCTCTCTCTCCCTCTGCACCCACTGCTCAATAATAATGATGATTATTATTACCTTATAAATAGTCATCGTCAGCACTATTAGGAGTCCCATTAACCTTTGCTACTGTTAATAATGAAACCATAATGCCAAGCACCTCCCACACAGGGCTGCGCTAACGTGGCTACCGTGCTAATCCACTAAGCAAGATCGTCATTTGAGTGCTATCATGTAAATCAGGGCTTTTACAGAATGAAATCAATTAGTGCATCTTTAAAGATACTGTCTTTACTGTATCTGCATCTGCTGTGTGCATGACGCCTGCACCTTCACCGTGTAGCGTCACTTCTGCACCTTGGCTAACAGTAAAAATATTGCTGTGCTAATGAGAATGTGATTCCTGAGAGAGCCGGTGAGCAGCTGACCTCAACAATGAAACTTTGGTTGGCCGGTGGTCATCGTGGATCTGTGCCCAGGCCTCCTGCCTGCTTCCGTGTCTGTTTTTAGTCGCAGCCTATATCAGGACCTCGAACCATAGAACGTACAAATCCCAGGCACTCTAAAGCACGAAATAACAAAAGCCTTTGTTCAATAAAACATAGTCCGAACTCACAACAATTCTGCGAGTTCCCTCTTGAAAAATTTAAAGTTATGGTTAAAAAATGCAACATGGCCCACTGCTCATCTGGATCCTCTTCCTGTGGGTCTCTTCAGGCTTGCGTGTTTCTAGGGGCCATTCAGAACCAAACCAGGATGTGGCCTGTGTTCGATAAATCACCAGAATGGACTTCTCTCTGCCTCCAGTGTCAAGTATTAAGTAAAGCAGCTCCACTCTCTGCTGTGAAGCTGGCGAGGCTGTTAGAGAAAGATGAAATCTTCCAACAAAGGGCCAGTATAATAGGCAGCCAGAGCTCTCACCCCTCTCTGCGGACATTTCCATCAGCATCCTGAAAGAGAGGCCTATTGGTGGAGGTCTGACTGGCTCACCACGGGAGGTTTGTTCACCTCCCTTGCTGTCCTAACTAATCCCTAACAATGTCGTAACAACTAGTGAGCGGACCAATCAGAAGATGGCTGGCAGGTCCTCGAAATCCTCCCGGGTCAGAGATAATTAGCCTGTAGATTTCTCTTTCTACGCACTGTCTGAGAACGGCACCTTTGCTGGGTCTCAGTGGAATTATGGAGGTGGAGAATGGTCGGGGTCAGCTCCTTGTGTCTGGGCATTCAGGCCTCTCCATGAGATCAAATGTGGGCCTCCTCCCCTCTCTTTTCGGCCCCTGAGAATCCTGTAGCTCTGCCTGGTGATTTGACAAAGATTAAAAGCTCCACAGCTCTGTTCGGGCAAAGCCACGTTCTACTAACTGTCGATTTATCTACCCTCCATGCTCACTTGTGTTCCCTTAACATGTATTGTTTTAAAAATCCAAAGTTGGTCAGTGTGAGAGGGAGCTGCCTTGGGGGTGCAGCTTTGGGTTGACTAAGACGTTCTCAAGCTCTTTCAATTGCACCATAACCTCAACAATGGAGCTTTTTTTAACACTGATGCCCACTGACGATAAATACAATTCAGCCCTGGGCAACGTTTTTCACATCTTACCAGAGTGATCCATTTTGATCGTCTCCAGGCCTTGAGTACCTTGAGACCTTGGAGGAGGCTGCTGGGCCCATTTTAGTTGGGGTTGGGGTTGCGTCTTGTCGTGAGGGGTATAGAATCATAGCCGTTTGAAATGAATGCTGCCAATGATGAAAGAACCCCTGGCCATATTTTAGAGCATAGCTTGGAACCCCTTGTGGTACTTGTAACCCGCTCCAATGGGGGTTGCAAGTATTTGCTCACCACTGCCATCATATACGCTCTATCTAATCAAATCAATGAGGTGATTAAGTTGGACCCAAGAGGCCAAGATCCAACCTGCTCCACAGAACTTCATTCCTTCCTCCTCCGCTGCCATTTCAGCTTCTTTCACGTTTCATTCTTTCTGGTCCCACTGCTGCTTTTTGTATTTCAACCATTCAAAGGTTCTTTCTGTGGTTTTAATTGTATTCATCTGAGAAATGCAAACAGTTATTCAAAGACTTGGGAACAATGCTTACTCAGGATTATTCTCATGGCAATCCCTCCCACAGACAGTGATTCAGCCATTTATATTCGATGTGGTGGTGTTGAGTACCTCTTAAAAGTTTATTATTGGTAAAATGTACTTTTATTATTATTATCCCTGTGAAGGCAAGTAGCACTGAGGGGAAAGATATTGAAGCTATTGTACATTAGCATCATTGATATTACCCAACTCCAAGCCCCTTCCTCCGTTCCCCACCCATTCAAGAATCACATTAAGGATGCGGAGAGCTGCTTTATTGCTTTTAGCTTTTCAATTAGCCTGGATAATTTGTGTCCACCTCCTTTAGATTAGATTTTAAATGGGAAACATGTTGTGCCATTAATTATCACAATTCCTATTTCATGGACAAAGCTCTCCAACTCCAACTCCGAAAAGAGAAGAACGGCAACGTGAAAAGATGGAGAGGAGAGGAAAATGCAAATGTGATGAAGAGCAAAGGGGACTGCTGGGAAGTGGACAGGCCAAGTGATTAGCTCAGTAATAGTGAGAGGGGCTGTGACAGTGATATGGTCTTTGTGAGACTGCACTGTTGAGTCCGGCGGGGGCTGTCCATCACACCGCCTGGTATGCTAATGTTTTCCATGTTGCACTGTACGGTGTGTTTGCTTCTGACCTGAGGTGAGATTGGGGAGCTACGCAGGATGTTTGTTTGTTTGTTTGTTTTTCACCTTTGTCCGGCACCACAGCATCCTCCCCCCTCCCCTTCCTCCCACCCACTCAGCTCCAAACACTTCACTCCTAGTCAGCTCGAAAACTGGGTCAGGCCTCTGCACAGCTTCTGCCGCTGCTGCAGTTTGTCTCCGGCACTGCTGTAGCCTCTGGAATCCGTGTATCTGCTGCACGATGGACCTGAGGTACCGCGGGCGCACGCAGCAGCCGACTCAGCGCGGCTCATATATATAAATACATTTAAAAAAAAAAAAAAGTTTCTTCATAGCAAGCTTAGAGCTGCCCAGTGACAGTGGTCGAGATGTACCGGGATTAAGCTGTCAGGAAAAACATCAGCTCTGCTCCAAAGCTTCCACGTTACCTGGATAAAACTTAGTTGGCAGGAGGAATATGTCACATGCTGCTGATCCGTCAGGACACTCAGCAGCAAGCGTTGACGCTGGGTAATAGTGAAGTGAAGTGAGCACTTGTGCTGATTGATCAATCATCTTTTCCAATCGATGACCATCAGTTAAAATACCCACGAGCACCTTCAGTGAGGTACCTTTGTGTTTGTAAGGAGTAAAGCTCTCAGTGCATGAGCATTAGCTCGTGTACCTGGACCACCTGCACTGTGAGGGAACAGGCCGAGCATCACACTGCGACACGTGTGCACGTGCATGTGTGTATGTGCCGGCGATGTGTGCACGGAGTTCCTCTAGAGTCCCGAGCTGCTTAACATGTGATAACGACCCCGCCGGCAGAATTGAAATCAGCTGCGGTCCCTCGGGAAACGGCGAATGTGTCTCCCATGTCAAGACGGAGCCAGGAGCTGCTTCCAGTGAGCTGTGCATGTTTGAGTTTGACAGGCAGATGCGATGGTAAACCTCACGAGGTCAGAGCAGGCTGACAGCGTGTGGCACGCACGTGCCAGCCACCTCGGAATTAATGGTTTGAACGGCACTCAAGGGCACAGTTACTGCAGCGCTTCTTTGTTCTGCTTGATTGCACATTTGACTGAAACTACATTACAATAAATCTTCTGTGGCATTTTCAGTTATTTATAATGAATTCCACTTTGTTCGATAAACAGCAAAGGCTATTAGAGACATTAAAAGATCCCCTTTGTTTTAGACAACATTATTACTAATCTGTAATATTCCAGTCTCTTAACAGAGCAGCCTCTGTTCTAAAAAGTGCTGCAGTCTCAAAAGAAAACTCACCCTCAGGGTTTTTTATTTCACATCTCCACAATGCCAGTGCTCTGACCTAATTGTAACCTGTTTTCCACCCAGAGCTGTTTGACTCGAATGCCGTAAACTGATATATTCAGATAAGTAAATACCTCTACAGAAACCAAAAATGAAAATATGTAATGAAGGCCTTAGACTTTAATGAAGGTCCCACACTTTAAAGTCCTCACTTCTACACCTGCAGGCACAGTCTATGTTATCACCTTAATAACAGTTCTTCATTCTGTTCGAAGATTTGAGAATCTCCAGGTGCAGCCACTATCACGTCACGCTGGGCTCATTTAACCCGGCTCTATAGAAAAGACAGAAAAGAACAAGACCATTGCAGCCATTACAGGCTGCAATTAGCAGTCGCTAAGAAATACCTGGAACAGGCTTGGTATCACACAGAGACAAAGAAAAGCAAATATGGAGCATCACAGCCAGGGAAGGTAGAAAAATGAGCCACGATGATGATGATGTGTCACTGACTTACAGCAGTGATTCAACCAGTGAGGGTCAAAGAAACAGCAGCTCAAAAGCCTGATAGTTGAGTTGCACACTTTAGAGGCCAAACACGCGTTTTGTGGAGGTGCTGCTATATAGGGGACGTTACCCAAGGTTGGTTGGCTGCAGGGCTCACCGGGTCCTTGGCTCTGTTACACTGCGTCCAGCAGAAAACCTCGCCAAGGTCGATGACGGCAGGAGCTTTGTCCTTGGCTTTGTCATTTACCACAGGGTCAGGAGTGTGCGTTGGTACACACTGGAATTAGAGAGGGTTGAATTCGTGGACGGTGGTGCAGTGGTTAGCACTAGTGCACTTTCAGTCCTCGACCCCAGAACAGTTGAGAGTGGCTGAACCTGCGGAACCCAAAGTAGTAGGGGCTTGTTTGACCCCAAACACACACGTGTACCACCCCCGTGCATGTGATGTGATCTTGCTTTGGAGACATTAGGCCATTTCAACCAGTCCTAACAGCCCCTACCTTCCCATCAAGGGCTCGAGCAATTGAATCCATGTTTTGCACCTTTTGTAATTCCGCCTTGACTCAAACACCCCGAGATACTTGTAATTACTGACATAATTGGGTTTGTGTCACAGCTTGGGCCGGACGGGACTCGGATGCAAGTGCATGTGTTGTGCTCGTTGGGCGGGATGACAGTGATCCAAAGTTGCAAAGACAACAAGCACGGCGTCTATTTAAATGTTTGGTGAAATCAAATTAAATGTGACACGAGGAGAGGAAAGGGGAGTGGACCCCACCGCCTCGATGTGGCGCCGCTGTAATTGACTCGCGTGTGACTGAAACGCCATTAACATACACCAGTGTTTGTGACAGCGTTGGAACGCGCAGCTTCGTGTCAGGAGGGTTCCCCGTTCCCCCGGGTATTTGCCCCTCGCTGTTACCTGCATCATGTGTCTGGTTTATGTCACGTTTTCTGTATTTTTATTTTAGGTCTTATTTTGTGTCATGTTTCATGTTTTATTTTGTAGACTCTGGAGCACTGTGTTTTTTTGTTTTTTTCCATTGGCTCTCTGGTGTCATGTAGTAATACAAAGGAAGTGTGCCAGGGCCATAAAGCCGAATTTTGTGCCCAGCAGAACCACAGCCCTTGTAAATGCAGGAGAGAGCTCCGTTCCGTGGCCTCGCCATTGTTTCCACCTACATTTACAGTATGTTTGCTCCGCTGCTGCAACATCTCTTGGATCGCTGCCCGGGCTGCACGCAGGGTTTCGGCGGCTGGGGGAAGCGCGGTGCTGCCGAGTCTGTGGGGGGCGCCGGCAGGGCCACGGGTCGAGGCCTTGGCTGACCACTGCTCCGGTCCCAGCATCCCCTGGACTTGCCCAGCTGTACAAATGAGCCCCAGAGCAGCGGTGCCAACGACCAGGCCAAATCACGCGCGTGTGACCGAGGCAGCGGCCCTACACCTGCCGTGGTCGGTGTGTTTACTTTCAGGCTTTGTCGCGGCCAGTTCCCGCTGCCATGTGCTGTTGCTCACAGCATCCTCTGGAGCCATCTGCTTGGCCTTGGCCAGCTGGAGGCTCAGGTTCACGCATCTCTGTCTCGTTCCCTGCACCTGTGTTGGCCGATCAAACCTGGAGGTCCAGTCGGAAAGGATCCGGAGGCTCGTATGCAGCAATCGTACGAGAGCTTCTGTGCTCACGTGGTCCTGCCTCCGCCCTGACCCCGCTGTGTCTGGAACAGGTTCACCGTTACGTACTGTGTCTGCTGAATTTGTTGCTTTCTTTAAATCTCTGCAGAAAACTAAAGCGTGGTACTCAGTTATAATTAATTTAATCTATGTAATGAATCAAACCTTTTAACTGATTGGATAGTTTTTGCTCCACTCTTTAACTGGATTATTACACTGTGTAATTAATTATGTTAAATAGAATATCGGAGTCCTGGGTTCATATAAGACGCAGGAACCCTGTGGGTTTTATACCCTCTGACGCGTTCTTCTTGGCTGGAGAACAACTTGTTTGTTTGTTGTTTTTTCTCGCGTATCGCCCCCCCCCCCCCCAGAGTGGTGGTGCTATTTTCAGTTTACAAATATCCTGATGCTTATTTTGACCATTGTTTTCTGTTTCTGTTTTGTTTGTTTAATAAAGATCGTTTGTTTTTTAACCGTAACCCAAACCAGTGTCTGTGTCGCTCTCCTTGGTCCTGGAATCTATTTCCTGAGCTCTCCTCCCTCCAACCCCCGGTTGACGCCTCGGGAGCTACCGCCTAGCAAACCCAGATACCTTTCCAACCTTTTTCTCCCCAATGTGAATATATGAAATAAAGGCCAGAGATTCTATGATGAGATGTTCTTTAACTTGGGGCCTGGACCTAGTCATAATAACTAATTAATAACTATTAGAAGAATAATGTTCATTATAGAGGATCATCTGATGTTTGTTATTGATGGATACATAGTAGCTATAAAACATAGAGCCATCAGTGGAAAGGGCTGAATGGTTTTATTCCATTTGCCGTGTTTTTAGATTCCCTTCCCTTCATTATCTATTCACAATATTTAGGAGCAGCATGTTCTCCCCCAGCACACGTCCTCAACTGGCAAACCTTTGAGATCCTCCTCTGTGATCCTTGAGGACTAAGAAGTCTTTGGGCCTGTCATATTTAGTCCATATCCCACGGGGCCTGGTATTTTTGCCACGTTCTTCCTCGACGTAAGGTATTAATCCTCATTAGGCTGTAGTGAGGCGCTCATTGACTGCTCTGAGGTCTTTGAACCTGGCGGGTTTGCCTTCTGTTTTCTGAGTTGTGAATAGCGGCCCAGTTCTGTCCAGGGAGAGCCGCAACCACCCGGAGGAGAAGCTGAGGAGCTGAGGAAAGCGGAGGCCCGCTGTTTCCACTGAGGACGTCTGATCTGTGCTACTGAGCTCCTGTTCTCTATTCCACGGCTGCCATCACTCTTGCTTGCTTGCGTTGTTTGTTGCTTGTTTGAAAAGGTATTTAATTTACACTCTAGGGTCACTGGTGGCACAAGGTGGAGTTAATAGATATGATACCCAAGTAATAATACCCATTAATGCTTTATTAAAATAGTAGCGCCGTATGGACCGTGGACCTCATCCTATTTTGTTTGGGGATGGAGGAAGGAACTGGAAAGCGAATCAGTCCTTTCTGAGGGTTATTACTGATGGCAAGGATCCACTTTGAGAAACGCATGAAATGTTCTCTGTTTATGATTTTTCCAACGAGCGGCTTCTTGTGGTCATGAGAACAATGGCCGCCCTCTCCGGGCAGCAGAAGAAGGAGCTTAATGTTGTTAAAGTTGAAGCATTTCGGGGAGGTCATGTCAGGGTTTTTGGCACCAAATTTGAGAGTTTTTTATTTGGCTCCTTGTCTGTGTTTAACCAAAACAATTGGTTGTAAAAGAGGCTTGTCAGTTTTTCTTTCTTTCCCAGCTTTCTGGGACTTCTTCTCACAGTTGCCTTAGTCTAACTGAGTCTGACTGTGAGCTGTGGTTGAAAGCCCAGAAAGAATGTGTGTCAGGGAGGTTCTCTTTTTATTCTTAATGGAACCAAGTACAACTGTCAGTTTTAGTGAAAGACAGAATCTACTCGTGTTCTACGCTCAGAAGAATCTCATCTGGTGGAATATGGGTCCCGTAAGGGGAGCAATACACAAGCAAGGTGGTGTTCACCATCTATAAAACAATGTTGTGGTCACCAGCAGGATCTTTCTTCAGCTGCATATTCTGCCTCCATTACTTTTAACATTCAGACTGAGAAAAAAAACTAATATTGAAATCTCCAAAAAAAGAGAAAAGAAGTTGGAATATGAACACACCCTACAGCGCTCATGGTCGTGAAGCGAAAGAGAATGTGGAGATTTTCCTAAATGAAAGGTGACACCAGTCTGTAATGAGTTAGAGGTGATGAGTAATAAATAACTGCCAGTGTCCAATTTCCCAAACAAGGTTATGTGGTGGCATTATGTGAGGAGCGAAGGCTGGGCTTTATTTCAAGCCAGCGCATGACTGATATGCATGGCTTACTTCTGTAATTGTCTAGGTGCGTTGGACCCGAAGACGGACAGCAATCTTTTCAGCTAGTAATGTAGTATGTGCTAAAATGGCTTCAGAAGTGAATTATCACTTGGCTCACTGGCGCAGGGATTCAGCGCCTCCAGAGATGAAAATCACAGTCACTTCACCTCTGACGCCTCACAGAAGACTAAGTAGTACAGACGTATCGTACATTTGCAGTATGTAGGGTAGCAGCCTAGCGCAGAGTGGACTGACCGTCCTGGAAGAGGAAGGTTGCTGTGACCACTCTGGGGAAATGGACCCAAGTGGAGCGTCTCAGAGGGACCTGCAGATGAGCCGGGCCCCAATTACACGCTGCAGTAATGGCACTGGAAGCCCTGTGAAGGCCAGCATGGGTGTCATCGCTAATACAGAGTAAAGCAACTGCAACATGCTATTACACATCTGTTAGGCCTCAGTAAGCTACTAATGAACTCATGATAACAATAATAATTCATCTCCACACACTTTTCCATTGTTGGGTTGTGGGGGGGGCAATCAAAGCTCTTTGACTGATGACTTTTTTTTTTTAATGATTTTCTTAAATCAAGGTTTTAACAATGTTCAAGACTTAGGTGCGTAGGTTAAAAACATGCAAAAACCAAATTAAAATATACATTATCACAAATGCAAGCAGTAGTTTAAATAAATAAATAAATATTTAATAGATAATGAATAAATGTTCATATTTATTTATTTAGTACCTTTATCCATCCTGAGCAGGATTAGGGCCAGATTAGGAATCCCAGCATTTCAAATATGAATGCAACACTTCTCTCACACAGCCAACTGCACATGATGTCTGCTTTTATTCAAATTCACTTTGGACGTGTTGAAGATCAAAGGATGATCAAATAAAATAGGCCTAGCACTTATTTTCTCAGACAGCACTCTAAAATGCAATCAGAGCGAGCTGTGTGCAGTTGTTGATCACAGCGTCGTGTCTTGTTTGGTAATTTGATGCAGAGCCCAAGGTGTCGCTTTGACAAGACTCGTTACAAAGACGATGTCGTGTGCAACATTTCCCTTGGTTACTTCAATCCCGGGAGAAGTTTCAATTAGCTTTACAGTGCAAAGAAACCATCCCTGTTGCTGCCTGCAGGTAAACGAAGGAGAGTGACGATAAGGCGCTGAGTATGGACCACTTACTAAGTGATTAAAATTAATGGGGATTGCTCACCCATCTTTACGTTCTCTGGCTTGAATAAAGGCAAAATGTAATTCTACCTTTTTGTCTGCGTGATCACAGCCGGTTTAAAAAGTCAAATAAAAGACGTTTGTGATTTGACTGAACAAGGTGCCAAAAATACCGGGGAACAAAAGATTGCTGAGCAGTTGACCCGCTCTGAGCGGGTGAGCGGCCGGCAGCAGAAAACACTGCTCCGTGAGGAAATCACTTTTCAGTTGTGCAGTTTTCATGTTACTTCATGAAAATGGAGCCCAGGGATCAGGCAAACAGCCTTCTGCCATTAAATTCTCCGGCAGGGGCAAAGTAAAGTTGCAGTGTCGTGAAAACCATGTCACAATTTTGCCTATGCTATAATTATTTGGTGTTAGAACTGATCACAATATTAGCATTTTCCATGTATGTTTTTCTGGAGATGTCCAATGCCACACATTTCACATGACAGCTGCGCCCACATTTGAAATGAATATTTTCTCAGCTTTATGTTCTGTTCTGTTTTATTTTGTCATGTTTCATGTTTTGCTTTGGAGCCTCTTTGGATACTCCACCTTTTTACGCCCTATGAGACAAAGAACAATTTGATGGATGATTTTTATTTTTAGGGCTTTTTTTAACCTCTGATAGCTGCTTATTGGTTTTATGTCTGAGCTTTGGACAGAAGCTAATAGGATTCCAGGCAATGCTTCCAGTTTTAGCCGAGCTGAATGTCAGGAATGATTTGGGGGATGTGACCATTATTCCTTAATTGAGGCATATTTTAATAGATGACATTTTTTCCTGAGATCCCTCCTGGTGTGCTGCAATTGTTCTGCCTCCTAGAACCTCACTTCAGTGGAGTTAATACCGTGTAGAGCCATTTTGTTGATTAGGTGACTCGGATTTTGGGGGGTGGGTGGGGGTGAGCAGTAGGTCTCCCTCCCTTATTACAGTGGGAGGCTGGGATTAGACGGCATAGTAATGAACAACGTTCAGACAAACTCATTAGTACAGGCGGACACTGTAAGTGCAGAACCATTGTCTGCGGAGGAATCGTTAAGAATGTGAATTAAAAAATAAGGAATGCATAAACAGTTCTCTGATTGCTTTCCTCAACGTTGGAGGGCTCAGTGACCAATTCAGAAACAGTCTCTGCATCAGATGGAAGCTTTTTCATTCCACACACTGATCTATCTCGTCAAAACTTGATGCATTCCTCCAACTTGATTGAGTTCAATGCATTCCAGTTCAACAAGTAATACGTTTGATTATCTCTCCAGTCGGCGCCCCAACCCAGACCTCAGGAGAACTATGTCCCAGTTAGCCAATGAAACAGCAGGAGATCCCCCACACGATGAAGATGTCAAAAGGGTCACGTTAGGTCCTACCTTTGCCTGCAGCACTCCCCCTGCCTGAACGAGTCGAGAAGAGAATCCCACAAATGTAACGTACCAAGAGATTTGGATGCTTTATGCTAATAGTCAATAATGTCGCATGGGGCCTTGGCCTCTAGCCATGATGAGGAAAGAGGCCACAGAGTTCGGGTAAGCTGAGATTCCAACAACACATGAGTCAGGCACCGAATGACCCATCATCACGTATATAAGATAAGATAAAGAGGAGTGACGCTAATGAAAGAGTATCAAGTAAATCTAATAAGAGTAAGAGATGCTTAGCAAAACAATGGCTGGGAGAAAACAAGACTCCTAAAGCAGACAAAAACAAATAACATCTCAAACATTAATAACACTGTTATGAATCAGCCCTGCAGATTTCCAATATATTCTGCGAACACAGAAACACCCATGGGGAAAACAGTGAAATTAAATGTGTGAGGCAATGCAAAGGTAAATTATATGAATACATCAACTAAAGATTTAGCATCGTGGTTTGGAGCTTCAGAGATGGAGAGTGGGGTGTGAGGACATCATGAGTTAAAGGACTGAAATGTGACATGTCCTCATCATGTATCAGTGTGTTTACAGGCAGCACTATTCCATGAAGAGAAACTACCCCACTCTGAAGTGGCACCAATAAAATATTGCCTCTATAAACTTCCTCAAACAAAAGCAGTAAAATTTAGATTAAAAAAATTGCAAATAAATAATCCCAGTATGATTAAAGTGAGGCTGTTGTGAAGCCTCCCTGAAATAATCTTCTTTTCTTCGGTACAGACAGTGAATGAATGATTCCTGACTCGTCTGTCACACACAGACAATTAGTGGCAATTACAGGGCGCTGGCCTGATTAGTCAGTGAGCACATATATTCAGACGAGGCGACTTCCATCGCTGTTGTGTGATTTTCCAGGACCACCTGGTGGGCTCAAGACCGGGCCTCTTTTCGATCTGTCTGTCTCCGCTCTCTGAAGCGTACGATTTCTGATCAAGTCTGAGCACCTTACTCAGAGTGTATTCAAGAACACCTTCCAGCACATGCAGGTTTATCACATCCATGCACATATTCACCTCATAACATCCTACAAATCTATGCATACTTGACTCTGAAGGGCCTGCAGGCAGCGGCTCAGCTTTCTCACATATGCAATGCACATTCACACCAACTGGACTTTATTTAACAAAAATGACGAAGCTCATAATTGTACTATTCTCATCAATTAAAGAAAAAAAAGTCGAGTCCCTGCAGTGGAGTGATAAATTCAATCCATTTATCCAAACTTTGTAGAATTTCCCCCAGAATAGGTTTTTCATTGTTAATATAAATCATTTCATACAAACCCTCTGCTCCAGCTGATACTGGATAGAACCACTTTCTGGTGACTATCAATATTTGACTCACTGCCAAAATAGTCCTTAAGCTAAGCGGCATATAAGTTTTTGAATCTCATGCACAATGATATGTCGATGTTCATTTTCTACATATCAAACACGTAGTGTATTCTATTCTCCGGCAGGATTCCAATTAAAATTGTCAGTGCCCCTGAAGCATCATCTGGAATCATCACTCCTTCTTTTGTTTTACATATATTGTGTGTGTGTGTGTGTGTGTGTATGCGTTGACTGCTGCTGCTGTGGTACCATCACACTGGGTTATTGTTATCAACTGCTTTAAGTGCTCAATTTGTCAATTACCGTGTGTGTGCCACGGTTGTGTGTACACTTAAAATGACTGAGTGGAGTATTTCAGCAGCAGCTTCCTATGAGGACGCCCATCCGTGACAGCTGACATCAGCGAGTGTGTTGATGATGTCACCGTCACTAAAACCGTCCCCTCAAGGGCAAACCAGAAGCCATGGCTGACAGCAGAGGTGAGGACATTGCTGAGAGCCTGAGATCCCGAGGGAACGCAGCCTTCGTAACGTGAAGAAATCACCTGTCCGTCAGAGGGGCGTAACACAATCATGCAGAGGATCAACTTCCACTTTGCTGACAGCAGAGATGCATGAGGCTTGAAGAGGGACTTGTGACAGAGATACCTGCTTTCCAGATGTGAGGAGGTGGACAAACCCTCCCTGAGATGACCGGGCATGTGTCATCGGTCAGAGGCTCTCCAGTCCCACAGCACAAGTAGCCGACTCCAACACAGGTCCAAGTGCACCAGTTTACCTGTACCACCAGCAAAAAACCACACTCACTTCATCGCCATCGGTCCAGACTTGCAGCTCTTGTGAGAACGTGCACTCCCCAGGGCTCTGTATTTAGCACACTCCGGTTCACGTTGCTAACTGACGACTGCACTGCATCGCTTTCAACGCCCTCATTATGTTGGAAGATGAGATAACAGTCCTGAACCTCATTAGCAACAATGATGGGGTGTGGCTGACGGCAGGACGGTAAAACACCTCTGAAAACAGCAGAGGTTATCACTGACTTTAGCGAGACGCATGCTGGCCGCCCACCACTGATCAATAATAGCAGAGCTGTGGAGAGGTTCCTGGCAGTGTGGATAACAATGGACTTCTCAGCTGTCCACAAAGGCACAACAGGGACTTTTTTTCCAGCATCTACTGAAACAGGCCGGCCTCCCTTTACCTGTCTTCACCAGGTTCTGCTGAGGAATCATTCACAGTGTTCTGGCCAACTGAAACAGGGCTTCTCTCATCTTGATAATCAAAGCCTTGAAAACATAAAGCATCCAACCTGAAGCTGTAAGGACACCGAACAGAAGAGAGGCAGAACCTTCTTTATAAATCTGTAGGCTAGAGTGAAATACTCAAGCATAACTATTTCATTCCTTGACTTGAAGAACAAAATCTATTTAAAAAAAAAATCAGGCTTTAAAACACTAAATTAGCATTTTTGTTCTCAGGTTTTTTTTTTATTACACTTGTGTTAATTGGCGTTAATACAAAGTACTTATGCAAATTAATTGTTTGTGTAAATGTCTCATATTTATTCACGTATTAAATATTGTTTTAAGTCAGGCAACGGGTCTATGGGCCTCTGTGTATTATTTTTCTCCAGGCAGTGTGCAGGCTTTTAACGCTACTTTGAATAATTACTGATCCATCCTTATTCTGTGCTCCAGTCAGCACATAAGAGAGTCATCTCAACTTTGTCTGTATGAAATCATTTCAGGGACATTACTGCTTGGTTTCATTCATTACTTTGCACTGGTCTGGCCGTGTCCCCGGGGGACAAGCTGGCAGTAAGAACCCATTCCAGATTCTGTTTGTGCTTTAAAATTGATAAGTGAATCAGAAGAGTATTACATATTAATTATTAATTTCACAGTATGAGGCAGAGAGAAAAAAGATCACTGGATCAAACTTGTTTAAATGAAGCAGAATGACTTTGTGTTCAGCAAAGGTGCAGCGGCACACCCGCCTGCATGCCAATGGGCTGTTTTTAAACCCAAGTCATTTCTAACGGAATGGTGCTCCTTCACTCCACCATGCGGCCCTCTAATGACCAACTAGATCAGGTGGAGATGACTTTCAAGATTGATCAGGGACCGGTTATTCTCCAGCCAGACCGACGCTGCTAAAGAGAAACTGCGGTTTATCGCGGCTCTGCTTTGAACAGTTCTGTTGTTGAACGGGTACTTCCCAAAGTAGGCTAGCTGCGGGGATCTTGGAATGCGATGACAGGGCTAAAAATAGCTGCAATAAAGCAACAAGCAAGGGCAGTCAGACAAACAGACAGGGTAGATGAATCCCCCAAGAAAAGCTCAATATACAAATACAATTGCTGCTGTGATGGTAAATGTTTTTCTGTGTCCTACAGCAGCATGGTTGACCTCACATTTAAACACTGAAACAGGTTTCGTCATCCTCATGCAGCCACATGCGGCAGTTTGCAGGAAACAGGGAGGCAGGCAGAGGAAGGGACAGACATGTCCAGGGAGTTGTCAGCAGGAGCTGCATACAGGGGTTAGGGCATAGCGATTGTGACAGCACCACACCTGGAGGGACAGATTTCAGATGTCCAGAGACAACTAACAGGGTGGGGGTGGGGTCAACGGAGCTGGACACCTCGGCCAGAAGGCATGGGGCCTGGACAGAGGCCAGGGGGGCCACCTGACAGCTCTGATCTACAAATTACTGTCACTGACAAGAGGAGCGTAGCATTAAAACAAATTATCCTGACGGTGGCAAGATGTACATTCCCAAGAACCACTAGCATGTAGTACATTTATAAACCCCTCAATATGGAAAGATGAAACAAATACAAACATTAAACACAGAATATGCTTTGCAGCCTATATATCATATTCATGCCATTTATTTCTAGTAGTTTCAAATACATTTACAATGACAGGACAAGAAGTGTACGAGACAGATCTGAACGCTGAATTGAAATGTTTAACAGCGTCACTCTTGTCAGGCAGTTTTCTTGAGTTTGTTATTTTTATTTTCCTTACGCCCACATGAGTGCGGGGGTGCATGTTATTTATTTATTTTTTCTTTCTTGGCAAGAAACTGATCCATCATCCTCGAATCATTCTGAGACATTAAGATGTAAGCAGTCAGGGATTATAGAGCCAGAGTGGGAGGAGGAGAAAGAGAGTGGGGTCGACAGGAGGTCGAGGCTGCCGCTGAATGGGACTCGCTCCACTGTGCCAGCGATTCCTTGAGGGCTGTTGACGCCTGGTACAGCACCAGCTGAGACAGGGGATGGTGACAGTTAGTCATGCTAACAGGAGTTTGCTGATCCAGAGTTTCACCCTTTATTGGTGGATCCGTCCAAGCATCGCCCCTCTGGACAGACTAAGTCCCGCCTGGCTTTGGACGTACATGTGGCAGCTTGTTCAGGACGCTCACCTCTGTCACCACAAATACACTGAAGACTGATCCCCTGAGAGTGGCAGCTAGCAGAGACCACCGCTGGGTGTTTATCGCTTGTCTCGCAGACGTCCTGTCAGTAGATCTGTGGCGAACGTCACAGCTCGACTGAGAGCTGAAGCACAATATCCCATCCCTCCACTCCTGCTCCTCCAACTCAAAGCTGAAATATATATTTATTAATATTTCTTAAAGCTGCATGAATTATTCTGCTGTCATGACTTAGAGTGGCATCACCTCCATTTTTCATCAAGGATAAAAACAACTTGTTTACTTTATATATAATCAGACACGACATTAAAAGCCCACAAAATGGCAGGAAAGTGTAAGCTAATTGCAAAAAAGAGCCACTTGTAGACATCTGAAATGCACTAGACCTTGATGGGTTGTTAAATTAAAATCCATAAAAAAAAAAAAAAACGCTCGTCAGTTATCAGAAACTTTTTGTACGACATCAGTGGAGAACGTTAATGGAAAACTTCTACAAACTATGTCCAGCAAATATTTAGATTTGTCAAAATAATATTCACATCACATTTGTGTTTATGTATTATATACATGTATTATGTATTATATACATACATAAACACAAAAATGAAGAGGTCCGCTGATCGTAGACAGCTGATATTGAGGTGTAAAAAAAACAGTAAAAATTGAGGACAGCTCTAATTTTATTATTTATTAACTTTATTGTTTTATTGTGTGTAGTAAAATTGGTCAGAAACAAACCAGCCAAACAGAACAGAACCCTGTGAAATGTTTATGTTTGTCACTTAGTTCTTATTAAAGGTGTATTTCGCCCATATTACGCGTTGTATGCCGCGCTTGCATCATTCCTGGCAGATCACAGCGCTTGGCTGTTGTGCTCCTTCAGAGTCATGCCCTCTTGTCAATAGGAGATCAGGCTGAAATATACGTGTTGAAGTATTGCTCTAGCAGATGTACGGATCAAGAGGCCGTTGGTTTCAGACGTCCTGAAGAGGAAGTCAACATGTCAGTTTGATTTTCTATGAACACGTCTCAGTGACTGCATTTCGCCATCCACCGTACATGGAGTAAAGTGGAAATACATCCGAGCTCGGCACAGGTCCAGGCGCACTTAAACATATTTGATGGCTTGTTTCCGGGTATGTCACTGATGGGAATTTAGCCCTGGAAATTCATGGCACTTAACAAATGAATGTTTGCATTTGAACTTAATGCATGACATAAAAATGTGAGGTGGGGAAATTGATGACTCCACTGAAGTCGCTGGTCCGATGGTTGCGTTGTTACATTTTCTTCGATCGATTGAAAGGTTGACTATGTGTGTTCAAACTCATTTTACACTTTGCTTGAAAAGTCAGCCAAACAGTAAAAGAGCCCAGCCCCTTGAAGCTGTAACCCCTGGTGAACGAGACGTTAAAAACCACCAGGCCCATAAAACGACACTCCTCCGACCAGAACTAAATGATTCCTTCAGATGCAGCCTTCCAAGAGGAACTGCAGTCATTCTGCATCAGCCCGCTGACAGGCGTTGGTGAATGCTATTGCACATGTCAGAGTTGCGTAGAGTGGACTGTGTCCAGAGGGCTGTGTAAAGAGTGTGATGTCATTGGAGTTAGCAGCCATTAGGGCTGCTCAGGAAAATAAAAACAGTTGGAACGAAGGGAGCTTTCCAGACCTGTGCTGCCAGCTCATCACCTCTGCTGGAGGCTAGAGGCTCCGGGGCACATCCCTGACCATCCCTCCAATGGTCACGTTGCATTGTGGGTAAAGTTGACAACTGTTTTTGACAAGTTTGAAGAATGTGGGGAATAACAAGACAATATCCCTGGTTCTGCTGCACTGGCTTTGATTATTTTTTCCTGAAACTGTCCAGTGTGGGGAGTGCAAAGCTAAATCACTCCCCAATCCGCTCAGCACACATATTCTGAGCAATATTTCTTCTATAATGTCCCTGTAACCTCTTGTGCCAGTTTTCCTCTATAGCCATTGTTTTCCACAGGTAGTTCATGCAAACTAAAAAAAGCAAAGTTGCAGATCGGTGATGAAGGGGAGGGTAGTCTGCCTCGTACTTTAAAGTTCTCCCTCAGAACTCAATTATTCTTCAGGTTTTTTAATTATTGATTTTCTCCGTTACGGAGTTCATTTAGAAATTCAGCTCCTGTTTGGACTGATTTTCCTGTTTCTGACAAAATGGGAGCTGAAAAAAACTGTTTATCTGAACTTGCAGTGCCTCGTTTTTTGGCTGCAAAAGTCTGCTGGCCCCAACGTTTAGAGGTTTTCATTTGATTTCCTTTTCTGGGAGCCTACACAATCGTTGCTTGTTTACGCTTTTTAGAGGGAACAGACATCACTGAGTGGCACCGGTGTTTGTACAACCACATGTGACGGTTACGTGACGCAATGACGAGCAACGAATAAACAACGTAGAGGATTTACAACGTACTTACTCACCTCGGTGGGGCTGCAAGTTAAAAGTGGGTTTAATCATCCCGCCCTGGAAGCTGTTGAGTCTCTGCCTCCTCGGCCAAGTGCAGCTACACACGCTGAGATGTGGAAATATTTATTGAACCTAGCATCAACTGATTATAAGTCTCATCATTGGCAGCCTGTCCAGGGGCTGTCCCACATCTTGCTCTGACCAGCAAGGGACAGTAACGTCTTCCGAGTTCTGATCAAAGCTGCTTCCATCAGGACAGCACAAGTGAAGCGGCAGCTGTTTTTGGTAGAGGAACTTTTTGGCCACATGCATCAACCAGTGGAAGGAGCTTCTTGGATACCTTTCTGTGTGTGCTGCACTGTGTCAAACTGCTTGTTCAATCAGTGGCATCGTGAGCCCGGACCAGTGGGTCTGTGTTTTCTCTAACTTGGAGGTGCAGTGACGGACTGAAGCAGCTACTGCAGGTGCTGCCAGCTTGGCTGGGGTGCAGGTGGTGGCGCTCTCCCAAAACTCTTTAAATAATCGCAGCTTGTTCCGAAAGTTACTCTGTTGTTTTTTTTGTTTGGTTCATCCCAGAGATGACGAGTAAAGAATAAAACCAAACGTTGGATGATATAATGTACCCAACAAACCAAATGGGAAACAACTGAGGCCATTCCAGGACCACATAACCTCCCAAATAAAAATAAAAATAAAATGCTCGTGCTTGCTTTGTGTGGCAATAAATAATGAGGACGCCTCCGCTCCCAGTCCAACTTGTGTAATGGAAGTTGAAAACGAGTCCACTGTCAGACAAGGGTTCGTCTGGCTCGGGTTGCCTGGTCCTGCTGTCGTACCTGTGACTGCCAAGTGCAGATTGTGACTGAATCTATTCAAGTGTGGCCAGCCTGCCTGCCTCTCTGTCCGCCCTGCGTGCTCACGCCGTGGTGTTATTTCAAGTTCATACGCCGAGATGTGGTCAGGAATTCAGGGCTTCAGCTCATCGTTCCTCATTCACTCATAGAAAATATAGAAAAGTCCAACAAAGGGGTTTTTATATAAGTGGAATATATATAGCAGCTGATATAAGCATAAGGATACAAGCTGGATGGAGACAACAAGTCAAACGAGTTGTTTTTTTCCTCATTAAAACTTTGGGAAAGGTCAGTGCTGCTCCCACGCACCTAAAACAAAAAGTACTGTTGCTCACGCAGCCTCACAGGTCACCTGAGAACAGCTGTGCTTCCGAGAGGCTCCGTCATACTACACTGCGTTCTGTACGGCTAATGAAGGAGAGGCAACCAGCACATTCCACATCCTGACTGTACACAGTTTACTGCCATGGTACTTATACTTATGATCAAAAATAATCCTAAATGTGCATGCGTGAATATCGTTTGATCTTTCTCAAAATCCTTAATTCTACTGTGGGAAATATTCCCTGTTTGGATCCGAGCATCTCTGGGCTGATTGTGATGGTTTTCTAGTCAAAACATGAACCGCCTTGAACGCGGCTCTCCAGCAGCGACAGGAAGCTGATCATCACCAGGAAATCTCAGATAAACTCAGTGTGGGCCATAGCTTCACAACGAAAATAAGCAGGAAAAAAAGTTTACAAAACTTTAGTCCGTGTGAAGTACTCACACATTACACAAAAATGTAATTTCTATTAAACAAAACAAATATTTAGCCAGCCATCGTCAGACGGAGAGAGGATGTGGGGGCAAAAGCTATTTACGTGAGGCTAAGGGGACACGTGAGGCCTGCGATTTACCCAGCGAACGTGTTGGAGAGCAGTGTTTACTGTAGTAAACTGACTGACACCGGTGCAAAGCAGCCGTTTGGTCAAACACGAGAACAATCAATAGGGACTCTTTGTTTTGCCGGGCAAAATGAGTCCCCGCTGTGGCCCTGCAAAATTTGGGCCAATATTTGACGTGCTAATATTGTTTTGAGTGATCATCATTTCCCACAAGGACCACATAAGTGGGTAAACAAATATGAATTATGTGTGCGGTATAAACACTGTGGAGAGCCCTCGGGACGTTCCGGTGACACTTTATGCACGTGCATGCTGCTCTGCTGCATTTCAGATGAACGCTTGAGAAAGAGGTCCCATGAATCTGCGTGCAGCTTGTCTGTGATTGTCTATTTTCTACATCAGTGCAGTTTTCATTTGACATGGGTGTTGTGTGTGTGTGTGTGTGTGTGTACAGAGCAGCCTGCTCCATGGAAAGTCTTTCTGGAGTGGACTGCAGCCGGTCCAGTTACCAGAGGGGCTGGGAAGCCCGGGCTAGTGGCCGACATCAAACCCTGGCCCCCAGTGTGTGTGTGTGTGTGTGGATATCACAGTGATGAAAGCTGAGGCAGACCGAGTCATGTAGAACTAATGGACAGGTGGGGCTGAGAGTGGGGAACTGTCAACACCCCCCCCCCCCCCCCCCCCCCCCCCCCCCCCCCCCCCCCCACACACACACACACACACACAAAAACACTGCTCATCACATCAGCGCTGACACTACACACACACACACACGGACATTAAACCCATGGAAAAGCAAAGAAAATGGAGGAAAAAGAGGTGAGCCAGTAATCAGAGGACACTTCAGCGGCGTAATCAGCGCCGCTTGTCTGATGAGGAAGAACACTTCTGGTTTTTGTGGGCAGGAGCCTTCATTAATCATCCTCAAAAGAAACACCACTCCACTCCCGCTTGAGCTGAGGAGCCACTTTCCCCTGGTGCAGCGCAGCCGAGGGTTGAGGAAGAAGATGGAGGAAGAATGCAGAAGAAATCAATTCATGCTCTTTTTCCAATCAGCCCAATCATCAGCGGTCGGCCTCGGTGTCCTGAGGTCTCATGTTTCAAATGAACACCAGACATGTGGCCTGACTGATTCCTCTGATTGTTTTTGATTTTTTATTTCTCTGAAGTCAGACCTTCCATGACAGCGTTGTCCGTTATTTTAGACCCACCGGCTGCGGGGCTTTGTTTTGTTTTGTTTTTTTCTTCATGCAATCACTGGAAACATGCCGACAGCTGCAGGATATCTGGAACTGTCATACTGCCGCCGGTCACAACACTCAACATTACAACGGGAGGGATTCCTTCTGCTTTTTCACTTGAATGAGATTTCACAACAAATTACATCGTCCACGACATGAAGTGGCCTTTGGAGAGCAAACGCACTGGGAGGACTCTGGGTGGGAGTCTGGCAGTTCATCCGTGACCCCGCATCCCGAGCACTCTCACGTTTCCAGGACACGTACATGTGAGGAGACGCAATAATCTGATTCATCCAGGGAGTGGGGCATAATTAATATCACGGTGTTATTTAATTAAAACCTGAGCGTGAGTACAATAAGCCAGCGATGATTATTATTTGCCAATGATCCCACCGTCCGACATGGAGATTGATTAAGTGGAAAAATGAGCGCGTAATCTTCTTGAATTGTTGTTTTTCTCATCTGGAAGTGTGGTAATTGGACGGATGAATTGCTCCAATTACTCCCTCATTTGCATTTTGTATTTTAATCATTTAGTCAACATACTTGACATACTGCAAAAACCACAGTATTTTAACAATTTAGAATGTTTTCTGCCAAGGATTGGATTAGCAAGGTGGTGCAGGCAAGAACATGAAAAATCAAACCCCAACACATTTTTATATGTTGGAGGAATAACAGGCACGGGTGACAACATCTGACTATAAATGTGAGCGAGTTGTTTATTCATAGACCAACTGTTAGTGCATCACCATCATCATCATCACTGCCCTCTGACATCAGATGCATGACACCATTCATTCCTGTAGCGTGACCTTTGAAGGAAAAAGAAATTGAAACGGTCCTTGGAAATCTCACACACACACACACACACACACACAGATGTTTAATGCTCTTGAATGCCTCACAGGATCCTGGGGGGCTGTTCTGCCTCCCGTGTTTCCTTTTACACACTTTCATCTCCAAAGTTTTCAGAAGTGAAGTAAGCCTCATCCCACGAGCTTGAACGCAGCACTTAGCGGAAAGTAGCAAACATCTGAGACAAAGCTGTTTCTGCATGGCCGCCCATCGCGCTGTGAAGCAGCTTATATCTTTATGCAGCCGTGTGAATGTGCGAGCAGCCGGGGGAAAAGCACCTGAGCGAGCCCGCGACTCTCACACTGTCCAATTTACCCTTGATCCCTTGCTGCTTACACGTCGCCGGTCTGAATGACTTTCAGCCGAGACGCAGCTTAAGGTAACGGGGACAACAGCCGGGTGAAGATGAGGCAGACGTGCGCAGAAAAAGAGTTTGCTCTGGCTAATGGTCTCACGCGTGCGTCTAAAGCCAATAATCAGCTTCCTTCATGCGTCCTCCCCGTGCGTGTCACAGTCTGATGTGGGAGCCTCCATGTTTCTGTGCCGTGATGTAACAAAATCCATATTCTCCCTGAGTGCCGTGTCCTCTCCTATCGATTGCGCCGCGTCCTGAGAGGACTAGTTAAAATGGTAATCATCAGTTAAAGGGTGGCCGGAGGGCGCGTGAATAAATGACAGCCTTCAGCCAGAGTTTTCTCAGCCTGCGGAGGCACGGGGGACTCGCGCATATTGATCTTCAAAATATCAAAATGTCCGCTAACTCAGCCCATGTCTTCAGAGACGGCAACGCAGACCGCTTTGTTATTTTATTGTTTCATCGACACTTGTCTGTTTCCCAGAGCGCTTATCAGCGAGGCGAAATTTAATTAAATTTCTGATTAAAATTGCACCTCAACACACACAGCTGACTGACTCTCCTGAAGGGAGGAGCTGAGCGGCCATATTGACCATAACGCGCTCTCTCCCATGACCTAGAAAATCGCTGGCCTCTGGTGTTGGGGAGCCGAGGCAGAGCGGCCTTTGAGGAGCCTCTGGTGGCTGAGGTCGAGTTATTCAGGTGCTGCTTCGCCCTCGCCTCAGAAAGCGGAGAAGCTCCACTGACCTTGAGTTCAGCTGTTCCTGCATCGTCCTCTCAGCCCCATAGAAGTCAGTGGGCTGCTTCATATTCATGGCACAGAGCGACCCTCAGCGCATAAATAAGGCATCCCCATAAAACAGTGCAATAATAGGCGACTTCCATTTTGAGCAACCCTTAACGGTGTGACCCCTCTAAAGGGCTCAGCTTGTCGCTGTGTGTGGTTTTCATGCATAAACGGGACCAGTCGTCATGATGCTCAGCAATGCTAGCGCCAAGTGGCGTGCAGGGACAAACAACAACAACAAGGATGGTTTTGCTCTTAAAATCCTACTGTGGTTGGAAACCTGATGGGCGGAGCCAAAGACCGAGTTTTCTGCTCTATTATTGGGGTTAGGGTTAGGGTTAGGGTTAGGGTTGGTCAACGGTCAACGTCCTGCTCAATGTTTTATTTTGTAGACTCTGTACCCTCATGTTCCTTGACTTCCTGTCCCTGTTAAGTTAAGCCACATTTTATTTTGTCGTGTTTCTTCCATTGACTTCCTGTCCTGGTCCAGTCCACCTGGGCCTCGTTGGCCATTAGCCTGTTTTGTATTTTGTCTCTGTGCTTCCTTTGTTCCTGCTCAGCTTGTTATTTGTTGTTGTTATTTGTGTTTTTCCTGGAAGGGCTTTTGTTCTGTGCTTGTGTGTATTTATCTTAAGGCCTGTGATTTTATTATTAAAACACTATTGTTATATCTCAGGTCTGCATTTCACTCCTCTTTTTCCCTCTCCTGCACACCCTGTGACACAGATCCATTGACAGAAGAGTGATTTGAATGTGACAGATGGAGGACATCCAGGTATTATCCACTGCCACTGGAAGGGATCCACAATGCACAGCAAAGTCCTTACACACATCCATCGCAGAGTTGACATTGATATTCAAAGCGTGGAGAGGTTGCACAGAAATGGCAACAGAGGCCCACCCAGCCAACCAGGACCCTAAAAACCTTCTTTTGCTTCTTAAAAGTGAGAAAGTAAATGAAATAGAAAGACACATGGTCACACTGAGCGTCGGCAGAAATACTGCATGCATTAGTGGCCCATTAAAACGTTCATATTGTTTATAACCTCTCAGCCGTGCGTGTGCACAGGGTAAAAAATGATATGTGAAGAGGGTCTTACGCTGTTCAGCAGATGTGCATGAGGTTCCTGTGCAGGGTATAACGTCCATGTTGTATGTTTAGAAACTGAGCCGAGCTGTATAGGCTGTCATTGCCTTTGTGTTTCACACATCTTTCTTGTGTTTGGACGACGCCTTCTTTGAATTCTTTCTGTCAGTCCCATTTGATGATTGCCTCTTTGTGGGAAAAGTCGGGCCCACACATTTTCTTTAACAAGCCACTGGGTTTGCGTGAACTTTAATATGTTGACAGCTGAATACAATCAATAATTAAGACCCACTAAAACAGATCTGATTCAGGCTTTACCAGCAGCAGCGTGGAGCGGTGCCAGTTGGATTCAATGGCGCCAGAACAAAACCCAGAGAGTGGGCAGAAATAAAGAGGATTAGTAAGTACCGTTTTCAATTTGAAATGTTATGGATTTATCCCTCACTCAGTTTAAAAACAATGCACACACAGAAACAATCAGTGATGGCTAATGCTGCCAGAAGTGATAAGACTCATAGCGTTAATGCCACAGTTGGGATAACGTTTGGTTTTTGTTGGGCTCAGACAAGGAAAACTAGTTTCCTCTGAGGAAAGGAAAACTGGTTTTCTCCAAGCTCAGATCAGTTTGGAGTGTTTTAACGATAGCCTGATCCCATGGCTTGTCGCTCGACGCCTGTCTCTAATCGAAGGCCGACGGACCTTGTCTCTACTAATGTTTGCAGTGCAGAGATTCAGTTTTTCTTTACGGTAACACATTTTCTAAAAACATAAAATATTCATTGTTGGAGAGGTGAAATGAGATAATGCTAAATATGCAGAAAAAACAATAGCGGCTCGTTTTACTTCATAAAACATGCAGTGCAATGCTCAGAATGAACTTTAGAATCAGAGCACACCGGATGGGGGGGGGGGGGGTGCCAGGAGGCATCAGTTTAAATTTTACATGAACATGACAATACTTTTGAAAAGTGTGACATTGATGAAAGAAGTCTCGATCAGAATGCCCTGACTTTGCAGGATGACAAAATGCACTCTCAGCACAGGATGCCAATTTCTCAGACGGGGAAAAAAACAGGCAGCAAGAAGCTTTATTGAGACCTGTCCATGCGCCTGTCACTTTATTTACCATGAACATAATGTGCAACTCTCACCTGTTACTGGGGAATGAGATGAAATATTAAAGACTTTCTAAATAAAAATCGATCGTCAAAGTGTCCCACAGCTTCATTGTGAGGAGTTTGCTGAGAAATGTAATACGTTCATACTTATTTATGTTACTGACTAATAATAGTTTTATTTGTATATTTCATCAACTCAATGTGCTTAACATGAAATAAAACATTATAAAACAAAAACACCACAATAGTGTTAAAAGAGCACACACATTAAAATAAAAAATAATGCTGCTTCACCCTGTAATAAGTTTATGGTAATGATTTAATCTGTGAGTCCAGCTCAGTCATCTAAATTGAAAGTTTTTGTTTTTTAATGTCAAAACTTCTGGCCTCTGCTGATTTGGCAGTGATACCCTTCTATTTGTCCACGTCCCATGAAGCCTGCACACAGCCCAGTCTCTGTGTTTCCGACGGGCCAGGAGAGGCGTCACGAAGGTAGCAGGACTCATGAATAATAATGCATAACTGAGCCCTGAGCACTGGCTGTGAGGCTTTTATTGGTGTGGGATAAATCCATACTGTGAGCTTTATCTGCTGGGAGCCTTCCTTCCCAAAGCCGGTGTCATCCCTAATAATTTATAGATGCAAAACAGAGGAAAACATTCATCAGGAATGCACCACTGTCTCCCAGCCGTGTTTCTAACAATCAAAATGAAAGATGACATTCAGCAACACACAGAAAATATCCTGCAGAGACACAAGACGTCTCTGCCGCCTGCTTTGTTGTTTTTGTGTTGTATTATTGTTTCTCAAAGCTTCACTCCCGTCCCCGATGCAACACTAATGCCCGACTCTTGGCTTACTTCAACTTTGGCATCAGTGAAATAGAATTGGTTTTTCGCTCTGGAATTCATTGATAATCTGATATCGAGGGCTGCCAGAGGATATCAGGTTTAACAGGTATGATCACATTCACATTTTTAGTTGACACTAATGCAAAACAGTGCTTTTACTGTTGTTGTCACGCCTTATTTTCCAAAGAAAATCTTTGGAGACACAACTTGTGGTCATTTCCATGGACAAATAAATCCTCAAAAGTACTGCAGAAACTACCCACAAAAGGTGCATGTGAGCAAGGAGGGCTGCGCTGTCCACTTCATATAACTAATGTTTTTAAATGAACGAACTCCAGAAGGAGCTGCAGGGTATTTTCCAAAGCAATCGCAGCACATTGTGTGTAAAGCCTCCGTCAATCAGGCTGCGTCGGAAATGTTTTTACTTCACCAATCAGAAAATAACGATAGTTGTGTTCAAATGCATTTTATTAAAAAGGCGTCTTGCGCCAGCTGTGGCTCAGGGATAGAGGGTCCAGAGGGTCGGCGGATCAATCCCAATTCCACAGGCATAGTGGATGTGTGGAGGATACCGAATCCCCCAAATTGCCACATCTCATGAGAAAAGTGCTGCACGTAGGTTCACTGCAGGAATTACTACAACCTGAACCAAGTGGCTGCACTAGAAGTAAAAGTAGTTGTACTAGACAAACAGGGTCTGACCATCTGTCTGATCAGTAAAATCTGGTGTCAAGGTGTCTCAGATTTGTCTTTCGTGGAAGGATACACGGTCCTCTTCACCCCTCCCACCAACACGGATCCTCTGTCCCTGACACCTGGACTGATGGTGTCTTCTACTGGACTCTAGCTCCCTATAAAAGTGTCTGCCGCCGTCACTGCTGCACTTAAAGAAAAATATTCCAGTCTCCGCAGATGTGCCACAGGATCCATGATTTCTTATGTTGCGCAGGAACGGGCTGTTGTTTACATGATATTTTATGTGGGCACATTTTTTTCTTTTTATGTGGATATTTTACGGCCTCACTGGAAGCAGTTCTGGCAGCATGTGGACATTCCCTCGAATGAATGCCGGGGATGTTAATGATCGCCCCTGCACATTGTGTGGGACCCGGACACAGCTGGGACACGGAGATGAGTGCTGAGGCCACTCTGGGGTCTGGCCAAGCACAGGTGACAGCTCACACACACACACACCTCAGAGTTAGCCTGAATGTACCCATCAGCGGAAGGGACTTCATTTTGAAGCAGCTATACAATGAAGCTGGAACAGACATGAGATAATTCAAACATTCTCCAGCCAATGGAATCATCAGCTTTCCTAAATAAAATGGAGATTTTTTTTTCTGGCATTCATTTCCTGATATGTAAAAATAAGCCTAAGTCATGACCTCACACCTTGGCTACACCTTTACATCCCATGTCGTCATTTATTGCCCGTATGTTCGCGGCGCCTGAAGCTCTTTGTGTCATGACGAGCCCCACAACGGCGCTATGAATATGATGCGTTCGAGGACCTCTCCAGACCATGCAAAATTCATGAATAGCCGGGCAGAGATAACAGAGCTACATTTTTAATGCACCTTGTCACCAGCAGCATTCTCCAGAGACATCGATTAGCAGGAGATGGAGTGACAGATGGAGCGCAGCGGGGGAAAAAAAGGCGGAGCTGCTGTTGCCGTGGCTGTTGTCCACTGAACACACTCATCGATATGTCATTAAACAATGACAGCACCTCAGGCTGTTTAATGAAGTGTTTGCAATGTGATTTGGTTCTTAATAGCAGGAGTATTAAGGAGTATCAGGTCCTCGCTACAGCTCCTGTATACTAAACATCAGCCTGGGCCGGAGCGTTGCAATGCACCAGCGTTGGGTGGGGAAACGGGTCCTGGTGAAACGTTATGTTCTGTATGTTTCTGGTCTTTATTTAGTCTGAGGGTGTTTTATTTTGAAGACTATGTCTTCTCGTGTTCCTGTTTTGTCATGTCTTAGTTTAACAGAAAGGAGTTCTGAACACCTTGACAGCACCTGTGTCTCGTAGATCGTTAGTCCCTGTGTTTCCTTTGTTCCTGGTCAGTTCGTCCTTTGATGTCACACCTCTCGTTCCACGATGTCCACGCGCTACGTCCGTGTTCCGTGCTTTGCTGCAGACAGAGTTTTGCCAAGTGTTTTGTTTGCGCTCCTGGATGTTTTCTTGAAGAGCCACCACTCCTTGCATCGTGATGAAGAAGCTGAAAGCTCTTCTGTGCACAGGTGAGAACAACAGAGAGGAATGAGGTGTTTCTATGGAGATAAGCAACTGTTAATCTGAGCCCGCGTGTGTGAATTCCTGCGCTGATGACGGATGTGTGATTGCAGTGGCACTTCAGTCGTCTCTCTGTATGGGGCGAGGCATTTGCATGGTTATGGGAGCATTACATTAATTTACTGCATGGGGGAGAAAAAAATACCCCACGATGCAAAGTGTTGAGGGATCGAAGTTATAACAGGATCCGACTCATACACTGGCCTGGTGTTTGAATACCAGATATCAGTTTTGTAATAAAGGTGCCTCTCCGCTCACAGCTGTCTGCGAAACTAATTTAATGCAACTCCAGTTTTTAATGTGCTGTGGGAAATGTCTCGCTCATGCCAATATTAATATTAAGGACCCTTGTGTTCATATAGTCGATGTGTGATCAGCGCCACGACGTCTTTGGTTTCTGCTCCTCAGATTCTTCTCTACAATTGAAAAGGCAAAGTGATGAGTACACGCGCTACGGATTTGGAAAAAACAACAAACAAAAAAATAAATAAATCTGGGGTTTGTCATCACTCTCTCCTTCCATTGCTTATTGTGCGTTCATGTCAAAGTAAGACTGTTACAGAAATGAACTAAAATGAACCAATCAGCCTGTTTATTACCCCATTTAAACATTGGTTGTGATGTTGTTTTGTTGAGCTGTGTCATTATTGTCAATACATCAGCAACAATGAGCCACAGTGTGGATGATTAGAGTCCTACAGTATCAAACTCAATGAGGTCTGTTATTGTGATTCCACTGCACCGCTAGAAATGATCAGGTGTGCCGTGGAAGATTCATTTTCACCCTGTGTTCATGGCTAGCGCCGCGGCTGATGCTTCAACTCTCAGAGCGGTGCGTCTGGTGAAAACGTTAAACGAGAGTTTCTGAAGCGTGGCGCGCCTCTTCCCTAAACCCAGCGCATGTTCTGTTTTTGGCGGAGCTGGGTGGAGGCCGCGGCGCAGTCGCTCCACGGCGCTGAAGCCGGAACAGAGGGTTAGCATCATTGTGAGTCACGACAATACTTTCTGTTAGAGTTTTATTTGGTGGTGTGCCGCAGGGAAAAAAAAAAAATTGAAGGGCCGTGGCTCAAAAAGGTTGAAACACAAGGTCGAAAGTGTTGTTCAGTCTATGTTGCCTCTGCGCTCACCCCAGTGCTCCCAGTGGTCTGGGTTAAAGCTCCTGTAACCAGCCTGACAGCTCCATGACCTCTCTTCATCGAGTTTTTTCCATCCACAGAATTTCAGCTACAAGATGACTTTTGGTTTTGGCTCCATCACGCCAACAACCGCGCCACTGTCACGGATCCGAAACGTTGACCGAAGCTGCTGACCTGCGGCCGCGTTGCTTCATGCAGGGAGCGGCTGCCGCACCATCAGGGAGTCCAAACGAGACAAAATGAGCAGCATCGGCGTCGTCCATCACCCTGGTTAAGTGCTGCAGCAGACCTTTGTCTCAAATGTTGCGTTCAAACCTGCAAACCGCCATCCACACTTTAGAAATACGAGTGGAAAACTCAGAATGAATGTCTGAGTCATAACAAGGCTCCAGATTCCGCGGTGGCCCTGAGTCTTTCCAGACATCTCAGCCCTGTAGTGGAGCCCTGCTGGCCAGGACTGACGGCCGGTCGTTCCCTAGCACCGATAAGCCTTATCGTTTTCCTCTCCTGTTAAGCTCATCATATGCACGCCACCTTGTCCCAGACGCCGGTTGCCAGGCTACCGGCGCTCAGGTCCTACTAAGAGTGGTTTTTATGAGTGCTGTTGGGATGTGGCTGTGGTTTAATGTGTGTGTGTGTGTTGGTTTTTTATCTTCGCAAAACCTCCATGTGCAAGTTTGTCAACTGTAAAATTACATTTGTGATCTGCTCTGTCTACTGTTGTCTTGTGAAGTAATGTTACACTTTGCTGAACATTTTTCTGCTCAACTTGGAAACGTCTAGTGGTTCAGGTCAAATCAGTTAACGTGGCAAAAACTTGTTTTTGCTTTGTTAGGATGAAGAGCCGAGACACGGAGAGCAAGCGAGGTGAAGACTTATTATTATTTATTTAAATATGTTTATATGTTTATTAAACGGACTGTGGCTGTCCTCACATCTCCATGAACCGAAATCTACGTCTTATTTCTGTGTATGAAGCTAATATATAAAGTGAGGAACTTAAGTGGACACAGGCACTGGGAAAGACTCCTGGCAATGGTTTATTCTCCCAGAAAATACATAAAACTTAAAAATAGTACAGTCAGATAATTTATAACAAACGGGGGGCGGGGCGGGCGGGTGGGGACGGGGGGGGGGGGGGGGGGGGGGGCATGAGCTGAGCCATGAGCTGCGTACGAGCTTTCAGGGGGAAAAGTGCGTCCGTGGGCAGACAGATTGTGAACACGCCACTTGGTGTATGATTAACTTGGGTTTTATTTCTCAGCACTACATCACGACACGGAGGCACTTCATCAGTTTTCTGTAGGAAGACGCTGACAGCATAATTAACCACTTCCTTTAGCTCCACAAATAAACAATCATCACTCATCCGGCTGCATGCGTGTGTGTGTGTGTGCGTGCACGTTGGCCGAAGTAGAATTAAAAGAAAAATAACGTTTGAAGACGTTGCACAGAAATTAATTTTGACTGTGAACTGCCTGAAACCATTTAGCCACGCTGGTGTGTGGTTGAAAACCCTCTCTAGCCACACAGCTGTGCAAGCGTCTCACATTGTGTTCCACAAAGGCGAGCACTAAGTGAGCACGTTGCGTCCGGGAGGCCTGCATCCTATTTGTCCTGCAGTACCTGGACATGTTTATCATTTGCAGCACAAGCCCTCGCTCCTTTATAAATCACTCATCTCTATTTGGGGCCCGTAACAAACAGCTTGACGTCAGACGCTGGGTTTTTCTTCCGCTGTCATAAATTACGACAAATAGGCAGGTGGGGGAATGAAACAGCTGCTGGGGATTCTTAACATACATACAATACACATACACGCATACATTATACGTACTTAAACGTCCCTGCAGCAAACTGTAAAGGTGATAAAGAGATTCAGTTACAAGCTGTCGGCCTGCTGCTCACACAACACAACGCAACCACGTTCACCTGGGTATGCGACGAGGGGAGATTGCTTTTCCAACTCCGAGTGGCGCAGTCCAATCTGTGCAGAAATACATTTCAAAGGTCAGTCGCAGCTAATATTAGACCTCCGCAGTCGGAATTAGTCAAATCAAGTGCAAATCATCCGCTGGTGGTTTTTATTTTACATCGCAATGTTCCCTCTGTGAGTTAAAAAAAAGCGTCAAGGCAAAAGTAAATGAGAATTAATGCCTGTTCCCATCCACGGTGTGAATAGACAGATAAGCAGTTGGTGGAGTTAATTCTCCACCGGGGTGCCGTAAAAACCACCACAGAAGAAGAGGCCGCAACAAGGCGACGCCGTGAAACGAGCTGCTGTTCGCCACGCAGCTCTTTATTTGTATTCTTTGTTAGTGGTGAGTCATTCAGAGATTATGACACACCAGATGAAGTGAAATGTGTGTGTGTGTGTGCTGTAAGGAGAGTACATTTGAAGGGAAACAACTAATAATTATTATATCAAATTTAATACCAAATAATGTCATTGAAATAGAATTATTTACTCTTTTAAAGTATTTATATTGCTCTATGTCACCAAAAGAGCAGTTGTCTCATCAGTGTTGTTTTGTCATAATTAAACCTATGTGCAGACTGACGTTGACGTGGATGAGAGTTCATATGTCATCTGGGGAAACAAAGTACATTTGCCATAAAACACAAAAAACCCAGTAGAACCCTGAGGAGGACGCTGGAGAGCACCTTCACCTGGACCTGACGATCAATCAGAGCAGGTGAAAGCTGTCAGCTGATTGAGCCTCCTCCTCTGGAAGCACCTGAGCGGCATGAGCAGAACACAGAAGCTGCACAGAAGCTGCAGAGAGGCTCTTTAATATGTAGCTGTGGAGTTTATCTGAAAAACGTTCCGTGATGTTGAAACCTCAAGTGCCTGTGGCTCCTTGCGGCACCTGCTCCACGCTGGAACCCAATCAAGGACCGGGATCGTGTCGCTGTGAGGACAGAGGAGCAGCAACGGCAACATTTGCATGTGAGGGATGTGAACATATTCTTTAACAGATGTCTGTGCTCATCCAGATATAATTACTTGACAGTGTTCAAACACTGACAGCTGACAGAGAAGCACTGACACTGTGGGGGAGGGGCTGCGAATACAGTTCAGAGCAAAGAAAGAACGGAGGAAAAGAACCAGCTTTTAGCGCCTGATTCCTTTCACTGCAAATGAATGTTTGTACAGGTTATTTAAATAAAACTGGAGGTGGCACAGGCCATTATCATGAAATGGTTCATCTTCTGGAGAAAGTGAATGCTCGTCTGCTGTCATTGTAAACTACAGAGTGAAGGTGAGGCAAGCTGAGGACTGTAATGAAGGAATAAAATAGGGTTCATAAATTGTTAAATAATAAAAACAGGTTATGATTAATTAGTTGGTTTGTGTGTAAACAAGAGTACACAACATTTACGGGACATATTATCACAGAATTTGGTTGAAGCTCCCAGGATTTACTTTCTCTTTCTTTATTGCCCTTGTGAGGAAGGGTAACTTCTTTTTTTGATGAAAACAATGAGGCTCATTGTACTAATACCCATGTGTATGAAATGTGGTGCAGCTCAAATGAATCTAAAGTGTGGGCCCTGGTTGGATGTGCTGCATGTGCTCTGGTGACATTCTGCCTGTAGTAGATGTCATTTAATTTTTGTTTATACAACAATGAACCAAATGTGTGGGCAGATCGTGAGTTATGATGATTTATCCATTCGCTTTATTTTCTATTTGAAATCTTCAGCTCAGATCGGAACAAAACCTCCCAGTATCTCAGTTATTCTTGTTTGGTCATTTACACCAGCGCGTGATGGCCGACCACACACAGTCAGCCTGGCTGTGTCTCTGATGCTAGTTATTAATTAGCTTTGGTGCCCTCTCCTCCCACAGACATGACCCGTCAGGGTCCGGATTGTTCCACCAGAAATACACTTTCTTTGTCTTATTACACTTCCTATATACCTTTTTCAACGGGTGCAATTTTATGAGACAATATATATTTTAATATAACAACATACAGGTTTAGTTGCAGTAACATTCAGATTTGTGAGACAGAACTTCCTGGAGCCTCTGCAGCAGCTGGCCTCGCTCCAAGCATCAGTCTGGCACGAAGCTGTCAAACATTGATTTGTCATTTTAACACTGGGGATGTTTTTTTTTTTTAGTTACACAGATTAAACAAATATGATTCAGCACTTTAATTAATGAGCTTTGGAGGCAGTGGAGGGCCGCTTGTATTATTCTTGGACATAGCCAGACGAGCTGTTTCCCCCGTTAAAGTCCTGATGCTAGATAAAGAAACCAGCTCTTGGTCATAGCCTTAACGTCGGCAGGATTAAACATCATGATTCTCTTTTCACTCTCCACAAAAAAATATAAGCACTTTCCCAAAATGCAAACCTTTATTTCTCATAAAAGTGTAAAAATGTAAAAACCTGACAGCCAGTACAGTCTGAAATAGTTTTCTCTTTCGATATGTTTTTCTCTCAACATGGAGCAAAGATTGAGATGTAAGACTCAGTCTGGAACGTGACAAACTGAGCCTGAATATTCCCTAAAGCACCGTATTACATTGTTTATCCTAATTGCTCATGAAGCTGAGTCGTTAAGTCAACTCAAGACAAACTTTGGGTTCATGGCCAGTGTTTGGCCTCAGCAGCGAAGCCACATGTAACATTTAATGTATCCTTTCGCTCTAGTTGGCAAGGAAACACCGTCCAGGGAAAACCCAAAGAGTTCGTTTTATACCAAAAAAAGTCAAATGACTACCTCTGAATTTGGCTTTTGGAGACTTAATTGCAGACAGAAACAACATCCAACAGACCCATCTGTTAAATCCAAAAATCCTTTTTTCTTTCCCGAACAATCGACTTTGGACAGTTTCGTGGGGCAGTGACAGACTGTCCGTTTGTTTTAGTTTATTTTTTTCTCTAAAATTCCAGTTTCATCGTTTCTAGACCTTTAAATGCTTCACCGTGCCAGCACAGTGTTTCTGTGGCAGCGGGCGACATCTGTTGCTGTTTTCTGGTGATTTACTTGACCACAAATTCCTCTTTATAAGCACTCTTTTGTTGTGAGCTATTGTGCTTGAAGCTGTTCTTTTAATCTGTGGCTATCAGCAAAACATTTAGCTGAGAACTGTTTATTTTGGGTAAATAATAAAACAAACAAACAAAGCTTTTGTCTGAGTTGGATGTGAGCAAACGCTCATCAACCTCCCTATTCCTGCCCTTTGACAAATAGCGCCGATCTCCGCACGAAAGGTCTCATCTGGTAATTGTAGCATGTGGGTGATTGATTGTAATGATGGCTGCAAAGCTACACGTTGCCCTCAGGCGTAATGAGTCATTTGCAGTGTAACCTTTACGCCCAAATATAACTTCCACCGTTTGCCCGAGGGGAAAGGAAACACTCAGAAATGAGTTTTCTAACTCTTGAACCTTTCAGATAAAGAGAAAGGAAGTGGCTGCAGCACTGCGTATGGGTGGATCTGCTGCTCTTTTTCCATTAACAGCTCCTGAGGAGCGGGGAGAAGTTTGAGGGATTCAGTCCAGGTCACTGACTTTGCGTGCATTGTCTTCAGCGTAGCGCTCTCCGATTGCTCAACCCCCGGGTTGTTTTCCCAGCCTGACCACTAGCGCCTGCCTCCATTTTTTATAAGACTAATGGACTGCTACACCGGCTTTTTTCTTTGTCAATATTACCTTCTGCGCTTCCCGTCTTATTTATAGGCATGCGGACACCCTGGCAATGTCCATTGTCTTCTGCGGAGAAGCAGAGAAACGGCACAACACGTGAGCGTCCGCTGCAACCTTCTATTCTGCGAGCTCTGATTCAGCTTTTCCACTTCCCCCGGTCGCAGCCACACAGCTCTTGGCTCTTCCTGATGAAACACCCACAAGTGACCCGAAATGTCACGGCCGTGGCTCTCCACCATGGCTGACCATATGAAAACACATTTAAAAGTTGTAAACCGACCTCAGCATATGGAAGCTAGATCGGGTGCAGTATTTTTGTCCGTGTATCACTGCAGCTCTGAGCTCCGTGGTTTCACAGTTGTTTTTCGCATGGTTTTATAAAGAACACGTATTCAGTGCATTTCTGTAGTTCTGACCCCTAAACTTTTGTTCACTTTGTTTGTCTTTTACCAGCCAAGAAGTCTCACTTCCTCCGCTAAGCACGATGTGAAAGGCCATACCCATTTTCCAACACCAAGCCCTGCAGAAATGCAAATGAATCTCTTGTTTGGTTTCATGTCCGTTTGCCTTGTGTTAACTTCCAAACCCCCCCCCCCCCCCCCCCCCCCCCCCCCCCCCCCCCCCCCCCCCCCCCCCCCCCCTCCCTTTTCAACCATTCCGGGAGATTTCCCTTTTTTTTTTTTTCCCCCCTCTGCCATCTTTGTCATGGACCTCGTGTTTCTCGCTTCTCCTCTCATGAACGTGCAAGGGTACAGTCCGTCTCCAGCCTTCCTGAATCCCGGCTCCATTCCCTGCTTCTCCTCCTCATCGCGCATTCCGTCCGCGTCCACGCTTCCCATTGCCCTCCCTCATCCCTTTAACCCTTCTAGCTCAGGTTCAGCAGCTCCAAAGGCCGAGCGCTTCAGCGGGGCCCGCCATCGATCGGCATTGCGCGGGACACGCCGCTCTCTGTGCTCAGCGGCTGCGGCGGCAACAGTTTCTGTTTAGCAGCAAGGTCATCAAAGCAGAATGGGCGAGGCGGGAGCCGCCAGGCCTCTACTGGCGTCTGCAATTGTTTGTCTCAAAAATCAAATCAAAATCAATCAAAAGCAACATTAAGCAACTTTCTGACTTTATTTCAATGTCTTTAAAAGTCGTTTGAATGGTTCACTGACATAGATTAAGCCCATGACCTCATCAGGGTGCTAATTGTCAAAGGAAATAGAAATAAAAAAGTACAGTAATGCTAAGTGCACATTCTCGTGCTATGAATGTTTCAGCTGTAATTTAAGATAGGATGCATCAAGGCTCCCATTGTCACCTAATCCGCTCATTGGGAGCAATGTAATCTTCACATTGTCTACGATAAACATAATCTGTTCCTTGGAGTTTGAACTCATTCTGTCAGCGTTTGCGAGGCTGATGTTTTTCCACCAACACAGTGACAGGATCACATCAGTTCCATGAACTCTGGTTCACCTTGGGCTGCTTTGTCAGTGCCTTCCTAAGACATAGACGTTAGCATCCATAGCAGTGTTTAAATACACATGAACTGAACGTCCTCATATGTTTTCTGCAAACCTGTCTTCTTTCCCATTTCTGCACGTGTTGGTAGGGGACAGAAGCCAGGCCCCTATAGACCCCTCACGTTTCAGTGCCTGCAGCCTCTGAGGACACGCCAATGTTGCGCTTCCTGTAACATGTGCGAAATAACACCCCTCTCTCTTGAGTGCGGGCAGAGTAATGACAGGGTTCCACCCAAGGTGAAGGGCATACTAATTCACTCTGGCACGGCATTGTTTTGATGTAGAGATAGCGACCGTCCGAGGTGAGTGATGGAGCTGTCCGACAGGAATGAGAGGAGGCCGGGCCTTGTGTCACAGCAGGACAGACAGATGGGGCATCATGGGAAACATGCCTGAGATCATAGAGGGCTCTACGGGACATAATGAGAGACTTCGGGGGGAGGAAAGAAAACCTTGCAGGAAGTCATCATTTAACGGCTGTTAAAGAAAAGCAGCTCCTGATGAGTGTTGAGAGAGTGATCTCTCTATCTGTCCCTCCTGACAGACGTGTACTAGCGCAGGCTTTTGGACAGCAGCGAACAAAACAGGCTCCCTGGTTTTTTTTGTTTTTTTTCCTGCCTTTGATTCGGGTAGATGACATCTTTATGAGGTTGCATCACAGATGGATGGTCCGCCACGGAACATCCATCAGCAGCCGAGCTGAGAGGTTTTGAGTTTCCAGACTCTCCCAGAGTGTCTTGTTCTCTGTCCGTAACACCCCTTTATGAGTCACCTTGTCAGTGCCTCTGAGGCCAGACAAGCTTATTTTACTGTATGGACACGTCTTTGTTTTCCATAGGCGGCGGAGGGGAAGATTTCCGAGCAACTGAGGCGGAAAGAAAGGATCAAATTTGAAAGGAAAACACGAGGAAGCGGCAGAGGAGGAAAACAGGAGTGCATTTCTGCAACACCAAGCGTCAGAATCTCAGGGCTGGGGTGCGGCGCTCATGGCCTCTTATCTTGAATACACTTTTGGTATTTTCATATAGACATCCAGCCTTTATCGAGATTGACTCTCGCTTCATGCGGAGTCCAGGGGAGAGGCTTAACTCCTCCCCCCGGTTCCCATTTCCATCTCGCTGGCCAGCGAAGTGACTGACCTTTTCATAGCGTGGCTGAAGAATACGGCGCTACACTGGGTTTTAGTGACCGTGATGACCACAGCCATCGCTGTTCTATATCGAGGAGATCATTATCAAATTAAGCACCTCTCTTGATATGTTAAATACGCCATTGGAGATTCATAGCACAGGGCACTCCCCCCCCCCCCCCAGACCCCTATCACTGTGCCTCCCATCTGCCTTTCACATTACAGCCGCTCACGCCGAAGACTGGAAAGGTCATCCGTGAAATGCTGGGCAGAGGCTGGGGGATTATTCCGCCCGCTCTTCCTCGTGGCCCGAAATCGGAATTTACATTACTCACTCGCAGGTCCCCAGTGCGCCGGGACATGAAGAAGGTGCAACAATGTGTTTAAAATGTTCCACCCAAAACAAGCCCGGCGTTTCTTTGTTGCACAACCCCGCGACAGAGACTCCGGCGCTCGCACGCAGCCCTCATGTGGCTCGTATAAATGTATTATCCAGGGGCTGCAGCCGGCTAGTTAACATCCACGCTCGCTCTCATATAAACTCAGCTGTGTCACAGACCGGTTCACAGGCAATGTGCTTACATGTCCCATTATGTGGCCGTGCTCGACAGCACGCTGATGCAAACTGAAGCACATGCGGCGCCCTGGTGGAATTGAGGGTTAAGACCCTGGCCCTGTGTTTGCAGCATCCCAGCTCTGGGTTAATGGTTTGAGACAATTGTTGCATGATCCTTCCTCTGCAATTATTTCCTCACAACTCAACTGTGAGCCATCGAATAAAGGCGCAAACGCTCTTATTTTGAAGATACCATCTCATCGTTGCATCGATCCTTGTTTGAGACTGCGACGTATGACCAGGGTGCCGGGGTCTGGGGGGTGAGACTAACATCACAGGTTAATGTTAGAAACCGCGAGCACCAGAGCAACGAGTCCGAGGGGACATGATGGACACGTTATTCCCATGTAAACAAAAACACTCATGGTGCCACTTTAAGTTGCTTTTCTTTATTTTTCTGCAGCTGCCGGCGTGTGTGTGTGGGTGTGTGTTGTTTCAGTGCACTGCAGTCAAATGAGGGATTAACTCCACTGCAGGTCGAGAAAGCTGCTTTTTTTTTTTTTTTTGCCTTTTCTTTCCTTGACTTTAAAAACTTTACAACAACAATTAGAATTAAGTTTAATGCCATTTATCTGACTCCTCTAAAACAACAGCCTGGGCTGTTTTTGATTGGACTGGAATAATTATTCAGCGTATTGATTAAAAGTGAAGCCCAGCAAATAAAAAAATCTTCCCTGTTAATGTACTCTACGATTCCCAGTGCAAAACCTCCACACACACGCAGAAATGAGATGTGTGTGTGTGTGTGTAAAATAAGTCATGACAGCTCAGACTCTGACTTCAACTTTCAGCACCGACCCCACTTCTGTGACTTTTCTAACTTTCTGTTAAAGCCTCAGCTTGTGTAAATCTTTCACTAGAGTTGAAACCTTCTCAAATTCGCCCCAATTCACATCGCTCGGTTCAGATTCACATAAATTGCGTCCACTGGCTTCGTCCTGCCGACTCTTTTATTTAGTTCAGTTTTTTTATTCATGCATCACATGAATTCTAATGAAACATGAATGACGCCTGCGACCCAGTGGCTCAGTGATAGAAATGCATCATCCTTCATTAAAATCTCTTCAGAGATGTGACCGTTGCTGTTTTTGAAAGTTGAACACTTAATTAACTTTTAATTGTTGAACCCATAAGGCCAGCCATTGGATATGTATAGCGTGTGCGTGCACATTTCAATAAATTGTGTAAAGTAGATGTGCGATGGCGATGGTTCAGCTGCACCAGAATAAAAATGTGCCAGGTTCATCAATTCAGCAAGTCGTGTTTCGGATCCATGGACAATCCATTTCTTCTAAGAGGAGAACCTTTTATCAAGTCCAAACAATTTACCTGGGTGATCGACCAGCCCAAATTTACACTTTGTTTGTGAGCTGCAGCAAAAAGGTTCATTAAGATGCATTACAGCAGTATTGATCACTGCACAGCTCTCACTCCTCAAGCTTTCATTAGCGCCTCGCTTGGAACTAAATAATTATATGGTAATGCAGCCAGTGCACATAATTCCTACCACTCTCAGAACAGCTGCCCTGTGCAGTGCAGGGCCAGTAAATACTGGTGGAGGACAATGAGTTCCAAAGCAGGTGAGGAGAAATGAGCCGGCGACTCTTCGGAGGAGGAAGAGTGGACGAGGTGGACGACCACATATTATCATGTCCTGCCTGAAGGCATGCAGTCAAGTGTCGCGGTGAAAAGACCATTTACTGTTTAAGATGAGAAGCAAAGAATTACGTAAAATATTTCCAGTACAGTGGTTCCTAACCTGGGTTCGATCGAACCCCAGGGGGTCGGTGAGTCCGTCTCAGGGGTTGGGCCTGGGTCAAGACACACAGTGTCACAATCATACTGTGCTTTTCCAGTTACAAAGGGTTAGGGTTCACTGCCTCCACCAAGGTTAAGAACCACTGGTCTAAGGTAGAACAGATATACAAGAGGGGACAATCCCTCCAACAGATCCAAGTTTAGTGATTCGTATAAAACCGAAACCATCCCGGCTCCACTGGATCCACAGTGGGGCTTAATCACGCAACCAGAGCTGCTTAGTGTTTTGTGTTTCATAATAAAAGTGGATTGAATGTTCCCTGCCAACATGGAACAAAATGTATAGAATAATCCATAATGGATAAAGTTTATTACAGAACGTCAGATTGGACAAAGCAGAGGAGGAAGACGGAGCAGCAGTGATACGATTCCGAGGGGGAAGGACAATGACAACTACCGCAGCAGTTCAGGGATTCTGGGTGTCGCTGACGTGCACGCTCGGAAGTTGTTGTTGTGACAGCAAAGCACAGGAAGTGTTGTGATATCTCATCTTGGCAATCAGAGTGAACTCTGAGCTGTTGTTTCCTCCGCAGAGGAGCCAGGGAACATTTCATTAAGAATCCTGCGGCGTTGCTACAGCTCGTCGGTGAAGCTCACCGCAGCTACACGGGCCGCGACAAAACATAATCTGTCCTAATTACGAGTTTCCTAAGAGTACATTTATCTGTTCATGCAGGCTTGAAGGGGAAGACACATGCCTGCTTGGGAAATTAATCTGAAATGTTGTGACAAACGATATTAGATTTTTTTAATATGTTTAGGATTTGGAAGAATATCCAGCAACTGCTGAAATTAATAAAGAGATCAAAATATGCAACCTATCTATAATTAGCCTACAGATTCCGAAACAGGAAGCTGTAATTCATTAAAGTTCCAAGTAGGCATACTTATATTACAGACACTGTTTAATAGCATATTCATTTAAAACGCTCAGGGAAGAAAGTACGCTTAGTGTAGTAGTGTTGTTGTTTTTTAAGGACTTCAATTGGATTCGGCTGCGATGCTGATTACCCCTGAGATTCCTCAAGGGTTTGGCAAACTTAAAACACTTCTCTCATGGCTCCGTCGGCATATTGTTGAGTGCTTAATGACTGAATCTTTGTTCTTCCAATGAACTGTCCCTTAAATGTTTGGCAATTTAGGAAATCTAGAGCGATTTAGGGTTGTCTTTGCCCCATCTTTACGTACGGTTAAACTAGCATTAGCATTATTGTGCGTGTTGCTGTTGACTCCTCTGTGCTCCCACCTGTTCCCAACTTCCAATATTGTAACTACACACTCATGGTTTCATTAGGAAGCAGCGCAGTCCCGGTGGATGTAACAAAAGACTGTATGGATTCATGAGATGTGAAGCCCAGCTTGGACTTCACCCAAGTTAAGGTGGAGGAGGTGAGAAGGGGATACGAGGAGATCGGAGAAGAGATAAAACAAGCAGGAAACGTATGGGATGTTTACCAAGCTCGGCTCCACTGAAAATCAGTGCAGGAGGACAAACATTTCCATTGATGGGATTACAGACGAGAGAGGAGGGAGCCGGAGTGAATCAGAGACAGAGGGTTCGACCCGGGACCGGATGGCATAAAGACGGATGCCGAGAACACCGCGGGGAGCTGGCCGCTACCAGGAATCTATTGGAAAACTGCTGTAAAACTTTTACACTTTAAAGGCAGACAGAGTGTCCTTTCGTTTGCCAAGAAATTAAAGGGCAGAAAAAATCTATACAAATGAAGATTTCCTGGAAGCTGAGGAGAAACGAGCCGCTGCCTGTGGAGGAGGCGATGTGCTCCATCTGAAGTAAACTGGTCGCCCTGCTCAAGTGAGATCCACTTGTTTGAATGGTAGAAGTTTATCATTTGAGGAGTAACCTCAACAATGTGTGTGTTTATTTAAATCACACACCAAAGGGAAGACCAAAAGGAAGGACTTCCCCTGTGGTGGTATGCAGCATCTCATGCCAGAGTCATTAAGTGGACTCTCTTCCCTGCAAGTGCATTCCATTAGCTCCCCAATAAATGATTTATAAATATGCAACCCACTCGGCCCTGTGATTACAGGAGCAAGGAGAAAAAAGTGGAGATGGAGGAGCACACCTCTCAAGCTTTCTCCCACTCTGTGTTTTTTTTTTTTTTTTTTTCATGTCTTTTGCTAAATGGAGTAAGATGGACAAGTTTAGCTCTCTGCCGTGACAGGTGGGATCCAGGGCTGATCTCAGGCCTGTAAATGTACAAGGGAAAGATGTACTGCAGGGATTGCTGTGATGATGGAGTCTTGGCGGTAAAGCACACAGATCAGCCGTCCCTTAGACAATACTCCCAGCAGCTCTTGAGCAGGAAAAAGTTATTTTTCTCGCTCCTCTTCAATATAACCGAGTAAAAATAGCTGCATTCTAACATTATTTTGGTTTCAGTCTTGAACTCTTTCTGCTGAGGGAATAATGCATTTCCTGTATCTATTATTCTGGAGTATCTAAATGGACATAAATGACTTTGAACAAAGCACATTGTTGCCCTCAGCTTTGACTCATCCATTCGCTGCCCTGCATAATGCATGGCTACACACTTCATGCAGCACCAAACTTTAGGGTTGCTACAGGGTGCTTTAATGCTCACCGCCCCGAATAAAGAAGCACTGAGTGCTCTGTTATTGTTTTTGGTGAATGTAAAGACAGTGGGATGATATATAGGTATAAATGCATAGTTTGCTGCGGTACATAGAAAAGCTGTTTCAGTGGATTTGGAGCAATCTCCATAAAATGTATATGTTGTACTGAGGGCAGATCCATATAGATTTACTCAGCACTTTAATGCTTGCAAGGTTTTATTTTAAACCTGTGGCACAACGATTCAGTTTTACACCCCTCTGCTGGCGCAGCTCTATAAATAGACGTGGCAGAAACACAGTGCTTATTGCGTTGTATTGTGGAACGGAGTGAACACAGCCACAAAACAAACAGTGCAGCAGAGTGGGCCACAGCATGAGATGCAGGGGACGTGACAGGGGACTGGACTCACGCTTGTCCCAGTCATAAAAGGAACGGCTATAAAACCCAGACCCAGAAAGACAGAAACAAAGGGATTCATATGTCATTAAAAACAAAAACTCTTGGGACAAAGGGAAGAACCAGCATCATCTCAGGATCTTTGTAACAAAGTTCAGTTGAATGTTTACCAGGTCTTCCACTGTAACACGGCCTCGTAGTGACACCACCATTTTATTGGTCACACGCATTGGTTTGGATGATTTAGATTCAACAGTAACTTTGAAACTCCCCCTGCACGGAACACCTCTCGGCTCTGCTTTGATTTATTATTTATCAATAATCCTATGTTGTGAAATGAAGCAGGATTCTGTGGCCGTGTGTGTGAATGAGGGGCGGGGTTCACCCTGGACAAGTCTCCAGTTCATCACAGAGACAGACGACCATTCACACCTTCGGGCAGTTTCGATTGACCTCTGAACCTGACGTGCATGTCTTTGGCACCACTGTGCCACCGTGCTGCTCAACCCTGAGTCACATGATTGCTTATTACCTCAGACACATGCACAGGTATCACAGCAGTCGCTGGGCAAACCCTTCTCAGAGGATGACATGAAACCGGTGTTTATGTTTGTCAAACATGTCTGAAAGCTCCTGGATCAGTTTGTGAAATGTTCTGTGTTGTTTTTTTCCCAAACTTGAAGAATTGGGAATTCTCCTATTCACTGACAAATTGAGCAGTTAAGTTAAACAGCAACATCTTTGTTTTGATTTTCTATTTGTTCTCCCCTCAGTTGAGTCTGTGAGACTCAGCACTAATTGGACAAATGGTTTCGTGGGCTTCGCACTGGCAGATGCAATAGTCCTGCAACCTCCCAGACGCCGCAGATAAGAGGAGGAAGCGCTGCAGGGCTGGTGTTTTCCACATATCTGAAGACACTACATGTTGGGGATCAATGAGCTGTTGTAAAGCAAGACAGGAGATGGTAAACCAGTGCTAACGATGTAGTCATCAGGCATCCAGCGCTGCGTGCTTTGGCCTCGGATTGGTTCCAGGGCTGACACCCCTCATCTGCAGGGCTGTGCCATTGTTTGGCTGTACTGTGTGTGTGTGTGTGTGTGTGTGTGTTGGGGGGGTTGTAAAACCTCACACCGAACTTTCACTGAAGTGAACAGGGTGCCGTCATCAAATAATTTCATTTGCGTGAGTGTGGCAGCTGCGTTGACACCCAGGGGTCTGGTGAGGATCAGTGAGCTTCACCTTCAGCCTCAGTGAACCCTCAGCTGGAGCCTTTCACTTTATTGTGATCATCAGGCTGCAACAGGCTCCTCCTCACTTTGTCTGCTCACCCTAGCTGGTCAAGGCAGCTGTTTCTCTCCATGCTCGTCAGCGTTGGGGGATCTGTTGAGCTTCTCTGTAATTGTGTTTCTCATACGCATTTCATGACGCACTTTGTAACCCTGTGTTTCATTTTCATCTTTGTTTTGTTTGTGTGGTGTGTTTGGCTTGTTACTAACATGCCTCTGGTTTCAGACTCCTCCCACTCCTCCTGTGTTTACGCCCCTCACCTCTGATTGCTCCCTCCTGCGTCTCGTTGTCCTCCCTCCGTCGTGTGTCTATTTAGTTGGCGTCTTTCCTCAGTTCAGTGCTGGTTCGTCTTAAGCATATCAGCTATTTACCTGATCAACTTCCAGTGCCAGTGACCAGTTTCTGAATCCCGACCTCTGAGCTTCTGTCTCTCATGTTGGAAACCTCTGCCTCATGGACTGGCCGCACGAGTCCTGACCTGATTTTTGTCCGAGTTAAGACTTTTCTTCTTCTGTGGTGTGAGTGCTTAACACCACAGAACCAAGCCGTCCTCATTCCCATAATCTGACACTTGGAGTATAGAGACGGCCGTGTCAGATTCCACTGCATTGATTCCTCATGCCCCTCTAAGAACATGTGACCACACAGTCTGCTCTCATTTCCACTGTTCACCATGAAACTGGCCAACACAAGCAGGATAAACCCAGATTCTGTGAAGGATGGCAGGACACAAGCGAAAACGGGAGCAGCGCCTCCCTGTTTGCCTCCCGCTGGGTGAGCTCCGTTGAGTGGCAGCACTGTCCGTGATAGTGCATTTGGAAAATCCTTTTTTTTTCTTCTGCAGCAGAGACGGGGGGGTAAAGAGAGAGAGAGAGAGAGAAAAGAAAGATAATCCTAACAGCAGCCTCACAAGCTGTGCTGAACACATCCTTCTTAAACCTGCAGGAGCCGCCCCGGTCACTTCCAGTGGCAGCTCCGGGAGAATGGTGAAGTTGACCACAATGTGACAGCTGCTCACAATCTGACACGCTCAAGAATAAGTGCTACGCTGGCCGTGGCCATGCCCTCCACTGAGGTCCTCTGTCTGCTCCACTTATACGTGATAACCGTCAAGAAGTGTCTCTGGAGACGGGACTGCAGTTTAGTCCTGCACAGCACCAGGGTGATGCACCTTCTCCTGTGTGTGTGCGTGCACTGGTTTTATTGTGACTGTGAATCTTTGTGGAACAGGGTGGATCCTTGATTATGACGATACATCAGGAAGGCAGCTGAGTGGACTGAAGCCTGATGCAGGGAGAGAGTTTTAATGGAGGGCTGCTTGGATTAGCAACTACACTTACAACGGTTGTGCCTTAAATTGCCCCCGGAGGATCAATAAATGGATAAATGAAAGGTATCTGGATCTGGATCTGTTTGTCCACTGTCTCTGTGGGTTTGTCCTGACGCGTCTGGACGGCCTCTGGACACCGGCTTCAGCCAACTTCAGCTGCAGTCTGAAAACCTGGAAGTTCCTGCACGTCTCCACCACATCATTCATTCACCTGGCGTGGTGCAAGTGTTAGAGCCACAGTGTTTTGACAGCCAGCCTTCTTGGCCTTGTTTAATACTTGTTCTGTCTTTTGGGTGTCCATCACCCACCTGCACCACACGTCTGCCACCCCAGTTTGAAATGTCTGCCAGTCTCACCATCTGTCCCGCTGTCCAGCGCTCCTGGTTCCAGACCACACTGTTGGCCTGTGCAGCAGTTTCCAGTCCAGGACCTCAGGGAAACCAGTTATTGGTTTTTACCATAAACACCCTCAAAGTTAATTTATGTCTGAGCTCGTCTTGTTTCCATTGAGTCCAGTCAAAGCAAAGACCTTCAAGAGGATTAGCTTTATGTGTTCAAAACACAAACCGAGCCTGGTTCCAAAATGCAGTGTTTTTGTGTGAAACACATTTGCATATGTTTATGTTCCGTCCCAGTCCCGTGTCTCAATTTAAATACATTACGGTTTAATACACTTTGGCAGGACACACGGGAGGAGACACTCTGAAAGAGGGAGGCACAGCCGGTGGACACAAAGAGGAAGAATTTAATGTTGCAGACAGAGAGACGGGAGGAGAAGAGACAGAAAGTGCTGCTGAGAGGGATCGGTTTAAAAATAAACCTCAAACAGATGAACAGAATTATGGTTGTCTCAAGAATTAAGTGGATAAAACGTGACCACATTTACCCAAAAGTGAAGTGCAGTGCCAAAACATGGTGACGTAGAAATGAGGGAGAAAAGCAGCTCCAACACATCCGTTAGCTTCAGAAGATTCATAGAAAGATTTGGAGACTGAGAAATTGCTGTTGCATGGGGGGGGGGGGGGGGCTCTGACCATCCAGCCCAATGTACTGTTTCCTCTACCTCCGTCATCAGGGTCATTCAGCCTTCTTGGTCTTTATGTCACATTGACTGAATGAAAGGGAGCCTCAAGCTCTTTGCTTTCATGAACAAAATCTTAATTTCCAGTTGAAGAAAAAGGTTCTCATGCTAATAATTCAAGTGTTACATCTTCATTGTAATAATTGATCATTGTTTTCCACATGAATAATCAACACACACACACACAAGTGCAGACCAAGTCACCTTCAGACTTTTCATACCTGCAAACATTTCCACTAACCTTAACAGTGGAAGTCTAACCACTGAGCCAAAACAATGAGCAGTTACCTGCTTTAAAGCTTGGTGTGTATCCTTTGGGGTAAACACATTCACAGAATCAACACAGTTGACCTGTTTCCTACACCTGGCTGGGACCTACTGGAACAAGCTGTCGAAATACTGTCAAGATTGATTTTCAGACATCTCCTTGCCAGTTTCGCCGGTTTCCAGATTTTATTGCAGATAATTCCTGACATTTAACCTGATTCACACACTTCACTGCCGGATATATAATTCATGATACGTCCCCCGTGCGTGCTTCACATGATGCTGGAGACAAGGTGATTAACATCTAACGCAGATTGCCATCATCAATTTGTGCCACTAACGGGCCGCGGCACTGACCTTGCACTGACCACAGGCCAGGGGGGAGCTCTGGGCCATCGGAGAGGAGGAAACGGACTAATGGTCGCGGCAGAGTGGCGAGATGTCTCCCTGTCACACTTCATCGAGACTGACGCGTCAGAATTGTCTCAGCGCTCAGGCCAGGCAATTACAGTCCAATTCCAATCTCGTCCTCGGCGCCACTGTAATGAAAAATAATTAAGAGGCTGAAAATGAGTTTTCTCATGAAATGGTTTCGGCGGTTGGACACAATCGTACTTGGCAGATGGCTGCACGAGCGTGTTTTGATACACAAGCGATAGCTGATCACGTACAAGGTGCGTTGCCATCAAACTTTTTACTGCCGCTCCTCTCAGCGAGCCAACACTAAGATACAGTATTTAGAAACCTATTATCTCTGTGTGTGTGTTCGGTCAGTGTGCATCCATCTGTAGGCAGTGGTTCAAACCCCCCCCCCCAGCTGAATTCAACATTACACCAAGTCAATTGATTCCTTATAAAGAGCATTCCTACGAGCGGGGGTGTCATTAATGAACCTTAAATTGCATGAGACCAACAGAGACAAAGAAAGTCGATAGAAGGACCTCGACAAGATAAAAATGAAGAGACAGAACGTGGATGGAAATCTTGCTTTTGTGCTTTTCTTCAGTCACATCTGAAGGGCTGGGCCACAGGGTTTATAGATACAAATGGTTTGGTTGCTGGTGTTTAGCAGAGGCACAAAATGGTCGTCTGTTAGCGGTCGTTGCTTTCCCTGACCAACACAACACTAATGGTAAGAGTACTTCTATCACCTGACTTTTGATGACAAACAACCAAGCACTGTGATTAGTTTGATGACCACTAACACTGAGGGCCTGTACTTTAACCTGCCACGAGAGACGATGCAGCTTTGTTGGCATGATGCATCTGAGGAGCTGTGATGTCATCCGTCTCTATAAACCCTATCCCTGCAGTGACCATATTCTAAAGAAATCACCCAGCGAGTTGAAAGGTCACCAAATGCCACGTCTCCCTGAGAGCTCAGCGCTGTGACAGCAGCCACGTGACCTGAACATGAACAGCTCTCCAGTCAGAAATGTAGGGGATTCATTTGGGATACGGACTTGACTGACCAGCACCGACACTCTCCGTCTAATTGAGCTGGACATGGAGATGTGATCATAATGAAATGAGAACCTGGAAACTGGGCTGCTGTAGCATGGATGATGCTAACGCTTCAATCAGAATGAAGAGATGATGATGTGGCAAGAACAAAGCAGTATCCAGGTCATATCTGGAAAATAACAATCTCGTTTTTCAGAGCAATGCAAAAATAAAAGAAAGTTTGAGGTTTGTGTTGTGCTCAAGGGCACATTGACAAGTAGGGCATGTAACTGTGATTTTATGATTCATGAGGGATTCACTGCCGCCACAGCTTCCACGGTATTTGCCACCGAATCCAGCATGTCAGGTTGCACTTCACAACAATGAGACTCGTCCCAGTGGACCGTGATATTTCCACTTTGCCGTCCATTTGAGAGAAACCGTCCTGGTGACGGTCTCGAAAAACACCAGCGCCTGAACACACCATTAGATTTGATCCCTGAGGCAGGAGCATCTCATTTAGAGAGGAGGTTTCAGGTTCGGTCCGGGCTGCGCTTGGCTCTGTACCCGCAGCTCCTAAATGAGGGACCTGCCAGTGGCCCTTACAGAGACACGAGCCCACATGTGGCTGAGGGACATCTTTTCCCTGGATCTGGACTCTCGACTGGGACTCCCTGTCAGGCTGTTACGAATCCTCACAGACAGGAGGTGGAGACGTCTTGAGTGTCATTCTCCAGTGAGCCGGTCAAATAGAAATGGGTTAAAAGCTGCAGTTTTTATTCTTCCAGCAGACTCTTCAGCTGGACACTTATAGCTATGAACATGTAAAAAAGTCAAAAAGCAGCTGACGTTATCTGGCACCGGAGCAGAAGCTGAGTCACCGGTATTGATCAGCAACTTCAACTGAAAAGGAAAGAAAAGAAGAAAACTGCCACATCCCAGAGCAGAGCTCCCCGGAGCGGCCGTGCCCAACACTGTACACTTTGTTTTACTTAACAGCATCCAGCTCCCCTGCTGCTACTGACTCATCATATTATTGTGCGCCGTTTGCTGCTGACAACACGAACTGTGTGCTGCCTCACTTCACATTAGCTTCACCTGAATGTTTGTTGTTGCACAGAACAAGAAAATGAGAGGATAATATATGGGCGACCTTTCCACGGGAGGTAATAATGCCATCACTTCAGAACGGGACAGCATTGATTCACCAGTGGAAGTGATGGCAGCTGAAGCAGCACCACTGCAGAACTTTGAATCTGCAGTGAGTCATTGCTGCTGCACCGGTGGAGACGTGCTGTGTTTTCTCGTTTAGATGCAGTAAACCTTTAAAATACTTTGTGTAAAATCTCCTGATAGTGTCCCAGGTGCTCATGTGACGGAGCAGTAGGACATTCCTGGGACATTTTATCATATGCGAGTAAGTACGTTGATGACAAACTGAAAAGATACAAGCATAAGGATGAAGAAGACGAGGCCATGCACGTCAAAGACCGATAAAGGAAGACGATTCAAGAGGCCAACTCTGTCAGTGCTCAGTTCTATAAATTCTGATTTATCTTGTGGATTAGTGGCCAACACTTAGCTAACTAGCATACACGTAGATAATTTGGCCTTGCGGTCCAAATATGTGCTAATGTTGCTTCAAGTCTGCTGAATGTGCAGGAAATTGCTCGCTGGGGACGAAGGGCAATTCATCATCTGTTGTGTGGGACAGTCTGAGTGTTCAAGTGTTTATTTCTGTTCCTCGATGCGACAACAAGAGGGAGGATTTGTCCTTTAATCTGTTACAGCGTGTCTTATCAGAGGATAGCAGCAGAGTAAATACATCAGAGAGACAGTTAACACGGCTGAGACGGGCCCAGTGAAAGGGAGCCTGGGAGGAGGGTTTGTTTTCCATGTTTTATGGAGGGATCAGTCTGCTGTCCAAGCTGTGCATTATTAGTTCTGCATAAAATCACAGATTACAGTCTTGGCTCCCTGGTCCCAGCCTTTTGGAGTGAGCCGCTGAGGGTTCAATATTTGTTGAGTCATCCTGTGCTACATGACACATGCGATCTCGATGTGTTTGCACACTTTTAATGCACTTAAGCATATTGGATAACGGAGGAAGTGTTGCTAAGTGCTGCTTCATGCACATTGTGAGTGCTCACATTTGACATTGTAGGAAGAGATATGGCAAAGTAAGGAAACTGCAATTTAATCGTTTGGTTTTTTACAACATAGCAATATATTTTGACAAATAACTTCCCTGACACTGATCTTCTTAAAGATTTGTTTTAATCTCTTAACGCAAATATATTAAATATTTGACGAAAAAATGTCAGCGGCCTCTTAGCAGAGGGATCTTGATAAATATCCTTCATGGTATTAAAAATCCCGCTGATTAATTTTCTGTCAATCCATACTGACTAATCACTTTGGCACCGGTGGAGACGAGAGAGGAAGCTTCCTGCAGCCAATCTGTAGGTAAATGATGCATCAGCACGCTGGTCAGAACAGCCCCCGTCATTAGCCTCAAATACTGGAACCATTTTCAGCTTTTTTGGATCAGGAATAGGTGATGCATTTAGAATCTATTTTGGAGCTGGCAACAGCAGCGGTTTCAAAAACCCGCTTCCAGATATGAAAAAAATGACACATCGCATTTCTGCAGGAAGTTAGTTAATCACTCTTTCTAAATACCCCAATGATTTCTTTAAAGGTTTCTACTGGAAGAAACGAACATGATATTCACCATAAGAGCTTCTGTGTGTGTGTGTGTTCCTAAAAAGTCAAGTTCTCCACTGTTTAGCCAGGGATGCTAATGAAAGACCTTTGGTTGAATGGCCGATGCTAATGTGGCTGTTTTGTTACAGAGCCTTGAGCTTCAGTGCACGACTCATGTGGAGGCGTCTGTGTTATGCTCGTGCACGACTACTCTGTGGTTTGAACATGGCCAGGCTACATGTACATGTACTTCATGTGCCTCCTGCCAGTTAAAAAGACTTGATTGGTGACAAACCCTGATAAGCAGGACATTTTAATCAAACAGTGACTTGCTTGGGTTTGATCATTCACTAAGCTAAAAGGAGAAAAAACGTAAAGTCCTCAGTGTGCAGTCATGTTAATACACTTCTTTATGTGGTCAGTAGAAATAGCCCAACAACATTATGGGATTTTATGTCACATTCCAGACTTGATTGCAAATTGCAACTTCTGGATAACACCGGTGCTTCGCCGGATCTGCTGTAGCTCACTCAAAATCAGAATGACAGCGAAATGGAGGCACGGAGGAGTCGAACAGAACAGTTAGTGTATGTGTTGGCTGACTGGGCATCAGTGAGAGGAAATATGAGGTCCTCTTCTCATCTGTCACACCTTTGACATCTCTCCTTGAGATAAATGGACACCTCCGCCTGAGAGAGAGTAAATCGTGCGCTGCTCTCAGCGGACGGCGGGGGAGAGAGGCAAACAGGAAGCGGGCTGCCGACGGGGCCGACAGCCACATCACTCCTCATCTCCCACGCTCCCCGCGGCCCACAGGTGAAGATGTAATAGCCTTTTTTTTTTTTTTCAAATGGCTGCCAATAAGAAGCTGTTGGGGCAGGCAGCCTGTCATCTGGAGCCCCTCGCTGGACGGAGGCTGTTTGAGGCGCCTGCGTCATCCCAGCGGCTCCCAGACGTAAATACTGTATCAATGGAGAGCGCAAGATTATGCTGTCTCCAGAACAGTTAGGCAGCAAAGAATGCACACCTTTATATGACACAAATGCACACCACATGTGTTTACGTTGGAGGGAGAGGTCGGTCTGCTTTTCGTCCGATCGCAGTAATCAGCCAGGAAGCGGCAGCTCGCCACCGGGAGCTAAATGAGCCCCCGAAGCTGCTGGGTCCATGTTTCCTTCGCCTCCAGCAAATCAGCAGAAAGCTGCCTCGCTGAACTCGTTCTGGACTCGACGCCCAGAGGTCAGGGGGGGTCAGACAAACCTGCGATGCTGCCTCTCTGCTGCCTGACGAGACGTTAACCCTGTTTGACTCAACATTGCAAAGTGTGTTCCTGCCAGACTTGGAGCTGCAAACTAATGCAGCCCGACATGAAATACACTAACAGAGACCATATATACACGAGGACAAACACTGGACTCTGAATCAACTATCGTCAGTATCATGTCTAGAAAATGTGTCTGTGAATTCATTCCAAACTAGGAGACGGAGGCAAAGTATAAATGTCAGTTCTTTAAAAAACAAACAGCTCTTTCTGGACGGATCCTCTGAAAGCTGAGAGAACCCTCTCCTCTGGTAGCAATACTCACTCACATGTCTTACAGAACTGTGTCATAACCTGGCTTCATACTGACCCACTGCCAGCAGAAGGTTCCACATACTTTTCGAAGCTTTAACAGACTGTGGCCCCGGTTGAAGACCGAAACCGTCGACATCCAAGTCACAGCTTGTTCTACCTCGTCAATTAATCAAATTAAATTTTATTCAACATATTAATGAATCACAATTTGTCCCAACCCTCAAAATAATGAGAAAAATGAACAAAATGTCCTTTTAACGAACGGAGGATCTGCCAACACAGAACAAGTTAGACAAAGCGAACAATAAATCAAAGTGAGTTATTCATGCGCATTCTAATGTAAGTGCACGCTGCGTATACCCTTCCTTTATCCATATGCAGTACTGAGCAACAGTTTGAGCAATGAGTAAAAAGAGGATGCCCCCCACTGGGAAACATGTGGCTCGCTCTTTGTTTGCCATGTCGTGTTTGTTTGTTCTTGAAAGTCACGCTCACTTTGAATCTGCAGTGACGAGCGCTCGGCAGTTTTGCTCGTATGAATTTGTCCGACTTAATTTGATGGATTCATTGCGTAATGTAAGTGAAAGCAAAACCACCGGGGACAGTTGACCTCCAGCGGATTCATGTGCACGGGGCATATCAAGCTTGGTTTGCATCATCTTAACTGAAAACACTTTCATTGGGGCGAGAGGCGGGGTTAACTTCACACAGAAAGGTCCTCGAACCCAAGACCTTGTTATTTTGAGGCAGCAGCACTGTGTTTGTTAATTGCACCAGTGAGAGTTTTCATCGACGACCGCAGGCGGAGATCTGACCAAAGTTACCGTGTTGGATACTTTACAGTATCGCAGCTTCTCAGTCGTCTGGGCAGCGCCTCATCGTTATTTGCATTAATGCAGGATAACCTGGTGTGTAGCGGGTGGAAATATGTCTTTAAACTCTGGTGGTATTTCGTCATAAGTGAATTACATTTTCTGTCTGCTCGACCCTCCTCTGCAGGGAGCGGGTGCTGCTTCATTAATTATTAAGCCGTATTCCGTGCAGCTATGAGTCAAGTCCGCATTTCTGCCCGGCTGAAGCCCACCTGCCCCGTTCATTATAAAGACCTGCCATTTAGTGCAGCTCTCCATCACGATCTTTGATTTCCCTGTCAGAAAATATTAAAAGCAGCCGCTGGTCTTTGCCGCGGCCTCGGCGTGGGGTCGTGTTTTGAATTAAATCAACCGGATTTCATTGGCAAATTAAAAAAGAAAACCACCACGACGCTGAGAAAAAACGGATCAGACTTTTAAAGACTCGGACAAGCGCACGCCGAGCGTTAGTCCTTAAACGTCACAGTGACTTTACCCTCCTGATAAATATTACACGTTGACGAGAAATTCACCCGGCTCACTTTGTTCTATTATGTGACTGTCTGCTAGTTCCAGGGCCGAGCAGAAGCCATGTACAATTACTCCCCATTAATAAATTGTGCTCCTTAATTGATTTGCTTTCATAGTGAAATAAAGTGCTGAACACAGAGACTCTGGCTCCTCTATTGAAAGTCATTACTCCTCAACCAACCATTATTCATCTATTTCACGATGAAAGAGTGGCTTCAACGTTATTGGCACCGTGAGCGCACGTAATGAAACAGCGACGTGCAATACTCTTCTATAGGCTGCATCACTTTGTATGATGTGATACGGAGTAAACAACACACACTCGGCAGTAAATGGAAGCCTCACACGCTGGCGTGCTGCGAACAACTGGACCACAGTAATATATTTTTCCGGGGTATGAGATTGTGTCATCTTGTGTTTGGCTCATGTCTCTATTGCCCAGAAATCCTACAGGTTTGTGTATTTTCATGGAGTTGCAGCCTGGAGCCGCGATAAAAACACAGCAGAGGGAGCACTCAACTTTTATGGCGACTGAGGACTCTCGCTTCCAACGGGCTGGCAGGTGTCTGCCAATGTGTCCGGATGGACAGTGGGATAGTGTTAATTTGATGAGATAGGGGGATTTGTTTGGACGATGCCCTCCGCAGAGTGTTTGGAACACCAACTCCACAGTCTCGCATGCGTGATGGCTTTTTTTACTTCCTATGTAAATCCAAGAGTGTCATGAGCCGCAGCCTGGGAACAAGTTCACCAAGTGGAGCTAACGGCGTGTTTGCGGAGGATTCTTCTGGAAGCATTACCAAAATAATAGGGGTCTACCCTCCATAACCTCACTGTTTCTGTTGACTGTTTTTCTTCATTGTTCTTATTGTATTTATTGTTATTTTTACCACTCGATTGTACGGTCACCTTGAGTGTCCTGAAAGGCACCTACAAATAAAATCTTTGCTTTTTTTTTTTTTTATCATTAATGAATGGCTGAGGTCATTGTACCATCCCAACGAACTCCACCTGGTCACTGCTGCAGTAAAACTGCTTCATTCGTTTGTGCTCCCTCTCTTCCCCTTGCACCCCGTCCTCTAATGTGCAGCACAGAGGAAAACATAATTTAAGTGTTTGTATTCTAAATATTTACCGTTAACCGATGAAGACAAACTCCTGTGGTAATTCAGGAGATGCCATTTTCCTGCCTCGATAATCTAATCTGGAACACATGGAACTTCCTGCTGATGTTAATCTTCTGAGAACCCTGCACCTTGATTAACAGCGAGGAAAATAACACCATTGCTGCAGAGCAGGGCAGAATTGAAAGGCCTATGTTTCGTTTTTTATTTGAATAAACATGAAACGTCAAGGCGGCGTGATTCAGTCTTTCTTGGAATTGTGAGGTGCATCAGTGCATCTTTAAGGGGATCAATCAGTCCATCAAATTTAATTTGTGTTGCTCATATTCACAAATCACTGTTTGCCTCAAAGGGCCTAACAAGGTGTGACGTCCACTGAGCGAGAGTGAGAGCGACGTGCACGAGAGGTGCATGGAAAGGTCTGTGCATGAGAAGAAGTCTGACAGAGATCGAGGGAGCAAAGAGGGAGCATCACACACATCACAGCCCTCAGTTCACCATGGGCTGTACGACAGGCTCGTTGCACGGGTTCACCAGCACTAGCATTAGCACACGAGCTAATTAACACAGAAATAGCAACAGCTTTATTTGACAGCGGTAGTTGATGGTGGACCTCCGTATGTGTCTCTGCTGTCCTGGCATCTGGCAGATGTGGGAGTGTGGGCGCCTGTCTTTGGTCTTAAGAAGATGTGTCATGATAAGTGATTAACAATCTTAACTGTGCATAAATTAAATATGGGTTCCCAGCCGTACAGCCACGTCTGAATTCTCTGCTCTTAATAATACATAAATAAATCAGCGCCTTTTGCTGGTTCATCTTCTGCTGCTGCTGCCCCGAAACGCTTGGTATGATAAATAAAAAAAAATACATGCTTCAATCCCTGTTTAAGTGTTAATGTAAAATATCTGATGTCAAGGGCAGCACTTCCATGTCCCAGACTGTCAATGGGACATGGCCACGCCCAGTAAAATGGGTGTCAACTGGCCTCCAGAAACAATAACATGCTGCCAACACAGTGAATTAGCTTCGACGGATCGGATGCAAACAGGGGCCTGATGCGTTATTTAATAATAGCTGACCACGTGCTGAATTTTTTAACAGGAAATTAAAGAGAAAGCAATGTGCTTTCCTGGAGGACAGGTTTAAGAAGATGTTTTGAAAACAGATCAGGTTTAATTTGCGTCTGTAAATGGAGCGGCCTTCAACAGAGATCATCCCAGTGTGAGTTTCTCTGATAGAGATCTCTGCATCACCCAGGCCGACCTCCCCCACCTGTCCGTCAAGCCCACCTGCTGATTCTGCACCAAGGGCTCCGCGTGGACTCTTTGCACTTCAGGGTGCCTCCAATACATCAATATTGTGCATCATATATTTTATTCCTGGCTGTGTGTTTGTTCATGTGTACGACATCGTTGTTACCTTCGTGTTTACGTGGCCAGCAGATTCCTCCCGCCTGCGATCCCGCGGCCAGGATCCCTCGCTTTGTTCTTCCCTCAAGTCTTTTTTCCGTCTCTCCAGCGCAGTTACTGGGTATTTGGTTGGTCATTTTGATATGTTTATTTACTGTATGGCTGTCTTTGATCCGGGCCGGGGTAGCACCGTGACTAATGTGTGTGTGTGTGTGAAAGAGTGGTAAACGTCCCTGTGGAGGAAAATGCTTGTGAGCAGACTGCCATGTCCACTAAGGCTGAAGAGAGACAGCTGAGGGAGGCTGGGACTGATGCATAGCAGGTTGTGTATCTCTCCAGAGCTTAGCAGTGTACCACTGCAACACACTGCCACCTACACACACACACACACGCTGACTGACCACATCTGAGGCAGCTGTGTGAGGTCTGAGCTGCAGTGGCGACCTTACACAGAGCCTCTGTTTGTACTGGCTAGAACCAGCCTCAGGGCTGCAGCTCCTCTCATTCAGGCTGAAATACTGGCTGGTCGATATCTGACTTTTATAAAGATCAGCTATCGACCAGTAAATGTCATCGACGCATCTAAATGATGGAGGCTCCGCCCCCGGCCTTGGCTACATAAACGCTGCTTGTGAAAGCTGCAATGAAATTTTAGTGTCTTTGCACATTTTATGGATCTAACTGATCCAAATCGTTCTCAGCCTTCCTGTCAGGAGTTAACTCGTTTTTTTTTATTCGTCATTGATCACCTCCGACTTTTCCTCACCGAGCTTCATGAATTCTGAAATGGGAGGCGGCTGCTGATGCGTTGAAGAAAACGCTCGTTAGTGTATGCAGACACTGTGATCGATGTTTGAAATGCAGTGTCGTAGCACACATTCACTTTTCACACTGGTTTAATCAGGTCATGTGAGTGCTCGTGCTGCAGCAGTTCTGAATCACAGAGCGGGCAGTAAATCTGCAGCGTCAAGCGCCCCGCGTCTGGGCGCCCGACAGTTTGATACGGCCCTCGTGGCAACTCATAAATACAACAACTTCTCATGACAGCTATTCATTTATTCCGGTGTGAAATTAAACGGCATGAAACAATAGACGGACATGGGTCATGGTCAGGGGCAAGGAGACAGGATGAAGCAGAATGAGCTGCTTTCCAAAGAAAATTAAAATATTACGATTGTGTTGATTTAACTTGTACTTCTGCCTGATTTCAAGGTTCGGTGGAGTTTAGGAGTCCAACAAGAAGCTTTAGTAATTTCACCTCATGGAGAAATTCTGGAGGAGCCTAGAAAGGCTAAGAATCAGAACCAATCAGCCACTTTTTGACATATCATCAACGCTGTAATATATGAGTAATATGTTTCAGCGTTATAACCCCTGGGAAATAAATAAAGCTCATGGAGTGTTCAAAACTCAGGAATCCAGAGCTTTTCTTCTCCAACCACAACAACAACAAGAAGCTTTTGTTGCCAAATGTCTTCCCTTGTTGGCGTGTAGCATAATGGACGTGTATAAATACTGCACTACTCCACATTGTCACTGTAATACGGTTGATTGATCCGGCGGCGAGGACTCTGCTGTTCCTGCCCTCCTGGCAGTCTCTGTGTGTGTCATCAGTCTCACTAATGGACTAATCTGCTTGATTTCAACAAACGAGCTTGTGCACAGCGCAGCATAACGTCGGCCTGTTCGTCAGCCCCAGCTCCGAGGAATGTTTCATCTGCATCTGATGCTAATCTGTAAAGCTCTGTTGAGCTGCTGAGACAAGCTGTACCTTTATCACTGATACCCCCCCCCCCCCATGAAGGTCTGGACCTGGACGAACTGATGGCTGTGTTGACCCGGGGAGATACATGATGCACATCGACACAGACTCTGTTAGCGAGTTCACCAATCAACCATGTGACTGCGTAATTGCTATTGATTGAGGAGCAGAGTAGAGCCACGCATGTTGGACACACACACACACACACACACACACACACGTCTATCCTGCCTGCCATGACTGATTAGAGGACGCGGGCTGATGTTATAGTACAGCAGGCTCTTTTATCAGCGAGCTGACATTCCGGTGTGTATTCCCTCCTCTGAGGAGAGGTTGTGTTTGGGAGAACCTCCTAGATTTCCAGGACAGAACAGAACAGAACAAGAACTGGACCAAGAACAGGACGATCTCCCCAAACAGCCTTGACGCAAAGAGGAGATATAGTGTATGCTTTGGATAAGGAATCCAAGTTTATTGTTATAGAATCCTGTCCTTTTATCCAGGACATGAACCAACTGGAATGCCGCTGGTTCTCCCTCTACACAAACTTGTTATATAAAAGTCAACAGCACATGAAAGCAAATCCGTCTGACATCTGCAAAAAGACGATGTGTAGTCGGACTTGAGAGCTTGAGTTGAGAGCTCACGTCTTGTTAAAGAAGTGGCCCCGGTGACACGGCTCCACGTGCTGTCCTAGACTAGTCAGGACGGGCTCTGGCAGATCGAAGGCATCGTGTATAATGAACAGTAACAGTCCGACACTGGCCCTGCGCGTACACACACTCAGACCCATTTTGTTGGAGCAGATGCTTTGGAGTGGTCCACCCAGCTCTGATGTCTCCATTCCAGCAGAAACCAAGAACCAAAGAGGGAGCTCACGCGCCCAAATCATGGTATAGTGTGTGTCCAATAACACACTGCCTCCTGCTCCCAGGGCCGTTTATGTAAAGAGGCTCTTTACATTCATCAGGTTTGTTTCACAACCAACTAATAATACGTTTGAACGCAGCTGGAGTCGGAAAGCAAAGAGCATTTTTTCCTCGCTATGTAGGTTTCTTATCTTTCAACTGTATTCACTGCGTTCCAGAGCCAATCAGCGCTCAGCCTCTCTTGCAAATTGAAATCACAAAGCTGCGGAGCCACATGCATCCTTTGACATTTATGCAACAATTTAGTGGATTCTTGTTATGCATTTATTCATTCATTTAACTTGCTCATGAATACAAATGTGATGGGTGACCTGTCATATAGGACCTTAGTCCTCTATGGGTAATTTTGCCGCCGAGGTTGACGCAGCGCTTCCTCATGCATATACATCAGTCCAATAAGGGAATGAGGAACAGGAAGGTGCAGCGACGGAATTAAAGAGCCTCCGCTCCTCTGGTCAGGATTCACTCTTTCACAGTGTTACAGTGTTCAGACAGGAGTTTACGAGGTGGGGGGGGACTTCCTGCGTAGTTACAGGCAACGCCAAGAAGACACTCAGGGAGGCTGAGCCACCCCTAACTTTACATGGGCGTACTTCACTGATACTTCTTGGAAGCTTTTAATGCAACAGAACTGATCAGTTAACTAGACACATCTTAGGACCAGGGCCGCTGGCCTGAAGACTCTAGTACGTCGTTGTTTCAGGCCAGGTCTTGAACCCAGGACCTTCTGATTGTGAGTCACCAGTGGCCAACCGCTGCACCACCGTGCTGCCCCCACCCACAGTTGATTAGGCTGACATTTGAACCACTGATTACAAAGCTGCTCACTAATCCTCTGTTGCCTATAAATCAAACCATCCAGCCATTAGGAAGAGGGTTAATTGCATCTCTCCTCATCATCACCCACACACTCTGACAATATTAGTTTTTTTACAAGTCTTGGTTTTACTAGCCCACATGAGCCCACTATATGGATTCTATATGGATTCTTCCTCAGCTGGATGCAAAGGGAAAACTCATCTCATACTTATTGTTTACTTCATCAGAAATTCTAGTTAGGACTAATTAATAACAGGGTTATTAATTAGCCCCCGTGTCATGCTGTGTGTAGAGGCAGATGAAATATTTACTACGTGACAAGGCACTTTGGCAGCTCCTGCTTTGCTGTGATACCTTGTTTGGTCTCAAGTCTCTTGGCGCTGTCTCCATCAGTTACTCTGACAGAAAGTAAAGTCAAAGGCGCACGTCAGCAAGTGCGACGCAGGAGGGAGGCGGGCTGAGCGTCCGGCAGCCACGGGTGGGGCCACGGGTGGGGCCACGGGTGGGGCCATATGGCAGCTCATGAGGAGGTTTGATCTCTTGATCACTTTTGTTTTAACGCAGGTAAAAAATAAAACAGAAGCCTGCTGCTGACATTTCTCCCCTCACACTATGACAGATGTTTGGAATAGGTCGGCCACTGCTGGGCGCAAGTCTGCTCCAGATGTGACCCCCCTCACACCTGCAGCCTCCCAGCAGGTGTGAGGCCGCCTCCCTCTATCGATGACAGACCGGGACCCTCAGAGCAAAGTGTCATGGTGACCACAGCGCGTGATAGTTGTTGTTATTTCCTCTGTTCCCACTTACAGCTGAGGACACCACGCAAGAGGTCTGCATTAATATGAAAATGTAATCCGTGATGACATTGCCTGTGACTTTAAATTCAAGTGGCGGCGCCTAAAGGAAGGTCAGCGTTGTGCAGACTCATGGAGAACATTGGAGGGGAAGAAAAGAGGTCATATAAATAATGATAGAATCACACAGTGAAATAGGTATTATGCAAAACTGTCATGATTCATAGCGCACACAGGAGCGGGAACACAAAAGCCTCACAGTCGCTTTTTTCGTGATAAGACAAAAGAGCCTCTGAGCCGTCGTGAGGAATTTGTGCATTTGCTCTCGGTGTGTTTACTTACTTCCCTATTTGAAGCCCATCCCTCATTGTTGGGAGACAAATGTCACCTCCCTCCCTCCCCGCCCGCAACGCTGTCTAGTAGCTGACAGATGTCTGGTATTCATGAATATTCCGTGCACCGCCAGGCCCCGCCGCTGCCGCGCGCCTTTGATCTTCCTTTCAAAAGAAAGTTCTGTCTGCCAGAGACTTTGTGTGACTCACAGTGCGTTTGCTGTTCTAACCGGTTTGTTTGAGAGCAGTAACAGAACAGTGACTCCGGGTGCGTCAGGGCTGACAGTCCGAGGAGTGAGGGCCGCTCTTCGCACCAGGCTGAGGAGGGAGGACTTAATCTGGTGATTAGGATCCAATGAAGGCGGCTGGCGGAGCCCCCCCGACATACACATTGACCTCTTTGACTTCTAAAGGGATCATTGTTGGGATAATCCACGTGTGTAACATAATGAACCAAGGGAAGTTGGCAGCAGCCAGGTATTTTTCTCAGGAGTTGGCGAGGGCTAAACCAGAGCCGCTAGGGTTCTCTAGACTCCACATTAATGCTACGGCACTTCAGCTTGTACTCTCACCTCAGTCTGTGTTTGATGCCAAAAAAACCCACAGGACATAGAACCATTAAAACTGGTGGAAGGGCGTAATATGGGTCAGAGAAGAACCCACTAGTTTTATATATGGATCACTTCAGTTAACGTTGGTTGAAGATGAATGAAGTGTCTCCTCCAGAACTGCCTCTTTGAGGGAAAGGGACTGAATTTTGGGGCTGATTCATTGTTGATCTGACTCACTGTAGCAACATAAACATGGCGGACATTTTGTTCTCATGTTGCAGCATGACATCATTGGTAATCAACTCAGCGCCATTGTTGGATGTCTGTGCAGGCGTCAGTGATCACATGAGATACGTTTGAAAGGCCTCACAATTGAGGGATCCTCATTGCGTCGCTGCATTGTGAGGAATCCAAAGCCATGTTGCACTTCATGCGGGGACATATGGGCAGTAAGTGGACCGCTTTCAAGCGGCGCTATTCCCAGCCAGATCATTCATTCACGCGGGCAAACAGCTTTGAAGAAAAGAGAGCGCTCATCCACACAATGTTACGAGAGTCTGGCTAAAACAAAGAGACGCCACCATCTGCAGTCCTCCGGCGTGGTTACAGCGCTGCCCCTCTTGACCTCGGTGAAAACCCATCGGGCTCCATTCACTGCCTGGCCTTTTCAGCACACATACTTTGGCATCGCCAGTAATGATATTGCTTTCTCTCAACACGCCTTTTGAGTGGTGGACGGGTCTCAGGACTCTTTTGTTGCACGGCCTGGATGGGGAGGTATCTTTTTCCCAGTCTCCAGCTACGTGCGCTGGGAGAGCAGAGGGAGCACAGAGCCCCCTGTAGAACCCAGCATTCTCTTTATAGCCGTCCACGGCTCCACTTCCTCCAGAGACTGGTGCGGTGGGCCTGATCCTGAGCCCGCAGATGATTAATCTTCTCATTATCTGACATGGCAGTGAAAGCAGCACTGCAATATTTGTCCTGGTGAGCAAAAAATATAAATGTCTGGGTATTTGTGACATTGTTTTGGATTTTTATTGACTGGGGTTAACTTTCCCGAACTGTCCTCAATTAGCTCAGGTGTCAGTCATATGATACACGCTGCTGGTACATGGGAGGTCAGTACCTGTGCTCCACTCAGAAACACAGAACACTCAGTTCAAACTCGTGCCCTTGGAAATCCAACTCTAGCAGATCAGCTGTCCAGACCTGGGAGATGCACTTTGATCACCGTGCAGCAGTGACAGCAGCGTTTGGCAGAAATCAGCGGCCGAGCCGGGCTGTGCTGAGTCCGCCTCCATTTGACTGTGTGCACAAATACAGTGCTGCACAGTAAATCTGCAGTCAGGTCCAGTCAAGGCTTTGGACGTTTCACTGGTGTCTCAGGAGATAAACACAGTGGAGTTGGTTGTCATGGCTGCAGAAGAACAAGCAGATTTCTTATCACATACATATGAAAAGGTTTCAAGAGAAATCATGTGTGTTAACTAAACTATTCCTGTGTAAATTGTAATGTTCATGTTTTGATTTATTTAAATATCCTTACACAATATTAAAAATGACAGACAATGGCCCTGTCATTATCTACAACACATTCAAACAATGTGACGGGCCAGCTGTTAACCAGAACAAGTTTAAACATACATCAAAGAGACATCAAGTCAGAGACATGAGGGTTCAGATTTACTGTATCATGTTACATCTATGACTTTATTTCATGTTCTGATCATCTGTCTGTGTCATTTCAGATCACTGTCACCAGCCACTAATCACCTCATTCCCTTCACCTGAGCCACAGCCACACACACACACACACACACTCACTCACTCACCTGCTCCCCATTCCCTCATTAGTTCACCAGTCTACTTATCCCAGTCGATTTGAGGCGCTCGCTGCTAGAGTGCCTGGTGTGTTCCTGCGTTGCCATCCTCTGTTACTCTGAATTCTCCTGACCTGATTGTGACCGTGTTTAGATTCTAGATTTCCTTCCTGCCTGCTGCTTCAGGCTCCCCTGCCTTATAGACACAGATCCCTGTTCTGACGCTGACTGAATTGTCGGTGAACAAACCACGCTGCTCTCTCGGGACTGACTCTTGGGTTCAGTTCTGTGTGTCGTTGCTATAAAGTTTGGGTCAGTGAGTTCATGCTGCACCATACGCTGACCAGGAGGATCACGCTGCACTTTAAACATTCATCTGATTTCAACTCTGAGTCTAGCAGGGCAAAGCCTTTATGTGTCTGTATGTTTTTACTTTTGTTCATAATAAAAGTTTAAGTGAGTCCCTTAAACATTTAATGCACAACACTTGCAAAATCAAATCCCCTTATCCAATCACTTCCTTCCCGTTCGGGCCCGTCACCAGCCGAGCACCTCTCTGCCTCTGTTTGCTCACTTTTCTCAGGCTGCCCCCTCCCCGTCCTCCTCACAATTCAAATCAATACCGCTCTCTCTCTCTGTGTCTTCTCCTGGAGTCTAAACTCTGGTGGGAGTGCTTCAGCTCCACTGAAACACTCTGTGCTGTGTCAGCATCTCATTCCACAATGCTGAGTGTCTGGGGTGGAGAGAACACCAGAAATATCCCACTAAAATAGAACTACCTTTACTATAAATGTAGAATTTTGCCCTCACTACAAGTTAAGTTGAAGTAAAAGTTTTTGGAATAATGTGTTTATGTCCATGTTTTGGTACAAAGCTGTGTTTTCCTATGATTTTAACCCAGGCAGGAAATCTAAACACGCCGTCCCCTCTTCTCTTGTGGACGCTGTAGTTTGACACGAGCACGCAGCAAATCAACCTGCAGGAAAATTTGAATCTCTAAGTGCGCTGTCAATCATTCACGGCGATGTATTGTGTTGTCAGTCGTCGCTCTGCTAGGGAGTGATTCCGAGTATGTCCCGCTGAGGAAAAAACACAGCATCACTTTGGCAGGGGAGCACTGGACTACCGTATATCCTGAGAGATGGACTGAACCAATGACAGCCAGACTAAACTGTGGCCACGCGGGCTGAGACACAACACAACCACAACTGATTTCATTAAAAAACTTCAAATGCTGCCTCGTGAAGAACGACTCATTCATGTTTTTGTTTAGTTTTTTTTGCCAGGGAAGAACACCCACATCACTGAAAACCACCAATGTCAACCTTGTGGTTGGAATACAGGAACCGTGGTTACTGGGGTACAGAGCAGACATAGATGACATGTCAACAAAAAGCCAACACTGGTGATTGTGCTACCTCATGCTAACAACAAAGGCTCCAACGGTAGCATCTCACGCTGACCCTGCTGTCTGATAATGGGACGCTGTAAAGTTCACATTAAACAGTGACATACATTAGTCAGGTCTTACCTCTGGTAAATACGTTGCTAACTCCAATTCGTACATTTTTATGAAACAGTACAATCTGCAGGTCACTGCTTGTTGTGTTCTCCTGCTGCAGGGATAACTGACATACAACAAACCTGCAGCCGGGGGCAGATGGCGGTGGTTTTTAATGAAAGTTAACTGACATAGGTAGGCTACAGTAGCTTTGAGTGGGACGACGGGAAAATCCTGGAAACCTGCAGCAATGTTCTCTGATGCTCCAAAGAAAAACAAGCTGCGTTCAGCAGATGGTTGAATCTAAAAAAAAAAGGTGATTTAAACACGCTATAACTTTATTTTCCATCCTTGATTCCTCGACCCTGCCAGAAGAGGGAGACGCCACAGGCTTGAACTGCACGCCCTTGATGAAGCACATGACCTCATCAATCTGACGCCATTACATTTTATTCCTTCAGTATGTCGTAACATAAAGTGGTCACATCATACAGTAAAACGTGACTTATCAGCCCATGCGGCAGAACGCATTTCATTAATTGATATGAAAATGCACATGGTGTAAAAGATGAACCTCGGAATGGAGGCCGTGACGCCCAGGATTGATGATCTACTCTAATCCAGCGTCTCCCACTTAAACTGCAGAATTCTGAGTCACAGCGGATCGCTCTGACGTGTGTAGTAATGCGTGTCGCTACTTAGGAGCAGCCTCAAGTCATTTGTACATGATTCAATAAAGGTAAGTGGACGTAATGGCACTGCACTGTTGGTGTGGCACTTCTCGAACCAGAGGTTGCAGATTTATTATCATACAGTGAGACTCCCGCTACCTTCAGGTCGCTGCAGGAATTTAATGGACTAAAGATGCAGCGTCTCATACACAGCATTAAGCAGATCGACTAGAATCATTCAAACCAGTTGATGAGCGAGTTTAATGAATTGGCTGAAAACGTTTTAATCATTCAGTCTGCCGCAGGCTAAACAGGGATTCGCTAAAATGGCTCATAAATAAGTGAAGCGATATTCCACGTGTGCATTTGAGCTCACACTGACGAGCCATAAAAAGGTTAATGCAATAGTACACGTCACATTGTGCTTCCTCTGAGGAAGGAGTCAATGCGCCGTTTTGTTCTTGTGTTTTTTATATTTGACTATCCATCGGGTGTCCTCCCTGAAAGCATGATGAAATTGTTCTGTGAGGGAGAAAAAGAAGACAAGCTCTTTGGCATAAGCCTCAAAAATGAAGCTCATATAATTAGGGCTTGGCAGAGCCCCAGCCATCAAAGCGAAGGATGGCGCTGACTAATTGAGCAGACAGATTAGCCGCGGTCTGACACGGCCAAAGAGTGCTAAAGGAGGAATGAGGTAACACACAACTGAAGACAGCTGCCTGGCCCAGACTATAAATGGGAGAATCCATCCTCACATGCTGGCGTTTGTGACAGTGTATCATCAACTTTTAATGTCTCCCGTACGTCAGAGTTGATTTTGCTGTGAAGTCCTTGTAACGTTCAATACGGCTGAGAAGAGTGGAATGTGAGTGTCCCTTTGTGAACATCCATCACAGCCCCTTGGCTATTAGCAAACACTTGACACCAAAGCCTGGCTCTTACTGATGCATTATGGGACAAGCAGAGGATATTAAGACCAGTCTTTTTTTTTTTTTTAAACTTTGACAAGAATTTATGGGACAAATAAAACCAGTGAACAATTGATCTGCGTTGAGTTGTGTTTTAATTATGACATGCGGCAAAGCAATGACGTTTCAGTCCACCCTTTTGGCCCAGACTTACAAAAATACAATCATCACAACAATATAACAGTCAGACTAATATTTTCCAGATCTACTTCTTCCTCTTTATTGATTCTGACTCTTCTCACTCCGAGGACGACACCAGTAGGTTTTACCCAAAACGTCTCAAATTCTCCGCGCTGCTGCCTGCATGCTCCAGCAGCTGATGATAAAAATTGCTTCTAAAGCTCTTCATCTTAGCTCTGTTTACTTTATAAAGCAAGCAGGACACTCAGGGAGTGGCTTTGTAACTGGACACAAATGGACCATGCCCCTGGATATAAAGAGAAACTCACAACCTACTTTTTTTAACCAGGACAAATCTGAAGAGAGTGTATTCCATCTAATATATGTTGTAGTTTTGGTTCTGTGCAGCACTGTGTGTTATATTGTAAAATTGAATGGCTCATTGACTACTGTTGGGTTCTGACCAAATACCTGCAAACTAACGACATGCCCAGAAATTCTGTGTGTGGTACTAGTTAGAAATATTCACATCCCCATATGGAGCTCAGTGGCTTGTGCATTATAACAGACTGGTTGGTGGGCGAGTGACTAAAAATAGTCATGCAACTGATGACAGGTGCAAACATGGTAGAGGCAGTGGTATGTCAATTAGTCGTTTGCATGCTGCACTGGTTCCTGGCATGGAGCGTCACGGAGAGCAGTGACCACACGCGCAAAAAGCAATTTGTTTCTGTTGAAGTGGAGGAGGCAGACAAACGTTGCTACAGCAGGGAAATGATAATTTAACTTTTAATTTAATTTTAACAACCTGTTTTTAAAAAAAAGTGGCCGCTGAGGAAGGAGCAGATGACACTTTGATGTCCTATGACACAGCAGTTGTTAAAGAGGGAAGAGAAATGTGCAGCTATAATGACGAGCCCCGATCAATGTTGACGTAATGCTAAATGCTAAAAACAAATGCAGCTGGTGAACCAACAAATGACCCAGAACAGCTAGCGTCCACACTGGTGCCAGTTCCCATGAGAGACTTTCTGGTGTCCATTAAAAGGAAGCTGTGTCCCCCTGTGTCCCTGGGAATTATTGGTTGAGTGGTGAGTGCCCTGTGACACTCTGTGGGACACTCTGTGGTCCCTCCAAATGTCTTGGTACAAAGGCTTGAAGACGCCTGTTGGTACTGGTCCCCGTCAGGCTACTGTCCCAACAGAACACTGACACCAACCGCTGTGTTTGGTGACCCCCCCCCCCATGTGAATTTATTAGTGGAGCAAAACAATGCCTGAGGAAAACACAATCAATGAAGGCTCAGATGAAGCAGATTCATGCAGCCCAGAGAGCACTGTGGGCCACTCACAGGGCCAAATGCCTCAAGTCAATGTGCCATTAAGGGCTTTTGCTCGTATTCATGCTCCAAAGAACACGATCACGCTGACTTTCTTCCGGGGCCGCCCCCAGGTGAGACGCCATTTTAAGCTCTGCGATCTGGAAGAATCCACACGGCGGAAAAACGAATAGCGTGTCGTTACCTTCATCAAACACGGTGCAAGAGGTAAACATTTACGCCTGCAGGGGGTGCTAGTGAGACTGTTACCCTTCTAAGATCTTATCTCCCTCCCTTCAAAGGAATCTTAGAATATATCTTAGCATATATCTCTCTCTCCCTCACACACTGTGTATTTACACATGCACTCTCAAGTGCAGGGGTACCTTCAATCTACGGTACATTCTATAGGGGGCCATTGATTCCAGTGCTTTGCCAGTATAGGCAAGGCTTCCTCCAAGCAGGTTTTGAAGACTGGTGCTTTACATATCACACGAATGTATTTGCGTCTTCAAATGTATTCCTTCTTTGCATTTTCCCCCCATAAACACCGCCTGTACATAAAAACAATCCAGTGATTCCCGGGAAAGCGGACACAATATTTTATTCAGTGCACACACCTGCCCAGGACACATCCGTTCCCTAAAACAACTCAAAAAGGGCAATTTTCAGAAGTGGGTGCTGCATGAATAATAGAGGATATGCTAATATGATGCGAGGGAACAGGGGGTGAACTTGTTTAATCCACACTCCTCTTTTGCTGCTGGCTGTTTGTGCTTTGCCAGAGGGGGCTGCCTTTGAAACTCCTAATGAAGACATTCTACTGACAGGAGGACTCGGGGTGTGACATCTGTTGCGCTGCCAACACGAACACACACACACACACACAGATGTGTTAAAGGAAAACAGTGTGCAGCTTGAATGTCTGGCTTACGGAATCCGCCATGTCTCCTGCTCCCGCTCATTAATCTAATGGAGAGCAGGCAGCCGCGATCAATGCTGCAGTCGTTGGGGATAAGCAGAACAGGCAGCGTCTGACGCTTTCACACCGAGACGTGACGGACAGCAGCACGGGCATCGATATCATGGCTAATAACGATGATAGGCTCTTAATGAAGCTGTCCACGGCGGGTCCAGTGCTTCGCGCCGTGCAGGATCACTAATGCAGAACAAGAAGAGGCGTTTAAGATCTTTGCTGCAGGATAAATAATTGGTCGTGTCGGCCCAGTACTGTACTCGCTGGTGAGTCTCAGAATCATATCGGTCACGCTCTGGGCATTTTTCCATTTTCACCATCCATTATTAACAGTTTCTTTGAATTGCTTTTTCGAGCCCCGATTTCCAAGCCGCCAGTGTGAAAACAAATATCTGCAGCGACAAATGTCTTAAGCGATCTCCCCCTCTGCGCTCTCGCTCACGCAAGTGCTGCCGTAACGCGCCGAGGTAGATCAGCCCACTTAGGTGCCGCATCAGCTTGTGAATCATTTATAGATGAGCTGCTCGTCTCGATCACAGAGAACATACGGGCTCAGCGTGCCACAGGCTGCAGGGAACACTGCTGGATTATTCAAACAGTTGCATGTGTATTTATACACACTGCAGAGGAAGCTGGACATACAAGGGATGCAAGACGTTCGATTTCACTTTACCCCTCTACGGCTGCACGTAAAGCAGAGTCAAGTTCCGGATATGGCAGATTATATAGGTGCCGGTTGCATCTGTACGCTAATGACAACCGATGCATTGTGTAACTGAAAATGTCTGAGACACTAAAATGACTCAGGTACAGCACAATGGTGATAAAACTGCAGTGTCGGCACAGTTGAACAAAAACCTGTGTTAAACGTTACACGCAGTCTTCCTTCAAAACAAACATAAAAATCAATAAAGGCCTCGTTGAAACAGCATTTCCTGACATATTTGCCACATACCGTGGGGCTACCTTCCCAGAATGCAGTACTTTTAGCCGGAGCAGTCATCCTCCAGCCAGAAGGTTGGCAGCTCATATCCCAGTCCTCCATAGTCCAAATGCCTTGGGCCAGATACTTTGGGTTTTCATGAAACTGCGTGATGATGCAGTTGTGTCGAACAGCAGGGGTTCGTCACAAACGTGGCCGTTGTGAGGATTTTCGAGGCCGCCACAGGTTGAGACATGGGGTCGAGGCGAGGTCAGAGCCACCCTGATGTCACTCCAATGACGGTCTGCGTCACGGAGTATTTAGCACGTTTAATGGAGCCAAATAATTTCAAACTCTTTAATGACAACAAGCAGTCAGATGGGGCCGGTGTCCAAAAGGCAGGAGCTGGCTCGTCAGTGGGACAGGACGTGGAAAGACAGGAGCGAGCTCTTATCCTGCTCTCCTCTGCAGTCTCAGCTACCAGCGAGGCTTAATAATATCCCAGAGGCACAGATGAAACACTTTCTCCACAGTGCTTGTTTACTGAGGAGTGTGTTTGAAGTTCAAGATGTCTTCATTTCTCTACCAGAGGAATTTTCCAAGGGGGGGAAAAAAAAAAATTGTAATTCAGATAGTGAGCTCGGGGAGGGGAAAAAATGATAAGGGGGGGTTGGGTGAATGTGTATATGGTGCTTTTTACTGCATATAATTCAAAGCAGGATATTGGAAGCAGACTCGTCTGCCACTTTCACATTTTCATTGTGTGACATCTTAAAAATCCACTGAACTGGGAGCTTAAACACCCCTTCAAATTAAGAAACGCCTGCTGTTGGCACCAGCAGGACCATTATTTATTCATATCGCTCAGCCTGCTCTGCAAACTGCGCTACAAAAACCTCACAGCGCTCAAATGTTCCACTCCTTCTCCTACCAGTCTCTGTGGATGTTGGGATGCTGATGCTGGATTATTCATCAGGAAGACGTTCCACTTCATTAGTGTGAATAGAGGATGAACGGACTATTGACACATGCCGACTAATCCCAGAGATGAACACACCTTTGTCAGCCTACAACCAACACACATACGGACCAACGAGTCCTGACAAGAATTCACTGTATTCATTTGATTCTTTCCTCAGCTCTGTCTTCAAACTTTAGTTCACCAGCCTCCCTTTCATTTTTTCATTCACCTGCGTTTCCGCTTTCATTAGTTCGCGCCGTTCCGCTGCAGTTATTGCACAGCGCAGTCGTTATGTGCCCGGTAATGGCTCGGCGTATGAAGTAAAGATAGGCTCGTGAGACGTAATAAACTCTTGACCCCCCACACACGCATACCTCTGCGCAGCCAGCTGGACAACTCATTGCAAACAGCATGGGACTCCGTTTTTATCTCATTGCTGTTGTTGGACTCATCACTGGCCTGCAGGTCGACTGGCCCACGGGGGAAACTCCCACTACTGCAGATGGCCACTTTGCCATTGGGCCTGATGAATTACAGCATCACTGTGTGCTGCCGGTTTAAAAGAAGGACATCGATCTCTCTGGCATAGTCATTTGTGGGCTCAAACTGAGATGATTGGCATGGACACACGTTGAAATGTGTGTTGCATTCAGATCCTCAACCAGAATAAAGTACTGGTTCACCTTTGGTTTTACAGGTGTTTGTTTCAGATATTTTGGTTTTTGATCAACCAAATATCATTTAAAAACATCACTTTGTCTTATCTTCAATTCATCATCATTTAAACAGTGTAAATACATGTCTACTGGATACATCAGAGAAAAAATATTTAAAGAATAAAAAAGATTGTGCTGTGCACTTGCAAGTGATTATGTCCAGAAATCCAGTAATATGAAAATGATCTTTCCTTGAATGAAAGTAGTCTTGGACAGTCATATAACACATAATATGACTGTCTCTGGAGCTGCTGAATGTGATGAGCATTGTGCCGCCGCTGTCCGCTGTTAGCCATATGGCGCTAACAAGCAGGCAGGCGTTCCGAGAGCCGAATGAAAGGCTGCGTGTTTCTTTTTTTATATCGAGGGGATGAGACGGAGGTCATTGTCAAGAGTGGCCTCAGTGGTGAGGCGTCCTGGCAGTCACTCCGACAGGGCCGGGAGGAGGAGGAGGAGGAGGAGGAGGGGGGCACTGATTAAAGACAACAAGAAAGGCTGGATACAGGAGGGGATGAGAGAGGCAGTCAAACTGTCAGCGTGGTCATAAAATAACTACTGCAGAGGCAAAGGACACCATTCACTCACTGACAGCTCTCGCCGTCGCCCCCCCCCCCCCCCCCCCCTCACTCACTGACAGCTCTCGCCGTCGCCCCCCCCCCCCGAGGTGAGCTGAAGGAGAGGTCTCCATGCGCTGCTTTGTTGTCGGCGCTGACGCGTCGACCGCTCTCAGTTTGCATCCATTTCGGCTCGGAACGGCTCTTCCTCTGCCACTTGACAACCCCCGGAACAAAGCAAGCGCCTCCTTTCTCATGCAGGGCATCGCTTCTGTGTCTGTTTGCCGTCTCAAAGGTCAGCGATGGAGCGATGACACCGCTCTGCATACTGCCAGCCGGGGACACTGAGATGTGTGTGGGTGGAACATAAAAACTAAAAAACTAGATGATTAAAAAAATCAGTGGATGAAATGATAATTGAACTGATGCATTTGCTCTTAAATTAAAATCAGCTTGCTGCTCCCTCACCGCGAGTTAAACACTCAGCAAAATCACCGCTGTTCTCTTTCCTGGCTCCTGGACGGTGGAGGGAGCTCCCCATTGACGTCACGTCTAAAGACCCATCTCCTCTGACCTCACCTTGGATAAAAACATCCTTGCGCCTACGTGGCATTGACATGTAGCGCTGGCAAATGTGAGCTAATTCCAGTGTTGTTGTCCTGGGCGTGTGCCGCCACAGCTGGCTGAACTTATTGTAAGTCGCCGTGGATAAAAGTGTCAGCTAAATGAAAAGCAGTGGAATGGAAAACTCAGCCTCGCAAATCCTCTGCAATATACACTTGACTACTGTTCTCATTCTTAATCATTCCAGAACTGATTAAAACACATTTATTCATGACTGTAGAGACCGTAAATGAGGTGATGTCAGAACTTTCGAACATCGCGGCTGTCATGGGCTTTCTCCATGTTTTATTTCTTCTGTCTGGAGGGTTCCTTAAAGGCTGGCAGACGAGCCGACCTCAGTCACTCAGTTGTCAGTCAGAGCGATGGCAGCGAGCTGTAGGTGGATGGAGAGGTAGAGAGAGAGAGAGACGGGTCATTAATTCATAAAGAGGAACCAGCTTATAGTCTTTGCCTTGACTTTGAAAGGAGCAGGACTTCATTCAGTTTCATTTTAATGAGCATAATGCTGTCATACATATACATACATATGTGACGTCCCCAAGACGATCCCAACGCAACCTCTTTAACATGTATTTATATGCAGAGCATCATATCATTCTTACACTGATGGTGGTAAATACTCTAAGAAACATGATTCATGTCCACAAAGTTTCTCTGTGGACGGATTAAATCTTGTTGCCCTGGCTCATCCTGACTTTCAATATGCGGCTCTAGAAGTAACCGATGACATTGTTTCTGTGGTCAGGGCTCAGGCAGATGGTGAGACCGGGGAAATGTCAATGTACTCGTCAGTGAACTGGGCTCAGAGTGACCCCGTTGACCCTCACGTCACACTGACCGGGCTGCAGGGTTCAGCCAAGGCCCTGTGTGTTCCACAACGTTCAGTTTTACATCCCTTTAACTCCCACTTGATGCATCATGGTAAATGGGACTGTACATGCAAATACTTTCTCAGTCCCATTCACATATTGAGACACTGAAGAGCACACTTATTTTCCATAATTATTTATAAATTAAACAATATCTTTGCACAATGTCGGTATAACATGTTGTTCTATCTAAATATTGTATCTAATTTCAGTTCATATAAAAGGATAATTTAATTTTCAGAAAGGTATCTACGAGCTTGTTCTCCTTGTTTTAATAAAATTAAAACTTAAAAGAGGCAGAAATTGTGCCGGTGGCTGGAAGCTGAAATTAGAAAACAACTTGACTGGGGTCAGGGTTGGAGGTTAAACTTCACAGTGAATAATTAGGAACCCTGTGTGTCACATTCTGAGTGCTGTGACTTGTCTTTTACTTTGAAAATCCTGGTGCTAATTCCTCTGTCTGGTACCGCTGACACGTTTTCTGTGCTTAGATGAAGTTGTGATAACTATGTGACGGTGTTAATTAAATGTTATTACACTGATCATGCATCGGATATCAAAAGGCACAGTTGTGAATATTAAATGACATTTTATTTAAAGTGGTCGAGGCCCACTCACGCAGCATCCAGACCAAGCCACTGTCCAGAAGCAATGTCTAAATTAATAATTAAACTATTGTCCATCACATTAATATACTGTAAAGTGAAATAAACAAAGACTCACATATTCTTCTGCCAAGTATGAATAAAGATGAGGGCTATAAATTGATTTGACACTTTCTGGGAGGCAGGTTGGAATGCTGTCTTGCGTCTCCGTGCCAGGCTGCACCACCAGCTGGTCAAAGTGTGATCCTGCCATGTAGCTCCAGACCCCCTGGCGAACCCGAAGGCCTGAGTTCACCGCACGCTGGTTCATCTCCTTTTAACGAGCTATAAATACGTTTGGCAATGGGCAGACCCATAATGGAAAACATCTGAGGCTGTGGTTATGTCTGATTGGAGATCACACTTGGCCAACTGTGCCTTTCTCTTGTACGCTCACACTTGAGGCCCTCTCCCAAAACAGCGCTGCCGGCAAAGACGTTTGGCACCAGCCTGTTTCCTGCAGCGGCACCACCGTGGGCTTTTACTCACCTTTTTGTCTTGACAAACCAGTCAGGAGGACAGAACTGGGCTTTGGTTGAGTTGAAGCCTGGCGGCCAACTGGGGTCTCCTGTCGTCAGTAGATGGTTGCTTGTTTCTGCGTGACCTGTCCGTGGTGTGAGCCCCTCACTGGGGCTTCCTGACCCCAGACCCTGCATCCCTGAAAGGATGAAATATGATTCCAGACAAAACACTGTTCCCCCTGAACATATCCGCTCAGCACGACTCCACTTGAGGCTCTCCATGGGCCCAGACATGTGATATCTCCCTGCAGTAATAAGAGGCTGTCACACTGTTCGAGTGCAGACTGATCTTAAAAGCATTGCATGACATTCATCATTCTCATCACACCCTCCTCCACGCAGCTCCCTCCAAATAACACTGGGTCTAACACCAGCGCAGTAAGCCTCTGCCGTCACACGGGGGAATATTTAGCGACTATATCTTCATTTTTAATTCTGTCCAAGTTGAGGCAGGAGTTTTGAAAGTGCCCCTGTTGCCAGAGCCACTTTCTTCTAACAGGTTAATGTCATTCAATCTGAGGGGATTTATCTGCCCTCCTCGCCTTTTGTTCTAAGACGCGTTCCTTCAATACGTATAGAGGCACTCCAGAAGAGAATGGCTGCTTTTGAGCCTCAGCCAGTGTTAGATGAGATGATTGATGGATGCAGGTCGATGCTGGGAATACCAATGGCAGGTTTTGATTCCCGCTCCCTTTGGGAAACAAGGGGACTTTAGCTTTCATGGCAGAGGACTTACAGAGGGAGCTGCAGGAAAGGGACAAAGAGGAAGCCGGATGAAGGCTTTCCCTCAGTGCAAGGCAGACGGGCACAGCAGAGAAGACACAGATGTCTGCATTGAGAATACACACACCAGTTGCTTGCATGAACAGTATGAATCCTATTCTTTATGATTACGACCAAAACTTCTTGCTGCTGCACGTCCATCTGCTTGCAATAAATCATTTCTGTAAATTCTTGGTGCAGAGATGTTTCAGTTGCATCGACGTATCTGTTTTGAAGATCCAGCACCCCTGCGGTGCTGCTCCTTTGGGAGTTTCCACCGTTATGCCAAGTTAATTGATTCATTAATTGAACAAGGTCTCCAGCTCACATGAGTGATTCGGTGAAAACCAGCGCTGCTGAGGTCCCAGGGGACCGATGATGTGGAGCCTCTGTGCAAGAAGCGTTGAGTTGAATTTAGAAAATTCAGTGTCACATCTTTGGGTTTATTTGGTCATTTCTAAAGTTCCAAAGTCTGGTGATCTAGTGCCTGTCTAGGTCTGACTTTTAGAAGATACGTTAAAGATGATCATTCTAATATCAATATTAATGTCACACAAACACATTTGCTGCAAAGTAGAAAATATAATTTAATGATGGCCTCACATTATATGGAGTCTATCAAGAAAACCGGTAGATGTGGAGGAAGCTTTGACCTTGCTCAGTGTTCTTTAGTCTGACTGGAGGAGATTAGAAATAAAGACCTGTCTCTAACACGAGGCTGCTCCAAATAAAGGCTGCTGTTGAGGTAAAATAAAGATTGCTTAAATGCCTTGTAAGTCTTTTGTCCTTGCCAGCTATGGATCAACTTGCCAGCAGCGTTGCACACTCTTGAAGAAATATCGAGGCGCAGACAGACATTGTCACAGCGGTTCAATGCCTTGATAATTGACTGACACACGGTGGCAGGAGTGTGTGCAAACACGTGCGCTCCATCGCAGTAAAGCCGCTGCTGGTGTCGAGCTAGGAGACAGATCCCCGCTTTATTTCCATCAAACCTCTTTCAAACAGCTTTTTTTTAAATCATCCCTTTGCCTCCTGCATCCACACTCCAGCCTGGGAAGCAAGCAAGAAAAATTCAATACGCTGCTTCCCACTCTACCCAGCATGGCCAGTGGAGACACCTCTGGGGCCAGTCGATACTGTGTAAAGGCTCCATTTAGCACTGACGTGCCTATGAGGCAGAGCCTCTGGAGTGAGAGGAAGGGGAAGGATGAGGGGGAGAGGGGGGTTCTGAGATGCTTGCCTCTGACAGAGATGGATGGTCTGAGGCTCCACAGCCAGCAAGGACAAAGGGACACCCAGCCTTGTTGGCCTCCTCCGTCCGCCCGCCCAGAACCAACGCTTCCTCTCACGGGATCCTGAGTGGAGGTGAAAATGAAATTGCTGCAGAGTGGGGAGCCAGTGGAGGAGGAGGAGGAGGAGGAGGGGCATGAGGAGGAGGAGGGCCATGAGGAGCCCAGGCATTTTGCTGATGAAGTCGTGTCTGGTTTTCTGACACTGTGCGTTTTGCCATCACTTCGGAGCAGCTGAATAATTCATCACAGGGGATCCAGCAGAGCAAGTCTAGAGCTGTCCATTACAGATGTTTCTCCCAGTGGCTGATGGGAGAGGAACTGCTGAGCGACACTACCTGCTCACTTTGATCCTTAACCTAGCCACACAGGAGGGGGTTCACTGACACTTACCCAGCTCAGGCTTATGTAATGCTGCTTATTCCATCTCTGGTAGTAAGTTCCTCTTCCACGGACCCTCAGCTGTAAGACAGTCGGTTGGCTGCAGCAAATAATCACCGTCACCTCCCACTGAAGTTTCAGCTCTTTGGAGAAAGAAGCAAAACAACACAAAAACAAGAATTTGAAAGGACACAAACAACGGTTTGGCACATTTTATCACAGCATCCTACCAGTGTTAGATGATATTATAAATGTCATTGGGCTTTGGCAGACAGAGTGTGAGCAACTGCTGTCTTTGTGTGCACAGAACAATAAGTGTCCTTTAGAAACTCGACACATGATGATGTGTGCTGCTTGGTGTTAACTTTAACAGCCTTTCAAAGCTCGTACTGCAGCTTGAGATCCAATCGAGTTTTGATTTATTTTATGATTCTAATCAGTGCATGTTAATTGATTTTGACTTGTTTGGTCTCAAAGAGGAACACAGTCAATTTCCAAAATGGCCGTAGGTGAGAGAGTGTGTTGGACTAACACAGTTCTGTCATGTGTCAGTTGATAATCTAAGACCGTACAAACAAACACGACGAGATGGCTGCTGCCAAAGCCCCGGGTGTCAAACTGGTGGCTGGCTGTGATATATGTCAGTATTCCCACCTCCTCCATGGAAGGGGATTGGACATGGACCGAGCATTTGTATCGGCAGGACAGTGCCGCTCCCCCTTTGGATGATTGTCTCTCATTCATAAAACCTGCTTTACTGTTATTGTTAGACCTAAATAAAGGAAAAGCTAATGTATCCCTGCGACCGGCCGTGTTTATAAATGAATGGTAATCACCTAGAGACCCAAGGAAACCGGCTGTTGACCCTTCTGAATCGTGTCTCGCTGTTCGAGGGATGCTGCCCTGCGGACGCTTTAATTAGCCACTTGCCCTTAGCACAACATTAAGATGGCTCTCCAACTGGCTGTTTATGCCAGCTGCAAGTCTTCCATACCTCACTTTAATTTTTACAAAAGCCTGCAATGGAAGACAAAAGGAAATAAAGTAATTTTAAGGACTCCTCTTGATTTAGCGTGTTCACCTTTGAGGAAGTATAAATTTAGGCACGCTTACGCATCTGCTGTCTAAATTAAGCTGAAATAGAGCTCATATTTCCCAAAGTACGCCACATAATAAATCTGACCATGTCGGGCACGTAATGGCTTTGAAAAAGAAAGTGAGTTGAACTGGAAATGTTCTTTTATGTCACACTCCTATAATTTGGGAACAAGCACAGCCATAAAATAATGAATAATGGGGGATGTGATTTTCCTCACTATTAGACTCTTCACACTGCACGGCCCGTTAAAGCCAACGGCTTGTGGAGGAGTAAATGTACTGTACTCCACCATGTGTCATCCATCTCCTCCAGGCTTTGCAAGTTTGTGCGCCAGCTGTCCACAAATCTCCCCGTATCACACTCCATCATTTGTCACTTGTCCCCGGTAAGAGGAAGCTGAACGGCAGCGCGCGGCCCGCAGTGTCAGCCGGGATCACGCTGCTCGTGTACGAGCAGTGTCGCTTCTCGCAACAGGTCACCCAGCAGATATTTCCCAGCGGTGCGCTTCAGTGTTCGCCGTCCAGGGCCATTTCATACAGGGCGGGCGGGGTGACCTCGTGGGGGGATAGCCAGGTGATTTGAAAGCCAGCGGGGGAATGAGCGGCGACCCCCTCCTCCTCCTCCTCCTCCTCCTCCCCCTCCCTCCACTCGTCTGCTGTTGATACAACATACGTGCTTCCCTCCTCTTCAGGCAAGTGCACGGCTGCTGCGGGTCACAGGACTGATCAAAGACACCGCGGGGCGGCGCGGAGCCACCGGTGTCTCCTGACGCCAGGCTGGATGATGGAAAGCAGAGCCAACAGGTGGGCACCAGACAGAGGAGGGGGGGGATAAAAAGAGCTTTGTCTCAAAAACAAGATGGAGGCACGCAAAGGGGCTCGGGGGGGGGGCGACCGGGGAGAGAGAGAGAGAGGCAGCAGGAAATCACGGACAGAAAAATGCTGGAAATGGGACTTTTTAAACAAAGAGAGCCGTCAAGATGACAAGCGTTGCATCCTCGGAAATGATCCAATAAACATCTGTACACGAGGCATGTGGTCGGAATAAACCTGTCAGGACGGTCCTCTCCAGGGCGTCCACGCAGGAACAAATGCCAGGTATTCGCACAGAAACATTCCAGCGGGTAAATTGGATAAGTAGGATAACAAGTTTAAACGGCCATATGTGCATCGAGGAGGAGGAGGAGATGGAAGGCAGAGCATCGGCTCAATAGAGACTTCAAAGTGAATACAAGAATAATGACGCCGCGACTCCACGTCGACATGATTTCAATGATGATATGGAAGTGATTAGTGTTTGCGCACGTTACTGCAGTTTCCTTCATGTGAGAGAGAATCCTGAGCAGAACCCGAGACGCTGTCCCAGTCAGAAGAAGGAGCCGCCGTCTCTCAGTGTTTCAATGTCTGCGCCGCATGAGGACGACCTCTGTGGACGACCTCTGTGGACGCAGCCCAAGAAGAAGACCATTGTTCGCAAAGCAGCTCCAAACTGCAGCATCACACTTTGCCAACGAACACGAGGAGAGGCCTGATGAATGCTGGCAGCGCCTTCTCTGGTCACGTGACCAGGAGACAGATGCAGTCCGGCCTGTTTGGACCTGTCCAGGAGCACGGGGACGGGAACAATCCCAAACACATTTCACATGAAGAAAAGAATAAATAAAGGGTAATCAGTTCCCCCTGCAACTGGATTCATGCAAGACTCCGTCCACCTCCAGTAACATACATTCCACTGTCTTTTGCTGCAGTCGCTTCTTGGACATTGTCTTTTTTTTAATCTGATGCTTTAATTGAAGCGCTTGTGCTTCTGGGTTTTGCACGTTGGAGTGAAAGCGACACCTGATTTTAGTGACACTGAGCAGAGCTGTGCTAAATGTTGTTTTATGATGTAATTACAAAGTCACTTAGTTAGAATTGCACCTAATCACATGCATGTGCACGAGCATGTGCGGTGGATGTGGGCTCATGACCCACGCTGCTCTAGGCCCCTTCACATCCTGCAACAGTTGCATCGGAAATGGCAGTTTTTGTCCCCTGCAAATGAAAAAGCATCGGTGTAGAAAACAGGAATGATGCATGTACACATGTAGTTTAACTACGTATATTACTGTCTCACTCAAGAAGTGCAGTGTGGACATTGCAGTACACGATGACAATAAAGGTTCACGATGGACATGATGATATGTTCTAAACACAACGTTATCGATGGTTCACTCGACGATGATCCTAATGCATGATGCGCTCTCTTCACGTAGCATACGGACACGGCATATGGTGGATATTACTCAGCTAAAGACGGCTCTGCAAGGAGCAACATGACTAATGGTCATTATTGAATAATAAACACACGTTGAGCTGTGAGTCAGCAGACGTTTTATTTAACTGCAACAAGATGGAGGAAAAACAACAGGACGTCAAATGTATTTATTGTCTCTTCATTCGGAGCTAAAGAGAGCATCAGCTCGATGCATTTTAAATGAAACGTTTCTCCAGGTCAGAGGCTCTGCACGCTGACACGAGCCTGACTTATGGTGTTTACTGCCTCACTTCAAATATTTCTATTTTTATTTGGAGTTAAAGCGGCAGGAAGAGGCTGGTTTGAGTCGCCGAGGACGAGAGGTTCCGCTCGCTGTTGCAGAGCAAAGCACAGGAGCAGCATTGTTGGGCCACAGCTGAGGGGAACAAATATTTTCATAACCGTTTAGAGAAACAAATAATTGCGTTGCAGGACAGATTGGTTCGCACGTTTTTTGTTCCAAATCATTATCTCGCTGGAAGTTGTGAAAATCTGTAAAAATCTGCAAATTGCTCGGTGCCCGTGCCAGCTGGACGAGCACAGCCCCGGATGACTCACGCAACTGGTAGAGCTGGGAGGGACAAGAGCTTCAAACAGACCGACGAAGATCTGCAATGGGCTTGAAGGTTTTTAGCTTAGAGGATGCCAGGATCGATGAGTCGGACCAAGAACCAGTGACCAGGTTCACCCAGCCCACTTGGTTTCCAGTTGGAGCTACATACCAGATCCCTGTCCTGTGATGGACAGGGATGTTCTGCTTGATCAATGTTTCTATTTTTCAAAATGACACCAGTAAAAGCACCAGAGAGAATTTGCTGGAACTAAACAGGTTTTGAAGTGTGGACGCACTGGTGGTTTCAAGCAGCATGGTGAAGCATATGGTAAAACAAGGATTTAGGGTTTATGGCGGCCAAAGCTTTGGTGTTGAAGTTTCGACACACCCACACACACTCTAACAGACAATAGATTTATAGATTTTCTGCAGAAAACTTTTCAGGCAGCCATTAGACCCCGAGCCCAGGGCAAAGGCAATGAGCCATTCTACTGGTCTGAGGGGAGATTAGCATATGAAAAAAGACTTAATTCCCAGGTTCTATTTGCAGAATCAAGGGAATTAGTTTTCACCAAGTCCCGTCTGTTGCATCATAAAAGCAGCATAATAATATACCTGAGGTCTAAAGGTGCATCCCATGGAGACAAAGCTTAGAATTAAAACTGAAGAAAACAGCATATGATCCTGCGAACACTCCCGCTGATTAAGTCAGAATTAATAACGGCTGAAAGTTTCCTTCCTTCAGCGAAGGAGCTGATTTATGACCGATCATGCGTCAGAAGTACTCTGATTTACAAACTGTGTCGTACATTTTATTTTCTCTGAAAAGAGCAGAGCGTTTCAGGAGCACACTCTCAGATGTGTTGTCTGCAGGCAACAAATGGATCACAGGGCTGTTGTGAGGCGGCTGATGGATGAAGAGTCAGGGCTGTGAGACACCGTCCCTGCTGGGGACCACGGGTTCAGGGCATCTGCCGAGCGCACGGAGGAAAGCTGGCACGCCGCTCCCGCCACCTCCTCCTCGCCTCCTCCCCTCCTCCCCACCTCCCCAGGCCCCCTGGAGGAGAGAGAGCCGGAGCAAGATAGTGCCTGGTGATGAATGTGAGCCGTGACTGAGAGGAGAAGTCAAACTGCCCCGGAGCTGCGCTCCTCCTGCACCATCACACTAATACACCCATCCCCTCTCACTACCGCCCGCCTGGGACCACGGCGCAGAGCATGGCGCCGAGTGCCGCTGTCCAGACGTGTGGACGACAGACAGACCTTTTTCCTCAATCTAAACGTGCTGTGCCTCACCCTCATGTAAATATTGTCTATTTGACATTTGTGGCCTGGTTATTCCCATATCCAATGTACGCTGACATGTCGGCGTGCGTCAGGAAGACACAAACATAATAGCAGCATTTCCACCAGGGTGATGTTTCAGCTCTCGTTAGCAAGGCCTCCTCTTCATATGTGAAGGATGGTCAGATACACACAGTCTGCTTCTGCCACCATGGAAATGAGACAAATGAGACAGCCGCTGCAGCTTAGCAGTGGAATGTGTCTTCAGGTGAAATAAATCTGTATTTCATCCAAAATCTCAATTTCAAAGATGCTTTGCTTCTCTCATTTTTCAAGCGGTGAGACGTGAGACGTCTTGACGGGTCAGCTGATTTGTTCCCTGCTCCTTCAGGAGCCAGAGCCATAGATTCACCTTGCAAAGCTCCGGGACGCTGCTGAGGAGCATCTGCGTGTGGGAGTCGACGCTGCTCCGTCTGCATTGTTTCGCTGCTCCCCCAAAACTCGGCGGTGTTCGTCTCCTTAGCAACGATGCAAAGTGCGCAACAAAAAAAAAAAAAAATGTACTGAGTTTCTTCCAATGTAAGACAGATGGGGGTGAGAGCGGAGTTGGTGGTGGTGTCCAAAGTGCACGGAACAAGAAATCAATATTCCACTTGGCAGAGAACTTTAGACGCTATGTTTTCTGCCTGTTGGCTCATCGGTCACAGGGTCAACTCTTTTAGCATCCATCATGGGCGTCTGTGTCCAGCCGTGAGCCAAGCCGTGCCCAGGATGAGTTGTAGCCCCGGGAGCAGTACGGGGGGGGGGGGGGCAGGGGCAGCAAATGAGGGGGGGGGGGGGGGGGGGGGGGCAGGAGCAGCAAATGAGCTCACCAGAGAGCCGGGTCGCCCGTGCTAAATAATCACTCTGGCTGGTGGAGGAGCTGCTGAATGCTGCCTCCAAAGCCTTGATTTTCCGTCCAAAAAAAAAAGAAGCCGTGCTTGATTTCTCGATCGTCCTCTCGCAGCTCGCAGCTCCTAAACATACACCTTGTGTTGTCTGCTGCTCTCCATACGAACAGTCCAAACCATCTTGCTAATTGTCTCGTTCTATAACGGACAGAGGTGTTGTCTTTACACAGCAAACCCTCGGACATGCACACGATAATTAACTGTGTTAGAAGAGGATGAGGACGTGGGGAGGGTGGCAGCGCGTTCATTCATTTGCCAGATCTGTTGCATATTATAGGGCTAATTGTTTCGCTTTCCTCAACCGAGCAACAACAGGAGGAAGTGGCGGCGGCGTCTCGGCTGTTTGTGAGTGCGGTTCATTACCGTGTCGCGTGTCTCGCCGCGCTTTCTCCTCTTCAAGCTCGCAGGGCTTTTTTTTTTTTTTTTTTCAACTTCAAAATGCTACGGCATTGTTCAGCAATGTCAGAAGTGAGCAGGGCTGAGAGTTAATCATTTAGAGATTGTGTGGAGATTGCTCTGAGGCTAATTTCTTTCTTCGCGGTTGGTGATTAATGCCTGGTCTGCGAGGTCACTGGAGATAAGGCCCGGTCCACTCCGTTAGCTCCCCGCTGAAGATAATGCAGAGCAGACTTTATCAAGGGCACAGTGGCAAGGGGAGCTAAGAATACTGGGGGGACTCTCCATGCATATGGCCATAACGAGATATTATCGCCCATCAAGCAGCACAATCAATTACCTCATCCCTGCAGGACTCCTCGTGGCTGGAGAGGGAAGGCAGAGGGGGCGATGTGTCATAGGAAATCTTTACTCAATCCACTGGCCGGCCTTTGCTTTGGCTGTTCTGGTTAAATTGGGAAAAATAAATAAATAAAAACAGCAGCAGAAACATTGACTTTCCTTGATACCTTGAAACAAGGCGGATGTTGAATTGGCCGCATATGAAACTGGGCTGAAATCTACATGGGTGTTTCGGGCGTTTAGTCACGTTTACAATCTCAAACAGGTTCGCCTGTCAACTTAGACGTGTTCAAACTTTTCTCCATTTTTCAAAACATTGTTGGAAACAGTCTTGGTGAGATTGTTTGCCCTGCACCACCCCATCAAATAAAAATAAAATAAACAATCTGACTTGTCTTTGTCGCTCTGCTGTGTCAGGTTAGTTATTTGCAGCAGCAGACAAAGGTTTATCATCCCTCTGATGAGAACCTATGCAGCTAAGAGGATTGGACTGGTCTCTGAAGACCCTCGCGTTCTCAGAGACTCTAACTATCCACATCCGACTCCGCAGGATCCTCTCTCTCTTAGAATGATGTCATGCTTCAAATACATTCATTGTCAGAGGGTAGGGCTTTTATCCAGCACGAGCTCTTATCTCCAACCAAGCTGGACCGAAAACCCCGAAGTAAACCTGATGTTTACCTCGATAATTGCAAATCCTGCATGGGAGCACGGGCCCCTGCTCTGGCCTGGTCTGGTTTGAACTTACAAAGTGCAGCACACAAAGCTTTTGTGGAGACAATGAATTTCCCCATTTGTTGGATTCATCCGGTCTAGACAATAAAACGCGCACACACACACACACGCACACACACACACGCACACACAAAAGACAGAATTCTTGGACGAGGATCATTTTGGCCGTGGGCTGAAGTCAGGAGGAGGCTACGGTGTCTGGCTTTTTGCACTGCATTAGAGTTTGGCCATTAGGAACAGGGATTAACCCACACACACACACACAGGCCTTTTTTCCCTGCGTGCCGCCCGCCAGCTAGTTGCTGACATCTGATGGTTAAATGAGGTAAATTAATTTCGCTTTGGTTTTCCCTACACAAATGCAGTGGAGGGTTGCAGGGCCTCTCAATGAGTAGAGAAAAGAGCAATCAGTTCCTGTGCTAGATTCTTTCAGGGTGAGTGATTGCATGCACGTACACCCCCCACCCCCACCCCCACCCCCGAACACCACTTTGACATTATTCTGGCGAGGCAGCGTCGAGACAGAGCACAGTTTGAGATGCGGCGTCCAGCGGTGAAAACAAACCCTAACCTGAACCGTCTCACCGACGTCTCACGGACACCTAATGTTGTTTGCTCAATAGGGGACATGATGTCCTCACGTGTTGGAGCCATGCACGGCTACAGTAAAGGGATAGTTCACCCAAAAATGAATGATCACTCACTATCTGAGAACCACTTCAGAGCGGTGGCTGCTGTTGTGAGTGTCTTTATTTTGGCGAGGGGTTTTCCTGTTTCCTGTCTCTCCTGTTCACACTTGGTGCTCATCACCTCGCTCCCTCGCTCCTTTTGTCCGTCGCCGGTGCGTCTTACGTGTATGTTTATGTCAGGCATGTTCAAGTCTTGTTAGGTTTGTCGTGTTTATTGTGTTGCTTTGGAAGTTTAGACAAGTTTAGAGCTCATGTGAAGCTTCTGCTTCCGAGTAATAAAAACTCGTATTTTTGCCAAGTCTGTCTTCAGTTTCATCCAACCCTTGTGAGTTGCGTAGCAGCTTTTACTGAGGACTGAGGCATAGTGCGTTTTATTTAGCTATGATACTGTGTTTGTTTGCCTGTGTGCATCTCAGTATTTGTAAAGTACAAGTGAAGCTGCACTGGAGACTTCTTCAAGTTATTATCTGTATTTTACATCATGCATCATGTTTTTCCCTTCTCTCATCTGTACTTCATAAATTCGTGTGTGCACATGGGAAACAATCAAGAAAATTAAAAAACATTAGCAAACCGGAATTGCCTCCTCTGAAAACCATAACAACAAATCCCGGGTGTTGCTTCCTTTGAAAGTATGTGCACGATTTTAAACATATTTCAGTGGAGCGAGCGCGATGCTGCAGCACCTCATGCAAATTAGATTTGATTGAGGCTGTTAAGCTTCCATAGGGACGTCTCTCACGCGTGGATGTGATTGGAACCAACCTGGTTTAGATATTTGTTGGAAATCGACGGGAATTAAAGTCACACCATATGAAGCAATTTTAATTACTTTAGCCAAACACTGGGGCAGCGGGACTCCTGCATCGCCTGCGAGAGGCGGAGCAGCAAGGAGACTGTTCCAAGGGCCCCGCTCATCAAATCAGTGACAGCTATGACGGATCTCGTGGTCAGCGCTTGCACATCACGCCAGTGTCTCCAGGCCCTCGCGCGTTTGCTTACGTGCATATGGCCAGAATGCGCAGCGATTCCCTTCAAGTGCCTCCTAATTAGACTCAGCGTGGCCTTCCTGCTCTCACGCAGTGTCCTGTTTCACTCCACGCCCAATTATTTTAATCCTCTGATTGCTCTGAGAGCACCCGGCGCGAGCATCTACAGAGACAGACGCTGCTGGGAAAATGAGTGCACATGGAAATGTGGACGCATCGGCCACCGCTGGGGCCTCATCACCGGCCCCTCTGGCCCCTGGGCTCTGCGGCGCCGGCCTGCTGAGAGCCCCGACGGGTTCAGTCCACCTAAAATAAGATGTCAAGGGATCCTCCACACTCTTGTCAGCATTCCCCACCTGCCCGGCAGACTCCTCCGTGAAGCTCCTTGGCGGATTGGAAGGAGGTATCATCTATTTACCGAGACAGTCCACTTCAAATGTGGAAAACCTGGTTTAAAAATAAACTCCGATGCAAATAAAGGAGTTTCTCGTATTGCGCAGCAGATATTCAACTCCTCGTCGTGAGACGTGTGTTTTTAGTCTGACCTTGATGTTTGTGTTGTTGCATCATGTGGTCACCCTGGTGCACGGTAAAGATTAATGCTGCGCTGTGCATGAATCAGGACGTGCACGGCTCTGTAATGAAGCACAATTCCCCCCTGGTCAATTATGACGAGCGCGCCGCGTAAGGCATCAGGCCGCGTCACTTTAAAGGCTGCGGGCTGGAAATGCGATCCCTGTCTGAGCTGCATAAAGAGACACAGAGAAAGACGTCCCACTTCTGCACCGTCACTCAAACACTGCGGAGCAGGACGGTGTCTTTGTCATTGTCTCGGCAGTGGACCTCGGCACAATGGAGACCCATTTCATGCCGTCAGATTGCAGAGGATACTGCGTCGTCTTTGAACACGTCAGCTCAAAGGGCGGCTAATGTGACACAGCAGTTGACTCAGAAAAAGGCTTCATTCTAGGAGGACTGACTCTTAGACGAGCACCATGTTGGTGCCACGCTAGAACCACGTTTTTTTTGGTTGAGAGAGTTTTTTTTAACTATTTAAACCCAAAGAACTGGTTCCAAACTGGCCCTGGAAGTGCCACCGCTCTCCGTCTGCACACCCCCTCCTTCAAATATTATCCTTCCACTCTGTGACCAAAGCTATCAGCCACAAACGCACTGAGCGTGGTGGGACCACGAGCAGCATCTTCACAGCAGCCGAGAGCTTTATCCACACTGTTCTCTCTCTCGCAGCGATGTTCACATAAATCTTAACGTTTCTGCATCACGTGTGAATTCAAGTGAGGTTCCAGTTTGTCACGGAAGATTGAATAAAGCTCCCGTGAATCGCCGCGCCTCCTTTGTCTTACCTTGCGTCAGGTGACGGGGAAAACATTATCACGCCGCGCTGATTAGATCTGCGTTGCTCCGCTCCATCTGATAACATGCTCCTCTGATTATCAGACATCTCGCCATCTTGACGGGAAAATAAGGGTGACCGTCAACGCCATCAGTCAAAAACACGCTGATCTTCACTGGTTGCAAGGTGATGCAATGTGGATCCTGTCTGCATCACTTTGAGGCACTTCACGAAGTCTTAACGTGGACGCCTGTCGCCTTTCAGAGGAGCAGCGATACGAATGACACTGCGTGTGGGCTTATTGCTTTTCTACATAATTGATTGCTTCTTCACGTCTCTGATCCACACACCACTCCTTAGAAATCACATCACTGATGTTTTTGTTGCACCGAAGCGTACGGGTACACAAACCATCTCCATGCTAATACCTTTCAGAACCGCCTCACGTGGTAGATCACAGCACGCCAGCATCAGGATGTTGCAGACACATTCAGACAGTTTACTGAGCAGTGGAGCATCATCCTGGGGACATTTCTCACTTTCAGTCAGTGGATGACAGGGACCAGGACATGGGGAAGTCATGCATTCATTGACATCATAGCGATGATAGTATAAATACCCTGTAGGCGTCTAGCAGGTGGGTTTGCCGCAGCTCCTTCATCAAGTCATCTCAGTGCTGCCTCCTCCTCCTCCTCAGGACCAGCTGTGTCTCGTGTGTTTGACAAATCAACAAACCACTCCCCCATCGCTCATGGTGGCTTCTTCCCATCGCAGTGGACACTAATTGCTAATCAGTCTTTTTGCCATTTTCCTTTGACTACAATGAATTCCGGGGGTGTTGTGTGTAGGAGCAGGTGTTTTGTCTTCTCTTTCAAACTGTCCCCTTATTATTCAAACATTGTCTGCCAGCGTTTGAGTAAACATAACAAACCAGAGTGTGGAAGTGGATAAATGTCCCAGACTGTGTGCACTTATTTGCATTAGTACAAGTCACTGAGGGATGCAGGTAGAAACACTTGGAGTGTAGAAGTACAAACCATTCAGTCACATACAGGACTTCAAATATGTCTGGCCTCCACAGAGGGGACCCTCCTCCATGTTAATATGAGTATTTTAATTTAAAGAGTCCTCTTAGGCTAAAGAAAGAAAACATTCATCCAATTTAGATGAAACACAGTAATTCAAAATTTCACCCTTTTCATCTAAATTTTAAAAAACTGAACCGTGAAGCGAGGACAGATGTGGGTTTGTTCAGACCTGCACTCGGTGGTGAATAATGTGTAACTGAGCCGGGACGATAAAGCTCGCTCTGGAGAGGGGAATTGGCGGCTTCCGTGTTTTCCCACCCACACCTATGTTCCGTGTGGTGGCGCTGACTAACCAGAGGTGGTTTGGCTCATCCTCTCTATCCGTCCTCAAAACTTCTCCGGTATTTTCCTGCTCGTACGTGGGGCACGGACACTTAGACACGGTCATAGTTCTGTTCCTCTTATCTCAGGTTTAGTGAATTAAGAGTTTTCTCCACCGGCTGTCTTGGACTGAACCCCATAGAACCTCTATAAAGCAATTTTCATTTGCAAATTGAGGCGGTTGTGGACTGAGAAGGCAATCCATACAGCTTCTGTATCTGGTTCCAGCCATTTGTTTTACAAATTAAAACATTCTAATCCCTTAAGCTATTTGCTCCTTCTCACATATTGAATTTGTTTAGAATTATATTCATTTCAAAGGTTTTCAAGCTCTCAGCAAATTCATTTCAGTATCCTTGAGTGGAAGCGTAAGAACGTTGTCAAAGTGGAATGTCTTTCTCTGCCCCCCCCCCAGCAGATAGACAGAGAGAGACCAACAAAAGAAAGCTAGTTTAAACTGTACTTCTACTCATTTCTCAGATTCTGACGAGGAAACGTGTGACTTTTTGCAATAAGCCAAGTCTCTGCGATGACTGCAGCCACGCTAGTCCACACTTCCTGACACACCGCCAGTGAGTGAGAGAGAAGTGCCACGTTGATAAAGACGTCAAGACAATTAGCTGCTCTCAGAGCTGATGCTGTTGTTGATGTGTTGTGACCAGTGTGATCCACGCAGATGAGCACAGATCATTTGTCCCATGTGTAGAAAATCTGTTATCTGGGAAACGTCTGAGAGGAACTTGCTGAACTTGTCAACATCTGTCAACATCTGTCTTGTTTTTTTTTGATACTTTGAACTTTTAGCCCCGGCCTCTGCAGAGAGTTAGAGGAACATCTTCATCAAGGCAGCGGGGTTTGCTCACTGAGAAACAGACTGCATAGAATCATGATGGGCACCTTGGGGGAAATAAACGCTCGGACCTGAGGATTTAAGACGGCCAAGTCTGGGCCCACGATCCCTCCCCTCACAGCCCCTCAGGTCATAAACTGTGCATTAGCTGGCAACCATTGTGGCAAACCTCAACAGGGACGTAAAAACCCACAATTCCACTGTTTCCACTGCAAAGACACGGCCCGTGTCCACGCTTCATTTTATTCCCATGGGTCTCGAGGACAGGGCCAGGGACAGCTGTCCTGAGGGAGGACACTGTGTCTCCGGCGGCATGTGGAGATCCGGTGGCCCGGCTCCGGATGGGGTCTGGATGGACAGTGCTCACGGGGAGCGGAGAATGGGAGGAGGGCGTTCCCGGGGAGTGTTCGGCGTGAAGATACTCTCCTTGTGAGAGTGAAAGTTGATGGCTCGTTTCCTCTCGGCCGAGCGCGCACAGCAGGTCTCTGAACGCGACGGCCTGTCCTCCGCCTCGCCCCCGTCAGCATCTGTCTTCCGGGCTCCGGAGAGAAATGTTCTCTGGACACCACAGGCGTGGGGCTGCTTTCACTTTTTTACTGAGCCAGTTGTGTCAAAAGCAGGAGAATGATGGTCTTCAAGGGGGCACGGATTAGTCTGCGTTAAAATGAATTACGTCGTGAACCGTATGTATCAGCGAGTGCACCTGGCAGACACATGCAGCCCCGACTTCCCCCTCTGTTTAATGTAAATGCCACATTCCACAATGAGTTTATTTTATCAGCTTCATGCTGCATAAACTCTGCTGTCAGACGGCCCCTGCACACCGGTTACCCAGTTACTCAGTGGTCCTGTGAACTTCATAAGACATGTTTCTAGTTATGACTTGGAAAACGTTTCCTTTGTGTGCGAGGGCATTATCACTTCAGACGCAAGCGCCGGTAAAATATGACTTTCCCTGGATTCTTCAGACTTGGCTGCAGGGTTGACATGTTCAACACAACCGCAACAGATCCTCTGCATTATTCAGGCGACATGTGGAGCGTGTATGACACCACTTTTTGAAACAGAAGGTGATATTAGTGGTTTAAAACACTGTTAGCAGGCTTGGTGCTTTGGTTGCACCTGAGCCTAGCTCCATTTTTAGCTCCTTCGTTTGATTTTTCTGGGTTCTAAGGAAACATGAACTAAACATAAAAACCTCTGGTTCACTAGTTCCATACATCCATGGAAGATTAGTCCAAGTGCTTAGTGTTTGCCCACATCTACTGTCGATGAAAGTCAGCTCATAATTAATGAACAATTCAGGTGGGAAAGCGGGGACATCCCGACAGTTCGCCGCCGTCCTTGCTGCCGTGGAAGGCGTGTGGCTGCGGTGAGCGAGCGGCCCGGTGTCTGCCAGGTAATTCCTCTATTTATAGACGGTCATTAAGCAATGAAAATCTCTCTCCACTGCAGACTCATCTGCGCTGTGTCATTTCTTACTGTAAAATTAAAGCAGAGGTCCAGTCCACTCTGAATGTCTGGGCCACTTAAAAGTCCATTATGTTCCGCCGGAATCATTACTTTTATTGAGCCAGCTCTGAAATGGGACTTTAAAAAGAGATAGGACTTAATAAACCCTTTTTGATATTTCCCTTTCTCCAATCTGAAGGAGTGCCTTATTCAAACAAATCTCTTATTACCCGCTAACACACTGGGGATGATATAGATGTCTTGTGTTAACGTTCTGATTCTTCACACTGACGGGAGCCTCTTACTTTCAGGAACGTCATTTCATAGGAGGTTCTGACCAGAGGTGGAACATACTGAAGTACTTTTCCCAGTATCTGCACTTTACTTGGAGTACTTACTTGTTTTTATGCTTTTATAAAGGATCAGGCCTTTTCTTTTGTCATTTATCTGTGACTTTGTTTCACTGGGTCAGTATATCTAGAGAGGAACCATCTATTATGTATTTGTTCTTTACTACGGTTCAGAAAAAGTACTTTATTTCTTTTAATACAGTGATGGAATGGAATCAGTACTTCTACTTTTATCGGTCTTTTTCAAAGACAACTCCTGTACTTTGACTTAAGTAAAGAGTATGAGTAATTTGATCACCTCTGGTCATGACTGGGAGAGGAAATCCAGACAACGTTGCAGTACAGGATACTACACAAAGCTGAGTGGCTTCAGATCTGAAAAGTATTTTGGTTCAACTTTGTTATTTCTTTATGTCCCCTCCCCCTCCATTACATCACCCCTTTACACCACCCAATTGAATTAGGGATGCAAGATGCTAATGAACACAGTGTTAAAGTCGGTGGGCCATGAGCCATCAACAGCCCCACGCCTCCGCACACACACAGCTGCTCACTCGTTCTCTGGATTTTCAAGCATCTGCATGTGACCCCGCTATACGTGCTTCTATCTCTGCCTGGTGACAGCTACCTGGCGTGTAATAACCTCGGCTTTGGATGTTTGTTGACAGCGCTAGCAAACGTTCAGCTCACGCGGCTTTGGCTTTGATTCCCGGCCGTCTGTCGTATCGAGCATAATCGCCTCACTCATCACAGTGATTGCTGATTTATGGAAAATGCACTGATGTCAGATGCACCCACGAGACAATCACCCAGGAACTGGGATCAAGAACGGAGGCGTCAGCTGTAAACACCCTCCGCCGTCGGCTGGTAGAAGTTCAGCAGAGTTCAACTGCGACTCACCACCCACAGCTGGCCTCGCCGTGCACGTGGTTCTCTCGTGCGCTGAAGGGTTACATCTGTGCTCACCCATGCCCACGATTATTATTATGGCTAGGAGTCGCTCAGAAGCGTGAGTGCATTGATGTGCTCACGTTCTCTGCTCCGGTACCGACGTGGTGCATGTGTGTTCTTCAGCGGCAGGACGTGACTCAGAGTGTTAAACTGGCTCCAAAACAGAATGTTTATCACCAACTGTTCATCATTTATTCCACTTCATTATTGTTGATATTCCGAGCATATGACAGAGAACCTTTAGTGCTTCTGAACCTTGTTGGAGATACTGAACCTTACAAGTCTGTGCCGAACTCGAGTTAAGAACCAATGCTTTTGATCCTTCCTGAAGGATGGGATTGGCTCCAGCCCCCACGACCCAGGAATGGACAAGCAGCTTAGGGTTAATAGGTGGTATCAGTTTTAAAACTAACCTCTCAGAACCAGAGGGACAGTTGAACTTGTGACAAATCAAGATGGCAAACACACGTAGTTCGCTCTAACATGGAGGAAAACAAACACACAGCATCCTGAGATTCACACCAACTCCTAATAGAATAAACACTTAAGTCCTTCCACCCGGGGAGAAGGAGATTAAAATCATATTTCACTGGCTGTGCTTCTTAATGGGCGGTGGGCTACAGACAGCTGTTATCGGCAGCGAACACTGGCTCGGCACAAATCAGCCCATCGTTTGAGCTCGGAGATTCAAATTGCCGGGCAGGTACTGTGCGCTCACAAATTCCCTCATCAGATATTTAAGTCTGCTCTCGCGTTGGCAAGGGCGAGCACGTTCTGCGGAGGCTCCAGCGTTGTGTTCCGGAAGTCCTCTTCGACGCCAAGCGAGGATTTATTGCTGCCCGTGTTGCCCTAAACGGATGGAGCGCTCAGCACTTTCATCGGCAAGAAGCGAAATGAGAAGAGAAAAGCTGAGGGACCCACGGAGACGCCGAATAAATTAGTCTCTGCTTCTAAATGAACGCAGGGGGCGAGGAGGAGAGGAAGCATGATTTAGTGTCTCCTGCCCTCACCTCTTTGGGGCGGAGCCGTCTGTGATGCAGAGTCCCTTTGGACGCCGTGGGATGAGCTGCTCCTCTAACTGATCATCAAGGTGGCGCATCAGACACAAACAATCAGTTATCATTACGTACTACAAGCTGCAATGATCCTCTCCAGGTCGGGAACAGGAGACACACAAACTATTTGTTGAATGATTCCTAATCATATCACGGAATCTGGATCATTTGTAAAAAGGTTTTTACAGCAGAAGTGCATATTCCTCTGATGTCTCCAGCTGTCAAAACCACGGAACCTTATCCCCACGTCCTCTGGTCGTGTAGCTCAGGATGACTCGTGCAAATCAGAATATGTGCCATTACATTTTGTTTCCGTGCTCCAAAAGTTCATCTGCTCATCAGCACGAGTGTAACACTCTGCTCGTCTCTAAAATGGCCGAGAGCATTGGAGTGAAGATGGAGGAATAGAAGCTGAGTTTGTTTACAGCAGACTCGGTGTGAAGTGTGGAAAAAAAAGAGGACAATAGCATGCATCAGCTTTGATGGTGGTGAAACCCCTCCTGGCAGCCATGACAGAATTTCAAATTCTTCAATTGCTTCTGACTTGTGTGATGTGGTTGTGTAAGAGCGGTGTGTGGAAGCCGTCCACTCTCTGCCCGTTCAAACACAACAATGCTTTTGTGCATCAAAGACTGTCAGACAGAGGTGGGTTATTAGCAGCAGAGAATAAACGGAGACATGGACAGTCAGACAATATGAACGAATGAACATTGTCAACAAATCCACATAAGAAAAGAGTTGGAAAGAAAGCATGTTGTTGTTCATTTTGTTTGACTTCTCCCCCTGATATCACCGACAGGAAAAGATGCAGGGGCCTGGCAGGGACTTAGCGGTTAGCGTGCTAACTTCAGTACAAGACAGAAAGAAGCATATGATTCGTTAACCTTGGCTCCACACTCACAGCACAGATCTTATGCTCAACCAGCCATGTTTATCCTTGGCTGTTTGCTGTTAATGCTCACACTGTCTGTTCAGCAGCAGCAGCAGCAGAAACGTGCATATGACCTCTTTAAAAGCAGCTCACAAATATGGGCTTCCTCTCCAGAAAATGTCTCTTTAACTTCCCTTAAGTGTGGAATCATTCTTCAACACAAACAAGGAGACAAGAGGAAGATGTAGGAGGCTATTTATAGCAGTGGAATAATAATACGTGTTTATTGTGTACAGAGTAATGAAGGCATATGTTCCCCGGCACAATAGTGTACCTCATTAATGTTTTGTTGTTTGTTTTGTTTTTTTGTTTAAAGTTTTTGGACAACAACAGTGTTCTGTGGTACAAGGGAATACGATGTATCAGGGACTGGAAAGACAGGCGATAATTGCTGGGAGGACTGATTGATGTGTTGGCTCCGCACACAGGATTTGTTGGCAATGATAAAAAAAAAAAAAAAACAAAGGAAGGACAATATTACCAAGTTAAAGTAGAGAGGCAGATTGTCCAAACCACTTTATTAGAACAGTAAGAGGAGAAAACTAAGAAAACAGCATTCAGTTTTATGAGTAATACTTTGTGATTAATCCATTAAATGTGTACAAATGCATTAGAAACGACGTCCCAACACGTGAACAAGGAGCAAGACGGTATTAAGTCTTAACTGAGCGACAGTGCAGACGAAAGCTGACACAGGGTTTGTAGGCTGAAGCAGCTCAGGGATATTTGCGTGTCCTTGTCCAGGTTTGAGGTAAAGAGTGCTGCGGGTTTTGCTCTTCCCCACAGTCTGCCCTCCAGATGTGGGGAGACATCCCTCACTGCAGATAAAGAGATCAGTCACAGCCCAGACTGAAACCAGGCTCCAGGAATTCTATCTGCTCAGACAGACGCTTTTGAAGCAGCAAGGGTTCAAACCTGAACATTTTTCAGCCTCTTTTTGTGTCAAGCCCGATACGTGGAAAAAAAAGAATTAAAGGGGCATTATGCGACTTAAGATAAGTGTACTGCATGATCACTCTGTTTCTAAATGATGTATTTCCCACAATCCTCCTCTGTCTTTAAACATAGGACAAGGATAAACACTCAGCAACATGCAAAGAAATTAGCCCGTGAATAACTTTGACTGTATTAGGAACTACAAAGAGATATGGGACCCCCCCCCCCCCCCCCCCCCCCCCGATTTGGGACCCCCCCCCCCATGGACTCCAGCATTCAAACAGTGGCACAATGGATTCTGTCAAGGTAGCTGCTTTGAGCTATCCTTAAAAAACACCACTGCTGGGGCTTTTTAAGAACATAAATAGTTCACCAAGCCAAAGCTGCTCACGACCTTCTTTATTTTCCACATCAACAGAGTAAGTAGATAGATATGGATTTTAATTTAGCCCTGAATCAACCTGTCAGGAGCCACTTTTCTCTGGCGCTAAACTTTGATGAAGGAGCTTCCTGGAGATAAAGTAAAGCTGCAGTGACACGGCAGTATTTCCTCAGATGAATGGTGTCCTTCAGGCTGCCACCTACATGACAAACAGTACAGTGACATCACTCTCCTCGGCTGTCAGTCAGGGGACAGCTGACATCACAGCAGCGGGGGTGACACACGTGGTGACTGGGTTTTCCGAAGTTGGACGTTAGAGAATAATGTCAGTGCCAGGTCATCTATCCACGATCAGGACATTGAAGGTTTAGCTTATGGATGGATGCAAAGAGATCATCATCAAACTACGCCATGTTTTCTAGGGCAACACAACACACCATTCCGAACGGGCCAAATGACGCTCCTTCAGATCCATCTTTTACCTAAATCACACTTGGAATATTCTTGAGTCTTCAGTGTTCCCAAAGCCCTCATGCACCAGTTATTCAGATTTGGTGCATGCCGGACAATTACTGAGCCGCAGACCCTGGGAACAAAAACTGTTCCTAGTTTGAGCGTGAACTGTTGCTCAGCAGGGTTGTCGGGGTCTGAGCCCCAGTCGGGTTCACACCCTGCCAGACACATAAGAGCTGCACCACTAATATCTCATTACCGTGGATCTGCTGATTACTTTGCCAGGATTTCACCCTGCACCAGCCCTTGCCTCCTCATTTGAATACATTTAAATACAGTGGGCGGAGGATCAGAAAGGCAAAGTGCTAATTTCATAGCCGAGGAGACAGATTAAAGATGTTCCCGCGGACGGCCTCGCTTTCTGACATTGGGCTCTCGCTTATTTCCTGATTCAATAAAAAAAGGGATGGGGTGACCTATCACACATAGCCCAAGCCACATTAGCCAATGCTGTTGAAATCAGCAATGTCACCTCTGCAATCAGCTCTAACGCTGACTCTTTCCCGCTTTCTGATTTGTGTAAATTATTCAGCAAATATTTCCCCGATGGCGGAGCTCTGACCCGGCAGGAGGAGCATTGATTACTGATTACAGCTGACCCGTTTAGCAGATGTAAGCGTTTTCTCTGCGTGTTTTGTTTTGCCTGTGATCAAGTCCTCCTCTGTTTAGCAAATAGACAGGCAACATTGCACAGATGGTGCTTCAGGCAGGATGATTCCTCCACAGACCATTATTTTAATGGTTTCCCAATGTTTAATGTGATAAGTGCTCAGGGGTAAATGGACAGAGGCAGAGGAAAGCAGGGGTTTGTTTCCAACACGTGCGCTTTGCATGTTAATCAAGAGGAGCTCAGGAGAGCTACACAAACTCGTACGTACTCGCGCCGCCTGACATGCGCTCACTGCAGAGTTACATGCACGAGGAGATGAAGTGGTCAAGGGTGGCGCTGCGATTGGGCGGTGTCTGTTTTGCTCTTGAAAATGTGCCGAGGGACCTGGGCGTGCTTCCTTGGCTGAGTGAGCAACAACATTTAGCTTTATTAAATCTGCCCATCTGCCCCTGAGAATACCTAAATTAGATTGTATACACGAATACAACATATGATGCAATTGGCTGCTGAGAGGCAGACACCTTATAGGTCAGTGAGGAACAGGCGGCTCTTGTTTGCTACAACATGTAGCGGTGAAAATATTCTGTCAGTGCTTTGACCTTGGAGAAAACTTGTCTCCTGCTAGGTGAAATAATACTGGAGAAGGCATTCTCAGCTCCTATCATGGCCCAATGTTTGTGGCAACAACAAAAGGTAGCTTCCATTTTGGCTGAATATGTGGTTTAACTCCCTATTTGCCAAAGCATACAGTGACCTAGTGTATGTAGCACAGTGAGTGGAGTGTGCTGGAATAGGAACTAGGAAAGCAGGGCGCTAGTAGCGGCAACACAAACTCTATCTGAAAATCCAATCCCCGGATTTCCGTTGTATCTACTAGACACAATGCCAGTGGAGCTAATGACGCTATGGAATGCTTCCTCATGTGTCTTGGTGGCCACTTCCACAGTGGCTGTTCCATTAAGAACATCCACTCAGATTCAAAGGGACAATTTGAAATTTTTGGACCATGACTGACATTTTTTTTGAGAGTCCACTCAACAACTCAACAACAAAGCAAATTTAGCGTATTAGCGAAGTTAGCGTGCAGCCAAGTAAGTTATCTGCTGTGTATCTCACTAAGCTGCGTTTCGTAAATGATAGTATCTTCCAAGCCCACACATTGGCTGCACCATTCAGTCCAAGTTCCCATCAACCCAATGGCTTTTGTGAAGATGGATGTACTGGGTAATGGCTTCTGAAAGCAACTGTGATATCGCAATTAGAGACAAACTCTACTACTCAAATTATCGGGGCATAAAATATTGTTTCTGAACAACTGTGGAGACTTGTGGTTTCGAGTTTCCGCTCCCCGTGTCAATGGATCTGCGTGAAAGGAAAACCATGGTGGGCTCAAAGATGGTGCATCCCATCACAGATGTTAAACCACCAGAAAGCGTGCAGAATCGCAACAGGAGTTGCTGGCATGATCGCCGTTGTCAGTCATACTCGTGTGATTGTGTGGGCAGGATGTTTCACAGGCTGCCTCAGAGAAAATGTTTCGAAAAGTGACTTTCTTTTCATTTAGATCAAGAGACTCCGCGGGGACCGATGAAATGACTTTTCCTCTGTAGCCTTTGTTGTTGTTCTCATCTCTGCTCAGTGTGTATGATCACGCTGAAGTGGAAGGCGAATAAGTGCATAAATGGCTTCATTGGCATGGCTCGCATGTCCATGGCTAAAATTGGCTCAATAAGAGTTCTAGGATGTCTTTGAAGTCTCTGAAATCTTGACGCTCTCAGCAGAAATGCACGCCACTTCAGGCTGCTACGTGATGTAATTAACTGACCACTGAGACTAATGACGCCCCGCGCGTTGTACGTGGAAGCACTTCAGTCACGAACGGCTCTGCTATGGGAATTCCACACGGTTTGCCACGACAATCACAAGTTCGCTTGATCACAGTCTCAGTTTCAGGCTGCGGTAAACAGACATTTGGTCCCTTGGGGGTTGATTGTCAATCTTAAAACAATCTATTTTATTATGACCTCATAGAGGTTTTTAAATTAATAGAGTGAGTAAAGATGTTCAGAAGCTCCATAAGTAGTGTGTTTACCCAGCACTGATTTTGCCTCAGCACATTTAAAGTTGCAGTAGATCACAAGAGAATTTGAAGTACACTACTCACTACATTCTACATTTCAGTGTTTTGTACATCCACCCATCTATGGATACAAATCGTTTCTGCACACAACCTTTAATCATAGATTAGATGTTTAATTTAATGTTTAAACAACCAACCTAAAAGCAAATAGATTTAAACCAGAGATAGAAATATTTTGGTTTGGGTCGATGGATTGAGTCCTGTTTTCAGGGTCCTTAAGGAGGATTGACCAATAACCCTAACTGGGTTGGAAGGACCAGAAAACCAAAACAATGAGATAAAGGATGCTAAAAGCTACATCGTGCTGAGGGCGACCTGGATGAATGTAGATGCCATTGAACAACACCTACATTGATTTATTCCTGTATTTATAAATTAACACAACTGATCCATAATCAAGAGCACGCAGATGTCACTGGTTTGAGTGAGAACCATCTCCATCATCATCATGAGCCCAGTCCAGAGGAACTGAGGGCAGGTGGGATTCAAACGTCTTTTTTACTCTGGTTGGATGATGTTTCACACTTCACACAAACGTCACTTCTGTTGTCGTCATAATTAAAACAGACTTGTGCTGCTGAATGTTCCTGTTTACACTCAATCAGATCACATCCGAGTTTGTCACACCTCCACCATCAAGTCGGCTCTGGAGGAAAGTTCAAAGAGTGTCTCTGAGCAGAGGAGAGGGAGTAACACTCCTCCGAGCAGGGATGAGCATCCACTGAATACTAATCTGCGCCGGCAGTCTGTCACGTCTGTGGTATTGACACGTAACTTTGTTTATCAGGCTGGGAGAACTTCTGCCTTGCAGTTTTTACATTAATAATACCCGTGAATTTAAGCACTGATACAAATGTTTTTAAAAGCTACAAGAGCAAATGATCTCTCCTGATGGAGCTGGTCTTTCCCTTCGTCTGTGATTATCTCAAATCGTTTTTAATGTAAGACTCTCGCTCAGAACTGAGCTGTGTCCTCTTCGGTGAATATTTATAGCGCATTGAAAAGTAGTCGACTGCCTTCTCCCTGCAGGCCCGACAATTTGGACTTCATCAATATGTATTTCCAAGGACTTTTGGAAAAGGCACTTCAAAAGAACTTCATCAGGGATTCCTTTTGTCTTTTCAGCCGGGCTCATAACTGAGCCCACGTACCCTCCTCGCTCCTTTGGTTTGACGTATGTCAGTAAATTATTCCTCTCAGGGTTGGCATGATCTCTCACTCAAAGAATGTCCTTGCTCTGCATTGGGGGAGAGAAAGGCACTGCGACATCCACCCAGACGGTGTTTTTTTCATGTCTCTATTAATATGAGATGTAATGATGTCTGGAAAGAAGTGTTGGATGTCGGAGATTTCCCAGTCGAGATTAACACGAGCTTTTGTAACAGGATGCCCTCATTTGCACACATTATACACACTGCGTCCACAAAGGACTTAAGTAAAGATGAATGGGAATATAAAGATATAGAAATGAAGCCAAAATATCCTGAACGCTGCCACCTCTCTGAACTTCAGCAAACATTAAGTGGAGCTGCAGAGCTGAGGATTCACTCTGATGTTTAAAACACATTTTACAGCACTCTGACAAACACCAGCACGATGAGGACGCAGTACAACTATCTATACATGGTCCATGTCTCGCTTGCTAACATGGAGGGGGACAGGCTTTATGACAGATACCACGGCCAGCCACCAGGGGGCGATCAAGACTCTTTGGGAAAACAAATCTGCAGCTCAGAGGTGATGCGCTAACCTCGCTAATGTACAGCCATGTCCCTTAATTACGTCCACATTTCCCTCACATGGGTTAATTACATGCATCCTAGTACCTAAGGAAAGACGTGAGGAGAGAGGAATTAAGGACACATGTTCTCAGGGAAAATAGGTGACTTTTCTTCCAACCTTTAATCAGAGGAGTTCCAATGCCTTTTTTTGATACAAGTACGTGGACTTAGAGTCAAAAGTGGAGTGCATTAGAACAACGGACTTTTTCCCAGGAGGCATGTGGCTGTTAATGATGTCACTTCAGTCAGAAATTATATTAACTGTAATACTGCAACTGACTGTTATTTGGGATACTTCATCATAAAACTTACATTTGAGAAACTACACCAAGTACTGCTCAAGGTCATTTATTTCTGCTGCCTTTTGTGGTTTTAGAATCAGGCCAACTTGATACTCAGGCCATCACATTATTGTTTGTGGGTTGCTTGTTCCACCCTGAATGATGGTGTCATGCTATTTATGCCGAAGCTATTCAGCGTGTTTGAAGGATGAGTTCAACAGGAGAGCAGCAGAGGCCATTTGATTAATGACATCTGATGACTGCAGCCCCAGGCGCTTAATAGACACACATCTGTCTGCAGAGATAAAAAATGATGTTGCAGTGCCTATGCAGAGAGCAGCGGCTTTGTTCAAATGAAATATAAATGTCTACACGGTACAAGAAGTTAAAGTTCTGCTGGAATATTTTATGAAGACAGATGAGTCACTGCAATTCACTGTAATTACACCAACGCACTGTACATATTTGCTGTTGTTCAACGACACTTTTCTGGCTTGCTGAAATATTCAAACATTTAATTTAGTCTAAGTCTCGTACGTGCAAGAGATTCAGTGACAGCTAATACAAGTATGAAAGATAAGTTCTCATGTCAGAGAAATACATTCAGTGCATGCGACAAGAACGTTTGACTGTGTCTGCGTGGATGGGAAAAACATCATGAACCTGAGGTTTTTGTATGTGGAAAATAACAATAATATGATATATAAAATGAAGAAAATGCTTGAGGACTGTAGTATGTCTTGGATTGGACAGTATTTTCTCCTTCATCATTGTTCCAGTTGCCTCATATATTTTTGAACTAACCTGAAGACGGATTGCACTGCGGCCCTTATCAGTCCTGCGAGCCAAAGCACTCTTGAGGTCAGAGATTGACAAATGAGCGCGAGGCTCTATCTTACAGGCTGTTTGACAAGGACGGCGCCCACCTGAAGAGAGACAGTGGCCTTTCTTCCTCCCGTCATGTTCACCCTTTCTAAACTTTCAGTATGGGAAAAACAGAGAGCTTGTTTGATCCCTAAACATTCCGTCAGTCGCACCATGCGTCTGTAAACCTTCCCTGATCGGATTTACACTCCACCACCACTACAGCCATAAACACATGGATTTAAAAAAAAAAAAAGTCCACGCAAAGTGCAGTAGCAGAAACTTTCTTTCCTGTGCAGTGGCATGTGTCAGAGCTAGTTGAGTGCAGAGAGAGGCTTTGCTTGACAGAGAGCCGTCTGCCCCTCAGGAGCCATTGTGTGGAACGCAGCTGCCGCTACAGCCTCTGATCCCTGAGAGCGGCCTATAATGGCACTGCGGCCCTGAAGAGGGTCATTGAAAATAACATGCACAGATGTTGATGTGGCTCTGTCGCAGGAAACCAATATAATAGGCTGCCATCAATGAACCTGTCGCGGCGCACGTCCCTCACCCGTCTCCCCGCGGCGGGATGAACAGGTGAGAAGCGAGTGAACTCTCAAAAGGTCTGTAATTCTTGAAGTTTGTCTCACAGAGAAACACTGAGGGACAGAGCGGGGAAACATGTCCGCCGTCCTGCTGGCGGAGCGTCTCTTTATGGATGTCTCATCAGCCCAGGTAATAAAAGTCCAAGCCATTAGAGGGCCTGAGGGAGCAGGAAATACGCACACAGGATGGAGAGTGTTCAAAGGGTAAGAAGGTAAGCAGCATGAATGAAAATCCCACTCTGCTGTCTGGTTCCCATTTGATGGAAGGCCTCTGTCTGAGGGCTGGAAAACACAGCAGCGTCTCATCCTGCGTCTCGCTGCTCTCAGCTCCTCACACGCTAACTTATCCCTTCATCAGGCGTGACAGAATAATGTGATGGAACTCTTTATTGACCATCAGCGTCCACTGTTACATTCTGGAAACAAACACCACTCTTTTCACACTTATAAATAAATATATATAAAAACATCTAAGGTGGCTGTAGAGATTATTTTAAAGAATGTATTTTAAGGATTAAAGTTTTGTTTTTTTTTCCTCCGTTATTTTGACGACAGATGCATTTCCAGCTGTTTTCTAACACACCAGCAGGCCGAGGCTCAGCCGCCCCTCTTCTTCATCTGCACCACTCAGACGTCTCATAACCTCTTGTCATGTCAAAGCAACAATGTCTGACGCTCTCCCCAAGCCGATCCCCGGCGAGAAACCACGCTGGGCCTTTTAAAAATGTATATGGCGTCTTCAAGGTCTCCGTCTCCACGGTGTCCCCTGGTGTGTTGTCAAAACAAAGGGACCCTGGGAAAGTAAAGACTCAAGACACTTTCATGAACAGGAAACTGTCCTCTCCTTCCGTAGCCCCGCCTCCCTCGAGTCACTGTGCTGGGGGGGCGGGGCTACTCCCTCATCGTCTCTGCTGTGGTGCACTCAAGTGGAATCACCTGCTTCTCATCCTCCTCATCAACACCGGTATTTAAGCTGCGCTCCCTGCAGTTGCTCTCTGTTGCTTTGCTGCGTCGCCTCTCTGGCTCAGTGCTGTCAATGTACTGATGGAGTGTCTGATCTTACCTCATTGCTTCTTGCCACTAGTCTTTCTCATCTGCTTTCCTGCTCCTGTCCACATGTCTTGGACTGTTTTCCTTCGTGCTTGTTTTCACTGAATCCGGGTTTGTGTCCAGCCTTTTGTGGTTTCACCACAAAAAGGCGACATCCCTGCAAGCACACATCCGTTGTCAAGCAGCGCTAAATGAAATATCTCAGTTTGTTTTGCATTTATTTAGTGGAACTAGTAGACCGATGAGCAGATGTGTTGAAAACAAAACAAAGACGGTAGAAATCATCAGCACACGTTCCCCAAAGCGTGTCGAGTTCATGGCCAACCTCAAAAAAACTGATAAACAACCATGAACACTCCTCATGCTACAGTGAGTGATAAAGGAAATTCATTAGATTTAATTAAGCTGGAATGTCTTGTCGGTGCGCCTGACGTTATCTGTCAATAAGTGAGTGACGGGTCAGATCAGAGGCCTTTTTTTTTATTGTTATTAATCTCAGCTCATGGGCTATTGTCATGAGCTTCCCGTGTGCTCTGAATTGTTATGTGAGGATACGGAGTCAGATCAGTGATTCTCAATGAGTTGCTACTGGAGCGCGCTCGCTTCAGCCGCCTGTCTCTAATCTCATCAGCGTCCGCCGGTTAGTGATCTTTCCACACAATGACAATCGAATTATGAAACAAATTGGCTAAGAAACTTTTAGAAAAGCCTGATCGGGTCTCTGCTTCGCTACTTCGACACAATTCTAGATGTTTCAAAAAAATGGAACTCAAAGGGAATAAGCTGAAATGAAATGCTGGTTTAAAAAAAATGATGGTCCTATCTACAACTGCCCCGTCATTCCCTTCGTGTTTGCTCTGCACTCAAGGCATTTGTGTTGAAATGAAAGATGAATATCATGGAATATCAGTTGTTTAATATTCAAACATAAAACCTCATGTTTTCTGCTAGAAAAAGCCTCACAACATTGATCTCTACTGATTGCAATTAACCCAAAATGGGTGCAGGTGGACGCCACATCAACAGCGGGAGGACACAGCAGACAAAACATGGACACGTCATGAACCAGTTGAGTGTTTAAATATGTTGTTCCTTTTTTCAATCTTCAGAATATTTTTTGAATGAGTATGATTTGAAAAGAGACACTTTTTAAGCAAGCAAAAAAAACAGGGTTCCAGCGTCCCCTGGCTTTTTGCAGAGGTTAAGAACCTGCTGTGTTCACAACTGATCAAAATGATCCAAAAAAACACACATGGTTTTGCAATCCTGTCACACGTCACTATTTTAACAGCCTCAACACTGATTTCCAGGTTTTCGACATGTGTCTGTGAGGCTTGGCACTCTTTTCGTGTTCACTAAAAAACATTTAGGAAAGGCAGCTCCACTTTATCCCAGCAAATAAATGATGCAAGTTAATCAGCAGCTCAAAATGCTTCTTATGAAATTTAGAAATCTTTTTCCCTGTCGCTAAGATGAAGCAAATGAAACACTGAGAGGAGAGTTAATGATGATAATAAGGTTAATTCTAGCATAACACACATGCCTGCTCAGTACTGTTGCAGTGCTGCTGAATTATAAATCAGAATGAAGAGAGGGAGCCCATCCACCTTCCACCTGGCTTTTATTATGAAAAACATAAATATAAATCACTGTATAGATGTAAGCCATGTAATGTATCAACTGAATTAAGACTACAAATAAACACTTCATAAATATCAGCCACAACAGTCTGGGATGAAATGTAGTCCCCTAATCCCAGATTGCTCTTTGTCCATGACCGAGTCAATGGACTTTGTGATAGCTGCAGAAACATTACATATGGTACACTTCAAAGCTCAGCTGCTGAGGAGCACATTCAGACACTAATGGGATGGAATTGCAGTTTCATAACAAAGACAGACACTTACGTTTCCTGGCAACAGTTGGCCTCAAAGAGAACTCTGAGATGATCACACTGAGCAGCTAAGTTTCCACCTGTTTTGTGAGGTTTACTTTACTTTATTCTTTCAGAAGAGGCATCCCCTTTTCTTACATGGCACAATGGCTGCTGTCGGGAATAAAGTGATTCCCAGAGCAGGTCTATACCCTAACAGGCGCCACGAGTACTTAAAGGCAATTGAAAAGGCGTAAGAGATAGGTTGAATCAATAGACTGTTTTTTCACATCCCTGTCTGCTCCCTTTGTTGATATCTCCAGAATGCACACAAAAGGCTGGCAGGCTGCAGCCTGAAAATAGCTGTATGGCAAGTGGAGCATCCTGGGAATAATTGAGAGAAGTGGCAGTAGAAGTGACATGAAGATTAAGCGATTAACTGCTTATAGTAGGAAGCCTGGAGCTCTGGCTGAAATAGTAGAGGTGCCAGCTGGATCCAGCGAATTGTGCACTCAATTTTTTCATTTTTTTTCTGAAGCCTGCGTGTTCAAACTCACGGAGGACTTTCTTTTCTTAAGACGGAAATGTGCGCATTAAGGGTGAGGCCGAGAGCACATGCAGGTGATGAAATGTTTTTGCTGGTGCGGCCCTGAATGCAGAACGCTCAGGTTCTAGAACGCAAGGTTCTAAAATCCAGCGTGTGTGTTGTAATGTGGAAACTGGTGGTCGTTGCTGCAGGGCCACAGGATGAATGTGTTATCCCTTCAAGTGCATTTTAACTGCTCCTTTAAAATCCACAGAGCACGGGCTCTCAAATAAAAGACACGATCCTCCCAATAGAAAGTTATTACGTCAAAGCCAAAAGTGTAACCCCCCCACATGCTTTTGATTTAGGGCAAGGCCTCTTATATAGAAATATAAAAAAACAAGCTGCATTTCACTGCAGAGAGTTTTTAAAATGGCCCCTGTGAGGCCTTTTGTTTCTTCTTAAAGAAATGTTTTTCCAAAACAATATATTCACTCATCACTTTCACATTCTCTCCATATTTCAAGACTCAGTGCTTGAAAGTGTTGTTTTAACAAACAATTTATTTCAGAGCAAGAGAGCAGAGTTTCTTCATTGAATGATGTTTTTTAAAAATGTATTCAGTACCTTTTGCCACTAGATGAACATGTTTCAGACTCTGTTTAGATCCATTTTTTCCCCTTTTTTTTTCTGTCCAAAAGTTGAAAAGCCTTTTGGACCAGCCTTAGCTGCTGAGGTCAGGCTTTCCCTCTGTGGGCAAACCAGCCTCATTTAATTGAGCGTGCGGCAGCTGACACAGATGCAAATGAGCTGCTAGAGATAATTTTATGAGTAAATGAGGCAGAAATCACAGCACAGCTGTTGTCTTTAAATGATGTTTCTGCTTCTGCCAGATGACGTCAAATCTGGATTTGAGCAAAGCAGCAGCGTAGAAATGGTCTGGAGGTGCCTGCTGGTCGAAATGTCTTCATGGACCATGTCTCTGTTTTGTACTGTGTTGATCTAACAGGGAATGAACCTCTTTACTGGGATTTTAAATCAAATCAAAATGATGAATGAGGAGGACAAGCAAAGATCCAGACCTCATGCCCAAAGAAGGACATTCAAACCAGTCCAATCAGACGGCTGCTGCTGTCGTGTGTGGGTCCTCAAGCCTAACGAGAAACGCTCCTGGATCTTCATCAGCTCATCAAGGAACCTGAGCCAAATGAGTCATCGCCCTCCGTCTGCGGTCAGAGCCACGACTGAGTCCAATGAGTTTTGAGGGACGTGAAATAATGGTTCCTCTGGCTGCTGCGGTGAGAACCCAGGGGCAAAGCAAGTGGCTTCCTGTTGCTGACTTTGGACCCGACAAAGGATGTTTTCACCACATTAGTTCTGCCTTCTGGCTCTGCTTGTCGGTACCGGATCTGATCTTGTGTTCTAGTGAAACCTATGACACCGTTTCCTTGGTCCTATACTCAGGAAGTGTTGTCCTGGGAATACTGATGGTTGCAGCTTGCCCATTTAAGAATATATAGCATCCCCAAGGCGCCTGCGTTTTGATCATATTGCACGCAGCCAGTCCTCCAGTGAACCTTATGGATGGCATCAAATGTGGTTGCTAGGAGAGTTGTGGCACATCTGAAAAAACCTCAGCGGAGAGTCGGCATTCTTCTGCTCCTTTTATGTGGAGTGGGGGAAGCGTGGTGCATGATGGGCAGCCGGCCGGAGGGGAGCAGCTCTGCAGATGGTCAGAGCGGTGGGGCTCTTGGCAGCTGCCCTTGCTCCCAGAGAAAACACCCACAACAGCCTCCTCTTGTAGCATGGAGGCAGCATAGAGGGCAGCCACTGTACGCTCCCTGTCAACTGTCAGGTGCTGGAATAAATGGACAATGAGTGAACGACCAACTTCTCACTATGTCTAACGTCCACTGTCTCTGTGACGCCAACAGCCTGTTGCTCTGCTGCGAACGCATGCGTAAGACAACAGCACCACCAACAGAAACAGGAATCTCCTGGTAGCATGTTGCACAGCTGATAACCCACCAGTGCTCTCACACAAACAATTAAGATCATTGAGAATTCAGCCCTGAAGAGATCTAGTTGCTTCTGGGACAGATGAAAGACAGGTCTCACGGAGCACAAAGAAGGGACGTTGTCAGAGTCCTGTTTGGTCAGTTCCGTTTCAAAAGGAACCATGAACTTACGTCAACACTGATGCGTTATCTGATCCGGTATGCACACGGCGGCTCCATCACGTGCGAGGCCAGGGACCGAGGCAGCTGACAGGTTGATTTGGGGCTGAATTAGCGTCTGTGTACTTACTGTCCGATGAGGACAACAGAGCGGGACACGGCGTAGGTTTGAGAACAAGGCCTCAACATATTTGCAGTGTGACAAAGTGAAGCAATAAGCTTTGCTCACGCTGAGCGGTGCGCTGCCACATCGACGGAGGACCATCATGGCTTTACAGCGCGGAATTAACATTAGGAAGAAAATGGGGCACAGATGCAAATGCGGCCGGAATCTGCAGGCGCACACACAAATGACTGCAACCGGCGATGTTTTATTGTTGCGGTTTTGACGACTGCAAGTGCAGACCAGTCGCAACAAGGCGCAGCTGGGTGCGACATGACGGAGGGGCTGAGGAGGGTTTTGCATGGAGGAATGCAGCATCAGCAGATGGACCGTCAGGAACGACCAATCACAGGAGCTCCTCTCATCACCTTGAACCGCAGCAGCAGAGGGAGGGGAGGGGCTGGGGGCTCTGAGGGAGGCTGCGAGTAAGAACAACAACAAAAGTGGATACACAGCCCCTTAAACCTGCTGATGAATGTTGGGGCAAGTCACACTTTGGTTCTTCTCTGAATATTTAAGGAACTCATTTACATGAATGTGTTTATCGTACAAGAGAAGAAGAGGTTTTTCATCAGTCTCATTATGTCAGCACAATTTTTTTCTGCTCAGGGTTTTTAAATTTTTGCTCTTTGCACATTTTGTTTTTGTATTTAACTTTGGAATATAACTAAATAGGTAGGATTTCAAGAGTATTTTTTATCCTTATTGTTTTTATTTCTTCTTTCACTGAGCTGCTGTAAATGTGTGTGTGTTTGTTGTGGATAAAAACGTTTTATTCTATTTTCTGGCTCTACAGGGGTGTGTCTGCATCGCTATGTTAGTGACCAAACCGTAATGCAGTCAAGAATGAAGCCTTTTTAAAACTTAAGTGTCCCGGTTATGTTATGTTCCTTATATATATTTGGTCTTAGTCACGTCTCATTTTATTTTGTAGACTCCTGTTAAGATATGTGTGTTGTTTCCCATTGACTTCCTGTCCTCATCATGTCCACCTGGTCCTTGTTGATTGATCGTTGGCCTCTTTAGAATTTAGTCTCCGTGTTTCCTTTGTTCCTGGTCAGTTCGTCGTTGATCTCGCTCCACACGTGTTTTATTTGTTGTTGTTTTCTGTGAAACTGTCAGTGAAAAACTTTCCACTCTAATGTCCAGAGATTTCAAATAATGAATGAAGCCATGCGGCCGTGCCATTCATGTGTAAAATTACACGCAGGTCCTCTGACAAATCAATGAGAGGAGACGAGGCCCGGCCCGTGGCACAGGCCACCAAGATGGCTGCCAAGGACGCAGGACGTCAGGGGGCGCTGCGGCAGCGCTCCTGACACGAATGCATCAATCATGACAGCATTATCAGCGGAAACGGACCCTTGATTCCAAAACCAAACAAACCGAAGTGACTGAACTGTCAGAGAGTCAACAAGGCACGTCGCTGGGTCGTGGAAACCGGGAATGACGGGTACCATTTGGCGAATCAGTCAGCCCAGGACAGGGACGCAGTATTGACTGCCTCCTGCTACTGGAGCTGCAGGAGCTCTTTAATTATTCTAAACTCGAACGTGTCATAATGAAAAAGTGCAAAGGAGAGGACGACAAGGAGCTGGATGCCATTTCATGTCAGCGTCAACATTTTGAAATACTTTGTGACCATACTGAATGTTTTATGGATCTGTATTTTAATGAAATTGTTTTATTTTTTGGATATCTGTTCTCTCTGCTACACTGCATGATATAATATATAATATTATGTTTTATTTATCTAAGAGAAATACATTCTGAAAAGGGAACTAGTCCAGTCATCCATGTACTTTTGCTAGTAGTTGAGCACATTTTTTTACTACTTATTTGTACTTTTACTACTGCCTGAAGTATTATCAGAAGTATTAGCATCCCTCGAGCTGACATATGATCAAAACTGAAGCATGATGCTGCGAGGAGCACGTTGGTTTGAGCTTTGTTTAGAAAAAGAGTTGCACAGTTATTAATGGGAGGAGAGAGAAGGAGAAACTTTTCAAGTTATGGACTTTTTCTCTTTCTCTTTAATTCTTGCTGAGAAGTTGGATCATTTGAACGTTTAATGAAATGAAGCCATGTGAGAGGTTTAGAGGGAAAAAGTCATTATATGGCAGAGCTATAAAAATCTCACAGACCTCTGAAACACTCTGCTGACACGCTGGAGGGCAAAGTGGTTTAACAACGTGTTGCTCAAAGTCTTGAGTCAAATCTTTAGCTCATAAAAAAATAAAGCTGTCAAATAAACAGTGGTGGGACATTACTCAGATCTTCTACTTAAGGATTTAAAGATGCTATCTGCCAAAACCGAGCAAATACTATCAAAAGGAAATGATGTCACACAGGAGAATAGACCCAATTTATGTTTCAGCTTGTGGATGATGCTGGGCTGCATCTGTCTCCATCTGCAGGGGGTTAAGAAAGGGGGTAGCCACCAGGAAGAGGCCACACTTGACATTCAGCGGTAACATAACTTGAAAGAGGTGAGACATCTGCCAAGAGGAAAGCTCACTTCAGGATGAAATGAACTCTAATCAAATGACAAATTAAAAGTTCTCTGGAAGAAAGACCACCCACCAGGGGCAAGATATGCATTTTTGCAATTACTTTTTTGGAGCTTACATATCTTCTTTTTATCTTTATATTTCTAATTATTTTCTCTATCTTCCCACACTTCACCATATAAAGCTTAACATAGCAGGTTTATACTGCAAATATATATTTACATTTGCTTCTGGAGGAAACATTTATTGACAAATGATCCCGGGTTACTGGATCATACACTTTAGAGAAGCTCTTCTGATGAAAAAACAAATGGTAAGAGAAGCATTTGGTTTATTTTGGGCTTTTTGATCGTAAAGAGCCGGAAGCTGGAGAGAACACAAGCGTGCAGTCGCAGCTGGAAAATCAAATTGCATCTTAACTGATCAGAGGCTCCTTCTCCATAAACACAGACTGAACACCTGAGCTTTGAGGAGCCGTCATCGCTCTCAGTCCGGCGGATACGAGCGGAAAGGAAGCGGCTGAGCATTTGAAGGCGTCTCACTGGGGGCTGTTCTCCAGCCCGGAGAGATGCTCAGAAAGTGCTTCTGATCCCTTGTTCAGTCGAGTCTTTGAGTGTATTCACTGCATGTAATTGTTCTGACGCTGAGGGGTAATCGGATCACTTAGACACAGAACACAATGGTTAATTTAATATGCCTCTGTCTGTGTGTGTGTGTGTGTGTGTGTTGCTACGTATCCAGTTCCATCTTTCAAAGATGAGCTACTTTCTCCAGGCGCTGTATTGATTTGTAACTCCGCCCTCTGGCCTCCAGTCCTCGGCCTTCACACACACGTCTTGGGGGCTGAAATTTTAAAAGAACAGGGAGAATTTAGCTTTAGATCTGACACAAGTCACAGTTTCCATGTGCAGACGTGTCGTCATGTTACTGGAAAGCTAATGAATCCAAGTACACGACAAACTGCAGTATTGATAAACTGTAAGACTGCATATTCAGTTCAATTTCCTTTTCCTGCAATTCTGACAAAAAAAACTGTGTACAGTTGTTTGTGCTTGTTTGTGAAACATATGCCTGTTCCCAGACAAAATGATCTCTGATAGCGCCAAACAATATGGCGGTTCTTCTAAATGTTCTCCGTTTCGAGGCGATCCTCGAGCACAGAGCTTCTTCGCCTTGCTGTGCATCCCACGCGTGCGTCCTGCTGAGAGGCTGACTATCACGGCATAGACGACTTTTTTCAACTTTCAGGCAACTCTGCGTCAGATTGAAGAAAATTTGCATTAATTAGACAGGCTCTTTGAGTAGCTAGAATGTGCTGCAGGATGAATATATTAAAGGGAACTGTGAGACACGCCATAAATGCTAAACAACTTTGTTTTTTCTCTCTTTCCTAACTTGAGATGGATATTAAAAAGGGTAAACATGACGCTTGATCCGTGCATTCTTGCTCATGCTGCACTTGTGTTTGAAGAATCGGCTCAAATCAAGTGACACAAACAAGCAAAAAGTGTTTAATGCTGCACTTTCATGTAACTTTTGGAACTCGTGTCGCTCTCAGTTTGCTCTCATGTGGGTTTAATCGCTTTAATTGTGTATGTGCCCCCTGGCTCAAAGAGGAAACATGGTACTGAAACTCTAATGAATCAGCCAGAGAAAGCACATAATGATGCTTTTAGCATTATTTCCTCAGCCACTTATCTGAGTGCTTAGGCTATTCTGTTGGCTGTATTTCCCAGAAGACACTGTTTACTTTAGTGTTAAAGAATTAATGTGCAAAAAATAAGAAAGATTTAAGACATTTCAGAAAAAGAATTGATCATTATGTGGGGATCATTTGAGTAAATCAGTGTTTTAAACAAAAGCTGAACATTCCAGAAAGCACCCTGTGATATCCCACTGCTGCTTATTCTATTGTGACACTGGGGAAGTGCCGGTACGGACATTAGACTGGACTTTTCACCCACCAGTGACCTCCTGTTGTTCAGACAGTGTCCTGGAGGCATCTTGGCTGAATTCTGCCACGGAGCAAAAGAGCTGTGTTGAAGTCACCAAGGAGGAAACCGTGAAGGGTTAGGGTTGCCAAACTAATCCCTCTCAGCCCATGGATGTATGCATGAACTCCATCTTTAGTCGGTCCACCCAGATGTTCCTCGCTCCAGCCATGACCTAAGAGGAAATCCCACAATGTTCCCAGTCCAGATGGGACATGTAATTGTTTCAGCGTGATAGGGTCTGCTGCCCCTGGATCTTCTTCCAATAGGACCTGCCAGGAAAACATGTGAGGGTGCCTCCTCAGCTGCCTCCCCTCAAACTGCGAGAGCAGCAACTCGGGTACAAGCTCCAGAGTCGCGCACATGGTTAAAATAAATAGTTGTCATAATTTCAGCCCCGAATGGATGTTTCTTTATGCATCATTAACGCATCCTACGCTTAACTGGCAGACTACCATAACCTCAGGCCTATATATAGACCAGATAGACATGGTTAGACTATGTCGGTTAATAAAATAAGTATATTAAAAACAGCAGAAAGTATTCTTCCAAATCTGGTAGTGGGCCAGACATTTAAGGAGTCGGTTATGTGAGGGTTATGGGATAATAATGACATAAGTGAGATGATAATAGCAGCTATTACCATCCTGAAGCGGCACTTCACAAAACTAGCAAATGAGACCAAACTAGATCTGGACTGCATCTCATTGTGGGTCAGGAAATAGAGGTCATGGCGATGTGAGTCATTAGCGGAACGACAGGATCGTAACCATTTGTCAATTTGGATCATTACTTAGCGCTCGCACTGCGCCGCATCATCGGACGTGTTGCTGCTCAAGTGATGTGTGGGGTCCTTACCCGGGTTTTATGACCGAGCATTTTTATATCCACATCCAACGGCAGCAGAGTGAGAGCATCTGCAATCCATTTCAACAGTCCCTGCAAACGGTGTCTCAACATCAGTTTCCTGAGACGAGCCACAAGGAACGAAACGTCGGCCGCCCATTAGCTCTGGGTGTGATTATTGTAAAGCCACGTGTCATAAGAAAAGCAAATTTGCTTCCCACTGGTGATGTAACCCTCTGCTGTTTGCAACGAGGCAACGCACCGTTCAGCCCTTTGCTGCTGCGTCGGCTTCTGTGATGAAGGCAGTTCGGTTGAAATGGCGACGCGCTCTTTTCGTGCTAACGCAGACTCTGTCGAAGGCACGGTGACATCACGCTGCCGCCGCCGCCGCACGGAGGCAGCTATTCTGAGCCCCGGATGAGTCACTGAGGTCACCTCGCAGAAATGATCCACCTGAGACAGACAGCTGTGGCGGCGCTGGCGGCCTTCCTTCTGCACCGTGGAACAAACAGCAGCATCTGAGGAGAAAAGCCTCGCTTCAATTATGCATGTGTTCAAATTATGGGGTTTGCGGTGTTGGCTGCTTTGCTTGCAGACAGCAGACGGGATGTCCACACACACACACACACACACACATGCAGCATCTTCAAAGACCTTGCTGGACAAGTTTTACTTTCATGTCACGTCTAGTGGATGTAGAGATGGAAAATCATCTTCACACCAGAGGCTCTTTGGTTAAATATGGCTGAATGTGGAAGTGGAATCTTGGAGGTGGAGGTGCAACATAACATTCCATCATATTATTCCCATTCCTGACATAAATCCAGAGTTGGGGGCTGCACAGTTGTGCACCAAATGATAACCTCAACAGCGCTGCCTTCACTGGTGCAACATATGTTCATTAAGTTGTAATTATTTAGAGTCTATTAATGCCACTGATGCTCACGCTCTGTGCCCTAGGCAGCCATTTTGTATCCTCTGCACTGATGGCTACACCAGGAGAACAGGGACTGGCTCCACAGCTGCATCACCAGAGCGAAGCAGTCTCCCTCAGTCACTTCCCTTTTGGAAACAAACCAGGTGATTGTTGTAGTTATCCCCTCACAGATACGTCTTTGCACTAATCAGCTGATCAACTCTCCTACTCTGCCCCTGATTGAATGACTGTAGTTGGCTCCATCACCAGCTGCTGCTCCCACTGATGGACCAACCCGTGTTATTGCTTGGTTAATGCGTAGTAATAGCGATGGAAGATTGCAGCCTGTTCTCTGACAGGTCCCTGCTGTGCTTGTGATTCCTTGACCATGTGAATAAATCACAGCTTTGTCTCCAACATGTGTGGAGGCCCGTTGCAACACTTCATCTGCTCTGAGGCTGCAGATCCTCCGCAGCTGCCACTGGGAGTGTTTACAGCCTCAGTGGGCCTGAAGGCAACTATCAGGAAAACTGTAGGACTCTTTAAAGTCTCCTTATTTATTTGTTTTTCATTAAAGTGGCTGCTGAGCTGGATGAGCTGGTTTACTTCAGCCGATCATCTCAAACCCACTCACCGTTATTTCATGGGAGCAGCACCTATATGTGCAGACCATTCATTCATGCTTTGGCATTGTTGATCTCTGCAGGGGGCACACTTTTGAAATTCACAGATTGTGCATGTCAACGAGACAACTGGAAGCCATCAAGCATTATCTGAGAGTTGGCCCTGGACTCCATGTGCTGATCCGTGTCTGAAAGTTCTGGTCAGGTTTGATGGATTGCAGCTTGTGTCAGAAACAGTCTCGCACCTCCAACGTGCACTGAATCACAAGTGTGATCTGTCTGCTGCTAAACCAGCACTTCTCTCACTTAATTGGAAGCAATAAACAGAATCCTAGATTTCTTTTCTGACACTTGTCAAACATTTCCAAAGCGAGTGTCTCTTTCACAGCTCACGACTCAGAGAGATTAGCCCAATCGTGGCTCTGACTCCGTGTTCTCCCCACTGTCATTTCTTTGGAACTAAGGAGCTCCCACCTCGCTGTCTTGGGTCAGTGTTGCTTCTTGCACAATAGAAGGAAACAGATCTCTGTTGCACATTGTTCCCAGGGTGGTTAAAAACATTCAACGTGTGTCAGAACTAACACATGTCCCCACGATCAGCTTTCCGTGTTTTTACCATCCAGGTCGACTGTCAGATCTCATATCTTAGACTGTAGTTGTAGTCGAATTCTTTCTCTCAAACAAAAGTTTGTCTTACTCCATTGCTTGTGAGATTTGTGCACGTGCACCTCATTGCTGCTATTCTTGGGAAACGCTGTACCCTAACAAATGTAGTGACAATTGCGCTGTGGTTGGTTCATAACCTACAAAACCACATTTTCTTCCAGAGACTCTTAATAATTAATTGTCAACCTGTCCCTGACCTTCCTTTCTTTTCAAAAGTTCTTCAAAGAGATCGAGCATCAGTAGCTTTCAGCCCACATATCGAACCGTTAGCTTTTTTATCCTTTTCCGTCTGCTTTCAGGACCTGTCGATCCAGAGTCTACCTGTTTGTGTTTCTTACTCTGTATTGTGACATCATGGATCACTGTGTACTACTTTTACAAACCTCATTAAGCGTCTGTGGTCTGATTCTCAGATGGATGAAGTCTTCAGTCTGTAATACAGCACGTCATATTTCCTGTTGTGAAATACAGAGTACCACAGGGCTCCATTCTCGGTCCCTGGTCTTTCACCTCTTACTATTAGTGTTATTATTGTTATTATTATTCCCAGTCATGGTATTAATTTCCGCTGAAATGTATTTCCATTTCAAACGAGGCCTCGTTGTCCGCTGTGAAGAGATGGATGTCAAATAATTTCCTCTTTTGATAAAGTGAGCTGCTATTCATTGGTCCAGCACAACGTCGTAGGTGCTGTTCATACCTGGTATGAACATGGATCCAAATAGAAGAGGACAGCATTAACATACGTCCTGAATGTCTCCCAATCATTTTTGACGTCGACCAAATCTGTGATCGCTTTAACGTAGGCGTTCAAACTCAGACCTACTTTATGGTTCAATCACTGACTCTGGTTGGTTTGTCAGACACATGAGGATTCAAGCTCCATCTCCCCATTTTCTCTCTCTCTTACTTTGTCCTCCTTCCTGTCCTCCTGCTCACTCTCACCTAGCCCCCTGATTCCAGATGTTCTGGATTTGGACATTCCTCCTCCAGGAGTCCTTCTTGTCCATCTCCTCTGTCTGTTTTTATTTCATTTCATTCTCCATAAATATTGTGCTTGGTTATACCGTGTGTGTGTGTGTGTGTGTGTGTGTGTGTGTTTTCCAGTTGCCTGCAGCTCAGGTTCCATCTGTAGGAAGACTGGATTTCCAGACCTGGTTGTCCTTATTGACAATATATTATGTTCTCTAATCTGAAAACATCTATTAGACGTCAATGTGAAATGGAAGGTAATTACACATCTATATTTATCGACCAGTCAAAGTTACACACACACACACACAGTGCTCCTGAGCAAACCATGGCCTGGAATCAAACTGCCGCCCTCCTGTTCTACCTCCTCAGCCCCCCCCCCTCCCCTTAAGTTTTTTTTTTCTCTTTATCTGATGTAAAATATTATTTAGTGTGACTTCACCTTATCTCATCTTTTGAACAACCCAGACGGACATATTGTGTCACTGGCTAAATATTAATTTCCTTCCCCCTCCCATCTGTATTCCCTGGAGACCATTGTTAATTTGTGGGAGACGGAGACGGTGGGACACCGTCCGTCTTTGAAATGTTAACTACTGCTGAAGGGATGGGCTGCTGTGAATGTATGTGAGCTGTAGGACGTGGCCTGGCAGGTTCAATAAAGTGCTGAGGGGTTCATTTACTCTCACGGTGCGTCCCCAGGGGTCATGACATCAGCAAACGCACGCCCACAGCGTCCCTCTCTGTTTTGTTTGACGATTGCCAGACATTTAACGTCGGAGTCACTCATGCCTGTGGACACAGTGTGGGACTATGGACTGAGTGTTTTGACAGGCTGGTAATTCATCTCTCTGTAGTGCTGATCAACAGCTAACATGCTCTGGTGGCTGCTCTAAGCTGTTTTACAGCGCTTGATTTTGCTAATACATTTGGACACTGCCTGCATAATGGAGAGCACCTTTCTGCCTGTGGAGAGAGGAGGGGCTGCAGAGGACAGAGAGAGGTGCATATACTGTAAATAAGAAGAAGAAGAAGAAGAATACAAGTGACATTGTTGTGCATTTGGCTGTTTTAGGTTCCTCACACAGTCACTGAGGCTACGGGTTGATTTATTTGATCCCAGGGCCTCTGCGCTGGCGGCAGCCATGTTTCCAGGTTCTCTCATTCATGTGTCTCTCGGTGGTCGGTCCCGTTCTTCCCCTCAAGGCATTTTCTTCAAATTTGGCACAAACCCTCCCTCAGACAGATGAAGTGGTTCCATTTAGGTGAAATCGTGGCCATATTTCCTGCAAACTGACTGACTGGTCTTTACGGCTCCATCAGCCGAACACCTTATTCACCTGGACCCCAACGGCTGGAGACGCTCTATCACAGCAGCCTGTAAGAGATGAGATTCTCACAGCCTATGAGTGACCTGAGGAAGACCTCCAGTCACTAGGCAGAACCGAGCAGTGCAGAGGGGAGGGGTCAACGGGCAGGCGAGGCTTGGGGCAAATGGAGTACATAAAAGTGATGCTTGGCCATTTCTCTCATCTTTTCGTGTCCTTTGATCATCAATGGGTCCATTTCTAATTCCTGTGGGTGCACAGGTGAATTGTATAAATGAGTTAATTATCAAATATTTGATTCCATTTTGGGGGCGGTGACCAAGCGGAGGCTGATTTCTGACGACTCCTTGTTGCTGTGTGTTTGCCTACATCTCACATGCAAGACTTAATTGGTTGAGGATTTACGGCGGCTGTGCGTGGTTTGTACACGTGTGTGTGTGTGCAATGTTGAGGCTTCCCCTTCCAATAAACCATCTGATGATGCCTGCAACTTTCAGCTGTTATGGATTTATGCAGCTTCAGGGGAGGAAGATGGCTCATAAGAAAAAAGGGATTATGATGCCATAAATCTGCTAAGTGCTTTTTTTTTTCTGCCAGAAATGAAAGGGTTGATTTATGCTGACATAACTGCCGACAGGGAAACAGAATCCTGTATGGAAACGTGAACCATCGCTCAGCATTCATGCCTCCACATTAATTCTGCTGTTTGGTATCTGTGGATGAAACCGTCTGGTCCGCTAAGCTTTCTGCCCACACAGCTTCTGACATCAACCACATATGTTATTATCAAGCCTTCCAGTCAGGCAGCGGCTGCCTCCACGTGCACGCATGTGTGGACGCACACGTCCAAGCCTCTTTCTCTGCCTTCTGTTTAGAGAAATACCAGCAAGTTATGAAAACTGAACTTATTTCCTTCAAACGTCTGTGGTGAGATCTTGCGAGGAGGATTAATTATATTTCACCTCCTCACTGCGGCTCCCTCGTCACCGTCCTCCTACTCCTGACATCTGCACCACTCCTCATTTTCTTGTTCTTCCTACGGTAAATTCTTCGGTGAGATGAGGTGAAGATGATTTCCCCACTTTAGTATTTAGTATAGAAAACATGTATTTAATATTAGCATGTGAGAGAGAGAGACTCTGAATAAATTACACTTTTCAGACTTTTGCTTATATATGTTTTTAAAAATACATATGATATTACAATGTATAAAAATTGTTAATGTCTCATGTGGAAATATCAAATTTCCATAATTAATAGACTTTTTATAGGCTCCAGCATGTGTGATGCTTCTAATGATTCAGATTATTATCAAGACATCAGGCAGAGCTTGGTGTGTTTGAGTGAAAGCTGCGTGGAGAAAAACAGAGGCGAGATTATTAGATTAGTGAATTCTGAACGAGGCAAAGGGGGCAGAGTTACGTCCAACACACACTCCACCTCGAAGGGATTTTATAATGGGATCAAATATTCTTTATTGTGTAGAAGAGGAGAAGAGATGCAGCTCCAGGTGTGTCATCAATGGGAGCGTTAAACAGTACGCAGGCATTTAATAAATGTTTTATAACTCTGCAATGCGGCCGTAAGCACTTTTAACACCTGCCTGTGCACAGATGCATTGTGGGGTTTCTGGTGTAACCACCGGTAACCAATGTACCCAAATAAAGGTCGGGACACGATCTGATCTACAAAAAGAACAGCTTTAAAACATCTGCGACTGCTTGCTATCCCCGCGTTGAGGCGTGGTTAAAGAAGAAGAGCCTCTCTAAAGACAGGTGTTTTAAGATAAGGCTTTTTATCAAACTATTCCTCCCTTCACACTAATAAATCCTGCACAGTAATGTCTGTGAGATGATTTGTTTTAAAGGTCTCTATAAAGGTTTTTACACAGCAATAATAGGTTAAACAATTTCAATGCTGCAAACAAGCGGAGACCTTGACATTTCTTGTCACTTGTCATATTGAAAGTGATTTGTGTTGATGCCTCTGAGCTGCTGCGAATTTGTTGTGGACGGCGTCCGTCGGCCTCATGCGCACACAGACGCAGACTGATGTTCTTCCCAGCCTTGGTGGAGGGGAACAGATCCAAAATGTCAGAGCGAGCGTCTTCCCGGTGCATCCAAAGCAGCAGACCTAGTTCCAGGGAGGCCATGTTGGAAGACGGCTCCCAGCTCCCTAAGTGTGGATCAGCGAGCTTAATATTTCGCTGATTGTTTTTATTTGGGGAAATGGGGCTGAAAACAGAGCAGTTGCTTTTTTTTTTTCTTTTCTTTTTTTGCTCTCAGCACTTTAGCACCTACTTGAATCGCGCCCATCCATTCCCATCTGTGCGCCACATTATAGGACAAACCTGTGTGTGACTGCTCCACATTGATATTTATATACACCAGAGAGAGCTGATGGATGAATTTCAGATGTGCTTCCCAAGAGTCTGCAGGGATGTTTCCATTTCTGGACTGGATTGGGGGGGGGGGGGGGGGGGGGGGGGGGGGGGGGGGGGGGGGGGGGGGGGTTAGCCCCTGGGAGTTGAGACTGCAAGGTCCCCATGCTGCTGCTTCCATGTGATTAGCTCACCTCGAACTGTTATTTCCACAGCTCTCCGTCACGTGGAACAGAGCAAATGCATTAACATTAGACATAACAGATCCAAGTGAGTGCATGTAAAAAAAATATTTTTTTTAAAGGGCACATGTGAAGCGTCAGATCATCCAAATGGTGAAGAAGAAGAAGAAGAGTGTGTGCTGTTACAGCCACTTTGTTCTCCTTCCCCTTCATTTATCCTCACAACAAACACTTAGATTTATTTCAGCACCCTGGCCACTTCAATGGGGGAAAAATGGACCCGAGCAGCTTTATCTGCTATTCCGGGAGTTTCAGTTGCAGCAATTTCCCAAATGGTCTCATTTTTAACTATGAGTTTCCAAAACCACAGAAAAAGGAACAAGCACATTATACATACATAAATAACAGTGTCCCCCAGGTGGGAGAAATCACACAGCACGGCCATTTCTATATTACCTGGAAACCCGAGACACTCCAAGTCTTTATTGTTCTCCTCTTGTCCCCTGAAGATGAATGTCCATGTCTTCTCCATATTCTGGGAACCCTGATCCATGATGATACAGCAAAGTGAAAACATGGAAGTGAATAATTGTTCAATTCCACAGGAAATCAGCCTGGTGAGCTAATTAGCTGTGACCTTAATCTCACACCCTGTTTGATGAGGTTTGGTATTTGTGCTGAGCCTTGTTAGCGAAAATATAATTGTTCCCATGTGGATGTTGTGTTGCTGTTATTCGAGTAGTTTCCCAAAAAAATCAGGAGCTGGACATGTTGACCCGTCGCCACATTGTTCCCCTTCTTCAAAAAGAGGCCGGCTCGTTACATCACGCAACCAATGACCCCGGCTCAGCAACAAATACATGCATCACTTTACCCCCGTGGCTCACGCCATGTTTCCTCTGGTTCATTCAGTGTGTTGAGATACGTGTCCCAATCACAGTGTAAAGAGTAAAGTGGGTCGGCAGGCGAGTGAGGACGCAGGACGTCTCTCAGGGTAATTCAGCGCAGCACAAAGAACCCGGCCCATCATGGGAAAACGAGCACCGGGCTTCGGTGGAAAGTCTTAACTGACACGCGCACGATGAAGTCGGTCGGAGGTCATTAATGTCCCTTTCATTTATCTTCAGTTAATTTGCCAGCCCCTCTCTACCGTCCTCTGGCTGCACGCTGGCGCAGCTTAGGCGCATCGCTGCGGCGTCCGCGGGTGATTACCTGCGTGGGCCGACCAGCGGCGGGCGGCGCTCAGGGGAGAGAGGGATCAGGGCTTACGGCGAGGCCGCGATGCCGACAGCCTGCAGTAATCTTGGATCACAGAGTTAGCTGCGTTAGCCTCTCCCACTCACCGCGGGGATTAGAGACACTGAGCTGACCGCGCTGATGAAACACTTGCCACATCTGGGGAGGAGGAGAGGTCACTCCTGTCTCCTGCCTGGACACTTCCACTGTGACGCTATCTAGAATAAAAACCACGCATGGTGTCGGTCCAATTACCCAACATGTCTGTGATGGTTGTGCAAACATTGCTCATGCAGATGAAACGTGTGTTAAGCTGTGCTGAGTGACAGCAGGTGCTGATGCTCTTCTCTGGTGTCACAAGGTTCAATGGGACTGTTTGCATAGTTTCCCCCCCGGAACAATTCATTTAGGAGGGTGTGAACAAAGGTCGCCTCGGCTGGATCCCAAATTAAATCTGAAGCGATTGGTTTCTCTGTGGATACATTCACTCTTAACTCTCAAATATATAATAAACATTATATCTGTTCTTTGGGGGGTTTTTTTTTCACAAAATTACACACAAATTTTAAAGAAGATATTTCAGTGTTTTTTTTTTTTTTTTTTACAAAACTAAAATAAAACCACTGAAGCGTAATGAAAAAGGAGACAAACCGACAGTAGTTCACTTTTATTGACAAACATTTTTCAGAATTCTATTATTTGGAATTCTGACATTAATTGTGAATTGACACTTTTTTCTCTCTCTCTCTCAAAAAATGTTCTGCTTGCAACAGACTGAAAGACTGCGCCTCTCTCAAACAAGTTCAAATGAAAATCACCAAATTTGTTCAGATGGTGTGTTCAGGTGCTGCCCTCTCTGTGGGAATCTGTGGCTCTGCTCAAGCTGCTGATGTGTGTTTGTTTTCAAGTGTGAAAAGCAGAGCAGCGTTATTATTGAAAAATAAAGTTGTTGTTTTTGTAAAGTGAGCATTAGAAGCTTGGCTCAGTCAGTCAATAATGATTGATGCTCATTTCTCTGTCGGCGGCGCCCAAATCCACCCCCCCGTGTCTCTGTTCAGGATAAATGGCACCAAACTTCCAAGACTGGGAAGTTTGGTGCTCACTGTTTGCTGCTTACGCATAAACACACTCAGCCCTAAACTCAGTTCTAACAAACACTGAGTGTTCAGTAGTGAGCTACAGGCATGATGCTGCTGGTAAAACAATCCGCTGTGGTCACGGTGGCAACTGAAACATTCATCTTTTCACACACGTGTCCGTTTCGGGTCTCGGGTGCTTTAAACGTCTTACCAGAGCAGAGGATGCCCCCACTGGGCTTGAACCTCATGATTAAAGACCCACACATGGACGCCGTTCTCTCCGCTGACGGTAACAGTTAGTGACGATGCTCACAACCTGTTTGCAATCCCGCGTCCATCTGTCAGTCCCGACAACACGTGCACTGCTCACCAAGGCTTTGCTCTGCGCTCTCATCACCCACCAGGGTCCCTCAGAGGAACTTGTAGACGACCGAGTGATAAACGGTGGGTGGACCCAACCACCAGCCACCTCTTGTCCAAAGGAATGCAAGTGTGATTGTTTTTAAATCTATGCTGGAGGTAAAACTGTATCGGCTATAGCTTCCCTGTCCCCCATGACACACACACCTACCACAGGCTATGACAGCCCCTAGCCCCGCCTCCCAGCGCTTTGTTATCAAGGCAGTTTTTCAGTTTCCAGTGGGAGCAGCTTCAGCCAAAATCTGAGGGGTGAATTATATTATTGCAGCTCCAGATCAGGGGGCGGATCAGTGTCTCAAACATTGCAGGATAGCGTTGATAGCTCAGAGAATAATCCATGGACCTTTGAGGGAAAAAATAGCCTGAATACTCAGGGGGACTCGTTTGTGAATGTGTGTGAGATGAAATGTAGTTTCATGAAGACGGAGGAATCTGCTCTGAGTCCCATTCTGATGTAAACGACACACAGTAACCTGGGCTACGTGTCTATTTGTGCCGGCTCCTGGCATCACATTTGATGATCTATTATTATTATTATTATTATTATTATTATTATTATTCTTGTCAGAAGTGCTCTTCTGACTACGTCCCTTCACCTCGCCTCTCTTCCTGCGGGCAGCACCGGCCACGGCGTCTAAACCTGCAGAAAAGTGTCAAGAGAGAAATTTACGGATTTGTCGTTATGCATGAGGGGAAGTGGCGCCTCGGCTCGCCACACCGACCCAGGCTGGGAGAAGAGCTGGAAAGTTCCCGTGCAGCCGCTGCATGACAATCAAAGCCCTGGAGGCCATGTTCCTCCACAGTGTGCTAACATGTCATTGAAGGCACAGCTGGGGAGGTATACATATTTGATGACCCGCAAGTGGGAGTTCAATGGAGGATCAAAGTCGAGAAAAGGGACCTGCTGCTCATTAGGAGGAGAAATATTGGACGACACATGTAATAGCTCAATGTCCAGTTTTCATTGAGGCATATTGCATGAATATTCAAGTGCAGTGCAACAAAAGGAAAGGAGGAGAAAGTACTTTTTGATAGCACCGTCCTGAGCCTGGGGGGGGGGGTGACTGTTGCAAATACATTTGACATTTCCACCAGTGTAATAAAAGTGTGCGAAGGATGAAGCGAACTACTGACATTTGTGGTAATGAAAAGAGTGGTGGGCAGCGCTCTGTCTGCATTTGACCTCATCTCAGGAACAGAGTTGACTATGCATCGCCTCTTTGAAGTGGCCTGCTAAAATAATAAGGTAGGGAGGTGCTGTCACACGGTGCCGTGTTGGTGGCCGAGGGGGGGGGGCGGCAAAGGAATGACATTCTGCTCATCACAAGCAAAAGAAGCCATTGGTAATCCCTGCCATCAGCGGCGGGATGAAAAAGTACATGGCGGCGCACGCATGACCTGCCTCACAAGGCAGAGGGCTGATACCGCCATGTCCTTCAAGACTTCAAGGCACAACACGGCCAAGAGGAAACCCTGCGTCCTGAGACGGGCTCAGTTATTTCACGTAGCTGTGATACCTGGTGGAAACAGCCCCAGAATAACACCACCACATGTGACCCTACAAAATTCCTCAAGGTGAAAACATATCGACACCCTGTAGTCAATAAGTATTGTTACCTAGCCAAGGATCCTGCTACATTTGGGACGGAGCCACTGAGCTATGTTTTAGTTTCAAAACGTGTCCACACTGCTCCAGAGGTTTAGAGCCACAGAAGTTTTGAAAATGATGCCTTTTAGTGTGGATGCTAGTATTGACCAGATTACACTCACGTTGATTAACTGCATCCCTCTTCATGTTGACACACACACACACACACGTTGAGGTGCGTCTCCTAAAATCCAAGGTCATAAATGGATAGATTTCCTGAAACCTCATTCTGTGATATTCTCTCTCACTTTGATGTCACATTCTGCACAAACTACATTTACTGCATGTCATTCTTTCCCAAATATCCAACCCCCTCTTTCCCAAATACCCCCCCCCCCCCCCCCTTCATTCTAAAACGATGGGTGTTTGACGACTGGACCCATTGTTAAATCCTATCAGGTACATTTTTGATCAAATAAAATCTGCCTTCAGTGGGTGACCTCCAGATAAAGAGGCACAGATATTCTGTCTAAACCGCTGATGATCCGAACTCTGTAAAACCAGACGAGAGCATTAATAATCAACGTGTCTGGGAGAAGGCGCTTCTTGTTTTGTCTTCTTTGTTTTGGGAGTTTACAGAAAGAGTTTAGGCTCAAACTTAACTGGTTTAATGGTTTATTTTTGTGGAAAAGCAGAACAATCCATTGAGTGAGACTCGGCCCAAACGGTTGTCCTGCACCATAAGTTATCAGCTAGCAGTTATCTTGTGTACATGACCTCAGTTGCTCTCTCCCGTCTTCACCAGATCATTCGTTTATCAGTGTGCTAACATTTCCGAGCTTAGCGATTGAACATCTATTTTCTATGTCATTTCTTTGGAACCTTGATCTACTCTGGCTTCAGCCTGCGATCACTGGAAGCATCCGCATGGTTTGAGATGCAGGAGAAGCCCGTGAGCTCAAGGCTCATCCTGGTGGTGGTGAAGGAGCTCTGATGCCATGTTTTCCCATTCCCGTATACTCCTGACTTAAACTATATACTGCCCCTGAGTTGGGCTAGTGCATCAGACACTGCTCAAGGTCCTCAAGGAGAAACTGTTATTGCTCTACGCACTATGGAATCATCCCATAGACGAGATAAAGAGTGATTTATCCTGCAGAACAATCTCAGTAATCCCTCTGGATGTCCAGGCTGTCACCTCTGTAATCAGAGTGAGGAGCCCACTCTTTTGGAACATTCCACATTCAAGGTCCATTAGCTCAGAGGGGGTGAGGTGCCTCACTCCACTACATCGTGTCCTTGAGAGACAACGGACGGAGAACCAGGAAATGTCATTCTCCCAGCGGGCAGCCGGGCCCTGCTTGACACAGAGGTGGATAATACCACAGAGTGACCATGCTCACAACATCCCCGAGCCCCGGCGTGTGACGCAAGGCCTTCAGAAGCACATTAGAGGAACATTAGTTTGCTGTTTGAGTCGTAAATAGGTTAAATGGGAATGGCGGCGTTAATGGAGTCATAACGGCAGGAGTCAGGCATTACCGGGAACTCTTGCAGAAATTATGTCGAGGATGAAATGTGGTCTGTAGATTTATATCCTCTAAAAAATGAAATCCAGGTTAATGCCATGCATTACTGACACTGAGGTGAGAGGAAGAAATTCCACCTGCGGATATTCTCACACTGTCTGATACCCTCAGTTTGTCATGTTCACTGTGTCCCCGGAGTGATGAATGTTGCAATTTACTGTTTTTTTGGGTGGAACCATGTTCCCTCATCTACTTCCACTTCAAGTCATGATTTCCAGCGTGTCCCAGAATGGTTTGAGACGATCCCCTGAGAAGCGGCTCGTCTCTGACGTATCTGTTTCAGTCAGCAAGGAACACTGCAGCCTGTTTTTACTTCTTGTTTTCTCCACTAGAGAAAGTCAGACCACAGACAGAAAAAGTCAGTGTGTCTGCGATTAAAAGTTAAATAGAGAACAGACATGCCTTATTGAGTGGGATGAATTTCTGTTGTGGCTGCACTCAAGGTCACGTCTGATGACGACGAGTCTGCCAGGAAGGAAAAATGAGCACTGGAAACAACAAGTGCTATAAGACAAAGTGGTTGTGTAGACATTGCTTCTGTAGGCAACTAAATAAGGGATACGATTAGATCAGAACACGCGCGGTGCTAGCAGCGAAAACAACACACTGGTGAGATTGCCAAAGGATAACACCTGTAAGAGATTTCTATAGAACGGTTTCTTTGCACATTACAAACTAAGGAAAGCCCATTTTGAACATTTGAATCAGTGGAAGCCCCAGAGCAACGCGGGAACTGTTCGGCCGCACGGCCCCGCCCCCCTGCTCACCGACTGCCGGGTCAAGGTGAAAGTGGAGGATTGTTCTCATGTCATGGGTGGAGGGGTGTTTGGGCCCAGACGCCCACGGAGCCTGCCGTGCCACGACTCCTCCACGCCGAAAAAACCCCAACTGCAGCAATTGGTGTCTCGCACAGCAAAATCAATAAGAAGGGTGAGGAGGAACAGTGTGACCTATGCTGTTATCCAGGGAGCTTTCAAACAAAACTATTTTCTGTCTTCATATCTCTTTGTCTTGCGTGTCATGTCGTCAGAGGTACAGAGAGAACCCATCTCACAGGTCAGAGCAGAGATACAACAATGTCAGTTTGTGATGTCACAGACCATCAACGTCGAAGCATATCGATGGTCCTGGGTGTGAAACGATGCCTTCCTAATCAAGCTAAGCTGAGAGAGACAGAGACCCGGCCCACAGCCCAGGACAGGAATGGAAGACATATGGCCGTCAAGGGACAAAAAAAATGAAGAAAGTAACTAAGAGTTAACTTTTTAAGCCATTATAAAGTCATGTAGGGATTTTTTTTATGACAAATGCTATGCATGTGTAATTTTGAGGAGTCGTATGGGGTGTATAAAAATCCAGGAGTGTGACTTTAAGCATGTCTTACCAGTAGAAAATGTTCTCAATCAAGCTGAGACCCATCAAATTAAAACATGTTATCTTACTGTGGAAGAACTTTGTGGCCATAAAGTCTCCCTTTCATTTGACAGCACTGGAGTCTGACCATGGGTGTGTGTGTGTGTGTGGGGGGGGGGGGGGGGGGGGGGGGGGGGGGGGGGGGGGGGGGGGGGGGGGGGGGGGGGGGGCTTGGACAGGTGGAGCTGTGCTGAGCTACAATGAAGAAAATCTCTCATTCTGCACCTCTTCCCTGTAGCATTGTCCCTCCTAATAGACTCTCTCCTGCAAAAAAAACACCTCCCACTAAACTCTGGAGAGTTTGCACGGGTCCAATTTGTGTAACAGCGCCGTCTGAAATGTGTTTGCCAGGTACAGCCTGCTCCTCCACTGTCCTCTTATGTTCAGCCTGAAACCTCACAGTCAACGTGGCCTGAGTGAAACGTGGTGAGAAATGACTCAGTGCAATCACATCTCCTGTTGAACGGAGTGTGCAGAGCGAACACCCCGCCGCTCCCGCCGCGGCGGGCCCGTTGCAGTAATGCTCAGAGGCTCCTCGCTGTGAGTTTGTTCCACATGCTGACCCAATCCCCGGAAAGAAGACGCCTCTCCTGTGGCACCATGCGGCCGTACAGAACAAACACGTCCTCTCTGACATTCTTGTGTGCCTGTCGCCTGGGGGAGAAAGCTTTTCACGCTCCGCTGCCGCTACAGCTCCCAGCCACTGGGAACCTGGGACCGGCTCTGCTGCTACTGTACTGAGAGTCAGAGGACACAGCCCACTTTAACCTCCGTGAATTTGAATCCAAACAAGTACGATCTGTCAAGAAAGGTGTCACAGATGGAGTCCACTGATATCAGGCTCTCGATCAGCACCTATTCATGGGGTAGATGGGAAAATACTTTCTCTACTTCTCTAAAAGCTTTTTGCTTCTTGCCTGAACTTAATTATTTTATATTTTGTTGGGTTGTATGGGATAGAATTTCCTATGTAAATTCTGGCACAGAATTAAAATCTAACTGATGAAGTTTATGAGGCCATGTTTGGGATGAACCACCTTTAGCAGCATTAAACATCCCTTTACTCATCAAGAGCTGAAAGCAAATTGAACAATGACACCACCCTGAGGTCATAAAAAGTGCTCTGTCATTTAGGGGATGAAAAGGTTTTAGCAGAAGAGCCTCGTTCAGAAATGAGACGTCCACTCTTTGATAAAAATGTCATATTCTCTGATGCAATGATTGCTGGCTCTAAGTGGAATATCCTTTCTCCAAATAGATTCAAAGTGTGCAAAATTGTTCCACTTTGGATGAAATTATCGCCTTTGATTATGCTCAACGTGAACATTATGTTCATTGGGAAGGGAAACCTTTAACTGCAGACAGTCAAGTATTATGACTCAGAAATATCATGCATAAGGATTTCTCACTGGTTTTAAGTGAGGTGCTAAATCCATCAATTTGCATTCATCAGCTCTGGAGTGCCTAAAGGGGCATTAAAGGCTTAGTCTCAGCAAGGTTTATTTTCTATATGCTACAGTGGTGCTGCCGTGGTCTTGGCTTGGAGCCTTTAACAAGGAAAGTGTTCTTTATGACAAGTTTATGACATTTTCACTTTTCTGAAGGACTATAGAACTTGCTTTGAGGATGCCTGGCGGGGGGGGTTAGGGCCTATGTTGTCACCCACTGGCCCCCCCTTCATGTCTTGTCTCACAGTATTAACATCTTGACAAAGATACAGGATGTAAAACATGCAACTAAGGCATTATCTGGAGCGCACCACAGTTATTAAAGGCTAGTACAGGTCAGTCATGTTTTACACTGGAGTAACGGCAGCTCAGCCGAGCAGCTTTCTCTCTTAAATACCACCTGGGCTCTGGAGGAAAAGTGTGCAGAGCCACTTCTACTCATGAGCTCGTTTGGGGTCGTTTCAGTGCATTCACCGGTCACGAAGTCCTGAAGCTCAGCAATGGCCACGGGCTTTGGCTATTGACCACAGAGTGTCGACAGTGTCCACTTCCTCCAGCAGTCCAGGCAAATATTCTGGATAAGAACACGGTAGAAGAAATACCAACAAACAAACTACAATACTTCAACAGACTGGTGTACAGGGCCAACAGCAGGAACCAACGCAGGGATTAATTTAGAAGCTTTAATGCTGTGGGCATGCAGATTGCCTGACACTTTGACAGTTAATCAAATGACTAAAAGGAAAATGGAGACATGGTGAACCTGGGGCATGTGGGGCCCTTGGGAGTCTGGCCCTGGGTCAGTTTACCATTTTACACCAACTGGCCTGAGGCTGGATATTCTCCGAACTGCTGAGTGAAGGGCCAGACATCATCATACGCAGATCAAACAGCAACAGTAGTTAATTCTTTAATGGCTTATTTTATTGTGCGTTCATTCAAACAGGCCTTGGCCTGTCAAGTCAATTAAACTTAACTCGTCTATTTTACACTTTTTACCATATTTTTCCTCCTTGTACATTGACATTTTATTTTGAATTCAAAACAGTTGGAGAGTCAGTTCCAGTCTGTTCAAGATCTGATCTTTTGTTTTTCTGATCCAGTCTTTATCTGCGTGGTATTTCCAATCAGCCGCTTGTCACCCTGAGCATCACTCAATGACATGTTGCATTTGGTCGAATTTCATCTGCAACACTTTTTGACAGGAACCAGATAAAGAGCTGTCAGTCGCTGCAGCCGTATTGTTTTCCTACCTTGTTCATCAGAAATGCCTCCCAGACAAAGCCCCGCTTCTGTGGCGGTGCAAAAGGAAAGAAATAAGCCCTCTGTCTTAAATGCCACTTGTCCAATTGATTTGACTGACACAGATTGCAGAGGATAAAGTCTCGGACCACAAATTCCCATCCCGACGTACTCGGCAAATCTGGTTTACCAGTGAGGCATAAAGAACTGTCGTGTTTCCTCAGAAAGGTTTACTTTGGAGAAAACTTTGTATTTCAGACCTTTTGACAGCATCTCAGGCTCCACTTTCCTCTAATTTATGAGCCTCGTGTTGTACAATTCTTCCTCATGACTTCCTTCAATCATTCTCAAACAGATGTCTGCTGTTATGCCTCTGCTTTGTATCCGTCTTTCGCTGCTGCAGACGAACAATTATTCCCATTTTATTTGCTCAAACACAGCAATGTGAGAAGAGTGGGTTCCTAGATGCAGTTGGGGATAAATGTAAGGCTTATTTGAAAATGATTTCTAAATGCTTAATGTGAGTTTTAATTAGTTAAGGAGAAAGTGAACACAGACAAAATGCCTAATAAAACAAATATATATTTTTGTCTTCAAAATGAATTAATTCTGTTTAGCGTTCTCAGTTTGGAAAAGTACATTTTCTGATTATTTTTAGAGTGAGAAGAGGCAAATACAATCTCTGCAGACATTCAAAATAAGCCTTTCTTCTGAACCACTCAACCTAATTAAATTGTTTGGCTTTAAATGACTTGCTATTATTGTTACAACTGCCATGAGCTGACAATGGCAGAGCTTGAAAAAAAAGCAGCGTTCGAAATGTGCCAACGATTAAGCTTTGGAGTGGAAACATTTTTGCTTTGAGAGCTTTGCAGGAAACATTTGTGCAGAGAATGGACTCAACTCCATTACAGAACATTCTGCATTTAATGAAGTGACAGAAGGCTGATTTCTTCCACCGCAAACCTGAACCTCGAAACCTTGAAATCGAAAAAATCCTAAAAGCGCTGTGTGCGCACAGGACAACGGACCACTGAGAGTGAGTGCATTCAGACCAATCAAACAATTCATTGTTTTTCAGAGGGATCATCTTTTCACAAGGTTGTGATGATGTCACGTAGGGTGCACGAGTTATTTATTACATCACATCAAAGCCTTTTTACATACTTAAGATTGCAAGATGTAAAGAAAAGATGTGGCACAAATATTTGGTTATCAACAGCAGTGACGCTGTCCACGTGCCAGTGAGCGTCTGTATTTTGGGACGGACCCCTGCTGTAGAAGTCAGATGCTGCTCTGTGATTCCACCTGAGGGCCTTTATTTTGCCTGTCACTGCAGCACTGTAGGTAATTGTGCAATATATCTCTGCCAGATGGTGACCCTCTGCCAGTGGTGCAGTAATGTGGACTCGGTGCGCGCCGGTTAATTTCGTCTGCCTTGGTGAGAGATTTTCCAGGAGCCCCCTCGTGCTCTGATACGGCTAAAGATCCTCCTCCTCAGATCCGCAGATCAGGTTCTGGATAATGGCTTCCTCTGTCCTTCTGTCAGACCCCCCCTTCAATAATGAGAGCTCAGCATCAACATATTCCTTTTAAAGTTCAGCAGCTCAGCTGAGGGAAGGTAGTTATTTCAATACATGTGCAGTGATGATGAGCTCTGTGCCGCAACACGTCCGCAGAGCGCCGTCCCTCCTCCTGAAGGAGTTAATAGCGTTGGTTTCTGGTCTAAGTGAAGGTCAGCACAGACGCGATTTCACCGCTGCTCCTATTACAAGTTCTCGCTAACTGGAGCGACTGCCTGGCGGTTGTGTGCCTGCAACAATTACTCAGGTTGAAGGAACAAACTGTCGCCACAATCTCCCCTTCACGCGTTGAATAGAGGTCAGAAGTTGCAGTGAACTCGACCTTTGACCGCCATGAGGTGTGTATTCTTGAGTTGTTTCGTTAGTACAGCTTGTCCCCTTGACTTGTGTCATTTGACCACCAGTATCGCATCTGTTTTTCAACCGGTCTGAGCCAACGTGTCTGCCAAAACAAAAATGACTCCCTGTGAGGATTCTGTAGAAAACGCACTCAAGAGGCCAAAACCAAACTGGTCAAACTGACCTTGACGGAGCTGCAACTTCTTTCTTAAGTCCTGTCCTAATCTTTCAAACAAAGTTGAAGAAATTCCCTCAATGGTGTTCCAGATAAAATCACATTGGCAGATGGACGGATGGACAACATCAAAAAAAAACAAAAAGCAACGCCTCCAGCTACGGCTGTTACCAGCACAGTGGTATAATAAAGGCAGCAGCAGCGATCACTCATGCTCTGCTGTCAGAGTGATTAGCCCTTCTGCTCCTTGGAGAGACACAGCTGTTGGAGCCGCAAGGTGACATCTTCCAAATCAAAGTGTCTAGAAAGTTTCTGCCAAGCTGCACTGCTTCAAGTACTGTGCTCAAATAGCCATATGTAATTACTAGGAAGAAGACATACGCATGAGTCTTAAAGACTAATACTGGAGGTTGGAACATGGAAATGATCTGCCACCTAAACAGGTTATAGCCGAGTTACCACCTGACCTCAGCTATGCTCTCAGCTCTTAGCTCGACCCCGAGAGTGAAGTTGAAGAATCATGGCTGCCGTGACCCTTTCCTTCATTTGTAGTCGTTCTCTTTACATTAAAGTTTGTTCCAGTGCCTGGAAGTTTTAATGTTATTTTGATGAATCACAGGTACAAGGCAAACAGATTTGATCGACAGCTAAGACGTGCGTTTCTTCTAATGCTCTTGCGTTCATAACTGGAGTATTTAAATCGATTTTTGGGAAAGGATTCTAAACAGTCTTTACCTCTTATCATCAGGTCTTTAACACAAAAAAATCTCACGTATCATTTATTTTGCTTTTTAAATCCTTCATTATTATGTTGCAGCACATGAGTTGAGGGACCACTTGCACAAGCTGGCTGGCGATAACTTTGCTGGCCTGCAGCTATAATTGACCCGCACGGCTTTGCCAGTCATAAGATATACATGAATTAAGAGACGCTTAATTGTGTGATTCAAAGCATAGTGTGGCTCAGGGGGTTTTGCTCTGCGTTTCACACCCATCAAGATTTTTTTTCCCCACGCGCTCCACACAGCTGCATAAAAAGACAGCTTCTTTTCATGCACCAATAAAGTCTGAGAGTTTATTTCACTTGATATATGCACATTCTCAAATACGTGTCAAGTTTGCTGCACGGACGGGATGGCGGCGTACCACATCCATTAAATCCTCATGCATTTTTTAACAAGCACTGTTCCCCAAATACAAACAGTGTCCACCTTTCACCAGGATGCTGAGTGACTCCCGCTATTAAGACTTTAATTAGTGGCCAGCTTCCTGAGAGCTTAGAAATGCTGAGCTGTGATGTGTTGGGCAGAATCCTAACTTTCATTTTCCAGGTCACTAACTGTTTGTCTCAAAGAGCATTTGCAGTCTCACGAGGCAGATATGGGATTCTGTTTTAGTTTTTATATCCATATCAATAGCTCTCCGTCTCGACCCAACTGAAGACGGTAACAGGGAGTTCATGGACGCGCTGTGCAGACGAGCCTTCAGAGACGCTCGCTGCCTCCCTAAACAATGCAGCCCAGTAAAGCCCTGTGTGGACTTTAATGAAGACACAATATCTGCATGGCCACGGAGCCGCTGGCCCCACCTCGCGTCATGGCTTGAGTGATGTTCCAGCTAGGCTAAAAGCAGCCGGTTCGGAGGCTGCCGTAATCACCTCCTCCAGAGGCGCCGCGTGTAGGTGAGAGTTTGTATCAAAGTTTGTTTTTTTTTTCCCACTCTGTTGATGTTGTTTTGTATCACCGGGAAACTGTGCCACACAAAGCAGCAGCAGTTATCCTCAGATGTCTCACAGCTCGCTCTTTTCACAAGTCAGCGGAGGGAAAACATGTTTGCAGTGAGGGGCTTCCTGCTGTGAGGTTGCCGTTATGAGGCAGTCCATTCCAGCTCTGTCTCCAGGCCTTGCTTTTCCTGTTCGGCATCATCAGACATAAAAATGTTTAATTTATCGAGCTGGTTTGTAGTGCAGTACCACATGTGTTTGAATGGTCATGGAAAGAAAAGGGCCGCGGTTGCACCAGGTCGAGCACGGTGGTCCAGATGCCGCTCTCCTGAACAAGGCTCTCTATTTAGAGATAAGGAGAGAAAGTGACTTTAAGAGCCTCAGAGGAAACCCATTTTATCCACTTTTATTCAAGATTTGATTCAGTCACCAGCAGCAGCTGCTGCTTATGACAATAGAAAGCTGAGACCCCCCCCCCCCCCCCCCCACCACCACCTCAGCTCACACTCCTCAGGGTAAATGTTCAGGGTCTACATTATTGCTGATGCTTCACCATCCAATTCACAATGTCTGAGCGGAACAACAACCGATGTCACTTCTACTACGTCCTGTGTGTGATGCCGCAATCTCTTCCATGACTTTGATGTGCAAGAATTAGCCTTTAACTAGAAAATGAATACCCAGGATGAAGAAAGGGATCTGTGCATCCTGGGATTTTATACAGGCGCCGCAGTCGAGACAGCCAGCAGTGATTTGACTAAGATTTTCCTGTTATTATTCCTTGGCATACATATTCATTGACTGAGCACACAGGGGGCAGGTGCATGGATCTACCAGGGATGAGGTGATGCTATTATAATAGGCAGACAGAGTACAGCAGGGGGCCGGTAGCTGAGCTCCCAGCATTCTGACTGCAGCCAGGAAACTGGAGCTGAGCGCCAAGCAGAAAAAAAAAAAGCAAGATGCACTGGCTTCGATTTGTTGCTGCTACAGTCGCGGCCTGTTATCCGTCAAATCAAGATTGTAATCTGTTGCGGTGAAGTTCCAGTAATGTTTTCATTAGCGTCAAGTCGAGAAAATTTCCAAACGATTAGTGCAAATCATTTAGAAATTATGTGAAGAAATAATACAGCACATTCCATCATTGTACCCAATGCTAATACTGGATTCAAACGGGTGAATTATGCCTGTGAGCATTGTAGTGTAGCAGCACTACTGATTAATGCATGCTCTGAAGTGCAATATTATTTTAGCTTAAAAAAGGCACCATGGCTCTTTATCACTGCTTTGGTTAATTGTGCTCCCCTTGTAACACGATTTCCTGCAAAGAGAGTGTGAAAGCGACTGGGGTTATGTGCCAGAAGATGCATTGTCTTCCTTTAAATGCCCCATTAAGCTCCAGCTAAAGGATTATGAGGGTCCTCATTAGTTAGCCTATTCCTCACCCTGACATGCCATCTTTTATGGGTATCCCTGCCGTCAAGGCTCCCTGAACTGTGTTGAAACAAGGCAGGGGCCTTGTAGGAGCAAAGCATGGAATTGGGAGCAATGTCGAAGAAGCATTCTCTGAAAAGCGCAGAAATTTGGAGGGTTTTTTCAACAAAGATGTCAAACACAAGCTGCAAGCCATACCTGACTCGTTCTTGAACCATAAATCCATAAATAAATGTGGGGTATTTTTAAGTCATTCCAAGGCTTTGTTGGAGAAGCCGACAGCGGGATGGGATTCGAACGTGAATTAGTCATTTATTCCTCGTAAAATAGATGGGTTGGCTTCCATTTTAGCATCCTAATTGGAAACGGATCTGCACAATGGCAGTTTTCATGAAGATGTTGCAAAGAGGATTATTTTTCAAATGGTATCAAAGGTCGTCAGGCTTAGCTGGATTCCTCCAGTCATCCAGAGTACGAATGTGTCGTCATCCAGAGTCGGCGGCTTTAAAAGGGAAAGGAGAGAGGCCCAGGCAGCGCACATTACCTTCCATTAGCTCAAGGTTGCATGGTGGCCACTTCTATTGTGTTTTTCTCTGGATGAAGAGTGAAGGTCTGTTGTTGCAAACCAGCAGAAAAACAGCAGAAGGCATTTTGAGTTCACGAGCCATTTCCGAATCATAATTTCCTGGACAGCGATAACAATTCAGTCCACCCACTCTGCTCTCTCTCGATAGCACGCTCATTTAAACTCGGAGTAGATGCTTTGACCCACATAATTTCCTAGTCTGGAGAACAGTCGACGCGACCGGTGTCTCTATTATACCGGGGTAATCTCCGGACAATCAACGGCAGTCTCTGTCTTCGATGGGATCAAGGTTAATCAATCAGCCACGCAGGTCACAGAAAACATCCCCCCGACTAGATCACCCTCTCATCAATGAAGGGAGCAGAGCAGAAAACGATCTGAGGCCAAACGACTGCTAACTGCACCGAAGTGAAACAGTGGACACACTCACGCCGACTGTGGAACACTGTGTTAATCAGTGAAACAGAAATACTTTAAGAACCTAATTTCATGATTCTGCATGTCTGCGCTAATAATACAGTCAGTCAGTAATATCACTGGGTAATCTGGTCGAGATTAAAATGCTATAACGAGGCAGGAGAGGTGCAGTCACATGACTTCCATCCAGTGTGTCGAGGACATGCTGAGCTGCTGGTGTCTGGTCAGATCATGACCTCACTCACTTCTTCTCTTACTGACTGATACTTCAAAAGAGAACTTTTTTCAACCCAGTATTTTTGGCTGCACGATGACACAACAGGTTCAAACTGGTAAACTGGTTCATCTGCAGTTGGTCAGCACCGCATGGTCTAATTACAAGTTTGCAGCTAAATTTAACATTAGTGCAACATAGTGGTGGAAGTCACCGGCATCTGACTCACCCAGTATTTTTTGGACAACAGTTCTGCTCTGGCATGGTACAGACAGTACATGTAGCCTGTCATGCTGGTTTGAGCATTTGTTGTTTATTTGTTGTTGCTCTCTGGATGGCATTTCTTTTCCCAAAATGGATGCAAAGAAGATTTATTTAAAATAGATTCTTCCTTACCGTATGCCATACATACCATCACCTATAGCCTCACAGTATATATAATAATAGAATCAGAACATGCCCCCCCCCCCCCCCCCCCCCCCCCCCCCCAAAAAAGACCCCCCCCCCCCCCCCCCCGGTACCTCGAGCGACTGTATTACTACACAAGTCACTGTGATAGGGATTCAGTGTGTGCAGTGTAAGTGTATACTGTATTACCCTTTCCCCTGATAACTGCAGAATCATCCTCTGGGCTTTTCCCAGCATCGCTGTTTTTGTTTGAGCCTAAACAAACTGTGGGTGTAAAATCAATGAACAAGCTCCACTGTCAGCATGTTCTCTGGTGCTGTGCCCCCGGCTGCAGGCGCACTTCCTCCGCCTGCCCGTGTTTGTGACCCTTCCCCTGAACCGATGACCCTTTTCATTGTTCTGAAACACCTCTTGCTCCCTTCCTGTACCTCCTGACCTGCTGCCAGGCTCTAACCTGCCTCTTTCATTAGGGTCACAGGAGGGCTTGTCATTAACACAAGGCTGTGTTTGTTTTGTTTTTTTTGTCATTCGACAGCATGAATTATCATTTTAAAGAAGGCAGGGTCAGATTTTCACAAAGTCTTTTGTTTTGCCCTCTTAGATTGTGGTAATTTTCTTCAATTTATACATTCTTAAATACATAGTATTTCCCTAAAAAAATACTTTATCTTAATTATAGAAGGCAGCAGTGAGAATGGGAGATGTAGCGTAGCAAAGGGCCCGAGGCTGGAATCCAACCCAGGTTCCTTTGCCATAAAATGAGTTTGGACAGTAGATCAGCTTTGTTTGGCTCCTCATAGATTTTGTGATGCAGTAGAGTGTCGAGGGTCTCGGGAAGTGGCACACAGATGAAGCAGGGACGTCAGGTTCTGAGGTTTTGCCTTTTTTATTTATCCTCCACCAATCATGTTGTGAATGAGCCCAAAAAAAATCCAATAAACATATAGAAAAGGAACAAAAATAGAAAAATACTTTTCAAAAGACCAGACAACACTGTCAAGTCAGAGTGAACGCCAAGCACTTGAATGAAGGCGTTCCTCACGTTGCTGAGGCCTGGAGAAAAGTCAAAGACCTCCTCCCTCTCTCAGCAGCAAATAAATAAATATATATGATATAAATGGTGCCTAACCACACCCATAATTGGACCGCGGGCGCACCTGTCAATAACACCCCCGTAAGCCGACCCACTCCTTTGCGTCATACGCGGAAGGACGGCTGGGCTGGCGGGTAAGGAGCATTGTACTTTACTTTATATATTTCAATGTGAGGCTGCGAGGACGTGCGCCGCTGCGCAGCAGAATGTGTGCACCCCTCCGCTAAACACCAGCGCCGTCTCACAGCCAAGCAGCGCAAAGAACAGACATGGAGGCGGCTTTGTAGTGCGGATTCTGTAAGCGTGCTCATAGCAGTGGCGCAATGCAGCGCCGATGAGCCGCGTCTCTGTGTCAGGGAGGCGCAGTGAGGACGCGCTGGCCAGTCGCGTCATCACTGATTTGCTGTTGCATTTATTATGAATGGCGTGTGCACGGATTATACTGCTGTCATCAGAATCCATCTTACATGGAGATGAACCCTGGATGAGGAACACTGCGTGGAGGTCTGTCAATGGACCAACATCTTTCAGGAATGAAATGGACAGACAGCCCCCCCCCCATCTGTGAGCCAGTGGAGGCTGCTCCTCTTCAGGCCCATCACTCCTCCACGTTCATTTCATTACGGACGTAGTTGAAAACCAATTAACCGGAGTGATTAAAGTGTTCCCCAAGTCAAGTGCAGTTAAGCAGACTGAGGTGAATGGCGATGATTTGTAGGAGTGAATATTCATAAGGAGCCTGCTTCCTATACACTGATTAATTCCCAGCCTCCAACGTTGGCGGTGGGAAAGGCTCAGGGTGGATGGTCGAGGCTTTTCTCTTCCTTCGCTCCCGCCTGCTTCGGTGGGGTTACGCTCGCTGACACAACGGGATGTAGATAGTGAAAGCTGCTCGCTGCTTCTATTTCACATCACAAGACTGGAGAGTGAGAGGTGCAGCGGGGTTAAAGCAGAGCAAGATACCTTTGCTGACTCCAAACGTCCAAACTGCTGAGGACATTGCTGAGGGAGGAGTGGGATTCTCAACAAAAAGAATGATTTTTATCACCAAGCAGAATCCGAACCTTATTTATTTTTCACGTTAACACTTGACAGAATCTGTGTTCTCCTAATATCGTTTATGTCTGTCCAGATTAGCCACTTAATGCAAAGTATTTACACGGAGGACTTTTGGAGTCCTGCTTTGAATTCAGCTCACAGGAAACACCGCCTGCAGCCAGTTGTGTGTTTTGCTGTTGTTTTATTTTGTCCCAGTGTAGCAGGACAAAGTCGTTTGTCCCGATGACTCTCAGCTGTGTGGCTGGGGGAGAACATGCGTGTCACTCTTGAAGAAGAACAGGGATTAACCGTTGACCTCATGGTGTTGGGTCCGTGGCGCCGTGGGGAGTAGATAACAAAGGAGTTTTCTTTTTTTGGGTGAACTAACCCTGTAATAATAACCCGTAGAGACAAGTGTGTGTGTGTGTGGCAGCTCTGTAAACACATGCCCGGCTAATCCTCTGTTATATTTAACAAGTGTTTGCCTCCCACCGGTGAGCGTTGCCAAGTCAACCAGGATTGATATCAGACACATTATTAGCTCCACGACTGTTTTCATGACACCTGCTGATTACCCTGGGCTCTTCATTTGGCTCCTCCACACTTTCCTCTTCTGAAAACACAATGTTGTTTTCCAGAGCCTGAGCCCTACAAGTTCTCTCAGAACTCAGCTGCATAACTCAGTCAATGGGAACATAACATCGCATGAACGATGGCTGTAAATTGCTGATATTTATTTTTGAAATGCTGTTTTATGCGCGGCCTCTGCTGCTGTGGCCTGTTGCTGTGTTTTCTGTCTCTGGTGTAACACAAGGAAACTTTGTTTTGTGGGAGGTGGGGGTTGCGGCGGGCCAAGCATTTGTTTTTGTCTGAGGTGCTGATGAGTCCAACAGTGGGGTATATGGTATTAATAACCTCTGTCTCAGCTTCACTCATCTTCTCCTTCCATGATTTATGGCGCCCTTGCTGTGGAATTGGACGGCCCCAGCGACTGCTCGCCTTTGTTTTGGAGGCAATCTGCCAGGGATCGGTCACACTTCCTTCGAAATTCCCCCGCTCACAGCTTGACATGCTGCATTTTGGTCGCATTCAATACTTCTGTCTGCTATCTGTCTGGATTTGAGAGGCCCCTGCAAGATGAATGTTGTTGATCCACCCTGATCAATAAGTAAAAGCCCACAAGTAAGAACTACTGTTTCTCGGTGAAATCATTTTTTTTTTAAAGGCTCTCTGAATACTAGTAATGAATAGATCAGCTCCACGATCCTTTTAGTTTCACACCCAGTGAAATATTGCAGAAAACGTATCCAATCCCCAAACGCGACCCCTCTCCCCTGCAGCTTTGTTTGTGTTTGTATTCTCTTTACGTCCCGCTGCCCGCCTGCAGTTGCTCACACTTTGGCTTTGTCGTGATGCAACGTTTCCAGCGATGACTTCACCTCCTCGGCAGACGAAGATTGAGACGTGTCAGAGCAGCTGAGGTCTGAGGCCGATGCCCATGATCTGCGTTTTAAATATTGTATGAGCCGTGGCGAAGCAGGGCAGAGGTCTGACAGCTGCAGTGGGCGGGCCGCGGACTGATGAGGAACCTTCTTTTGAAGGTCTGGATAAGAACGGATCCGATGACCGTGAGACTGAACCCATTTCTCAGTGTTTGGTAAAAATCATTACACAAGATTAGAATGAAACTTTAATAACACTTATTCTGAAAGTGTAACGAGCATTTTTGGGCTGACATCCTTTTGGGTTTAGTTTGCCCTCTGCCATTATCAAAGGTTCTGCATTTTTGGACCCTTCTGCTCCCTCAAATATGATCAGCAGGGTCTCAGGTTATTGGCCACCAGTTTATCCAGAGACTGAGCGCTCACACCCCCATTAACTACTCTCCATGTATTACATTGTTGGAGCTATTGAGCATATCTCGTATCTAACCCTAACCCAAACAGACGTGTGAGCAGTGGGTGGATGTTAAAGATGTAATATTCCTCACACACACAGGCATAAACAGCTTTTTGTTGACTGGCTTTTACAGCGCTCTCCTGCACCCAACACTTGATGAAATGGAAAACAACAGTTTCCATGAACCCCGAGCACTAATTATAACATAGTCGGAAATGTATTTATTTGTTTTCCTCAGTGTGCGACAGTGCCACGCTCTCTGGCTGCCGCCTAAGCTTCATTATCCCGGCGCTTATGGAGAGGTTTTGGGAAGTGGGTTAGTTGTCAGGCATCTGTGAAAATCCCCAGCTCTTGGCGGCTCTTGACACTCCAGTTGAACCCGTCTTATTAACGCTGGATTACTGCGGCGAGGCCGTGTTTCCTTGACACAGGGAAGGAGCAGAACATTTGAGCCGGGATGATTTCATCTTGCCGTTTTTTAATTGCTCCAGCATCTATTCATGAGCTTTCAAGATGCGCCAAGCAGCTTAGCAGATTCCCTGCATAAAATAAATAAATAAATAAAAATCCAAGGTACAGCAGAAATGGCCGATAACAAATACTGAGGGTTTTTTACAGCTCCGACATCAAAGTTTTATGGTCTCCAGATAAAAAAAACAAAACAAATCCCTCTCCAGCTATAATAGAGACTTTCTACAAACATCTGCCAAATCTCGCACTTTCAGGGGAGCTTTGTTTGCATTTGCAGATACAGGCAGTCAATATTAGCATCCGTGTTTAAATCTTTGCCCAAATGAGCGTCTTCCTGCAGCACGGTGATGATCACAAGAGGAGCTGCTCTGCTGGAAAGCAAAACATTTTATTATATATTATTGATCAAGGACGATGTCATGTTGACCCGTGTGCAGCAGCTGATTTAACGTGTTTTATACCCATGTGTGGGTTTGTCTTTCTCAAGCTCGGGTTTGAGGGCTCTGAGCAGCATCTAAGCTGTTCCTAGGACACCTCAGTTTGGGGGACAGTGTCTCATCTCCCTGAGCTAATGTGGGGGAAACAAGCCACAGTAGCTCCAGTCAGTTCATGTTAATATTACAGGCTCGCAGGTTTCAGACGCTTTCCACTCTGTATTTGGAGAGTTTCAAAGGTTTTCTTCCTGAGGCTCCCAGCACCTCGCACATCCGGTGTTAAATAAAACAACGGACATCACGGTTAAGTCTCAGCTTCAATTTGAGTCATGTGCTGTTTCTTTTGTTCCCCGCACTCGCAACTGTCCGTCACGTACATGGAGGTTGATTTGTGTTTCATCAGGCCAGACAACTTTGTTCCAGGCCTCTCCTTCAGGCCCACGGGGGGTTTCATCTCGTGGTGAATCCTCTGGGGATCTGCTCGTGAAGAGTTCTCTTCGCTGCCGACGGGGAAACGTGTCCGCCCACACCCTGCAGAGCACAAATTCACTCTCTCACGTCACTCACAAAACACAAAACAAGCATGTAGTTACAATAACTAAAGTACTGGGGGAAACTGCAGTATTCCCTGCACTGTGGCGCTGTGATAATTCAATCTAATCCTCGAACCTTTCACACTCCGACAACTAAATATAACGACACCAATTTGTGAAGGGCGTTTATTTCTCCAGTTGTCCCATAAACTCAGACTGAGGCTGCAGGTTGATTATCACCCATCACCAATAAGAGTAATGACACAAAGTATGGGAGATTCAATTAAACTCCTCGTGATTTATTTGCGGTTTAATGATTAAACAACAGCCTGTTTAAAAAACATTACAACTCACGCCACGAGCAATTATGAGGCGGCGCAATTTACCCCCGACGATTGGCCAAACTGTCATTTCAGTTGTGTTGTGCTGAACCTCACGCCGGCAATAATTGATACGAGTCTGACTCCTTGCATCCTTGGAGCAGCAGTGATTATCTGATGTTTGTTTGCTCGGTCACGTTGCGCTACCGCGTATTCAATAATTTACCTTTTTTATATCCCTAGGTAAGCGCTGCCTTTGCTCGTTAGAGCACCAGACAGAGGCATGCATCTTTAATTCTGGGCTCCATCCCGCTGCTGTGACATTGCACGATGCTGCACCCCCCTTCAGCTTTCTCCTCACCTCTCCCTATATTCATTTAAAGTCCCTGTTTGCTCAAAGAGAAAAGTGGCCCGGCAGCCCCAGCGGTGAGGCTGAGAGCAGCCCTGCTATTTGTCATTTGACGGGAGATGCAGTGCAACCTTGGCAAAGTGCAGCAACATGAGATACTGTGCAAGGGAGACTGTCACGACTCAGGTGCTCGGCTACAAATAAACTTTTTTTTTCTCGTGGTGTTCAGCGACATCGAGCTGTGGTGTTCGCTGAGGCGGAATGATGAGACACTTAAGTCGGGCTGTGTTTCACGTGCTCACACCTTGTAAACAGCAGCTAGACCGAGGGGCTCAGGCGTGTCCTTGCTCCCACCCTAGATCTCAGGTATTTTTACAGCAGGTTTCTTCTGTGCTCCTCCTATGTTACAGCACAGCACCTCATTTTCTGAGCTTCATAAAAGTCCCACATCTCTGGCAGAGGGATCGGTCTGAGGCCAAGTAGCCCTCAGTTGCCACCTGGCTTAGTGCTGCACCAAAGACCGACATCTTTGTTGTTAAAGAAGCGCTCACTAATGGCCAAGCCTTCAGATCCTAATGGGGCTGTTAATTGGGTAGTGCTTTATTTATTACAGGCCAATTAACTGGGAAGTTTAGCTAATTAAGCCATTATACATTATGAAAAATATAGTGTGTGTCAGCGCTGATGGCATGACAAATTCACAAATAGAGCATAAACTGTCCACTGTGTTAAAGTGGCTGTGATTGATATTTTTTACAATGTGTTAATGAGTGGAAGTAAAGGAGCTTTATAGAAAACCACAAAAACAGACGAATGCAGCCGGCAACTGACTCTCAGGAGACCACCAAGCTGAATGGGAGGGACATTCAATCTACTTCATCACATGGAAATGAATTGAACATCTCCAGACTGTAGATCATTTGGAGTCAAAGTGAATCAAATTAATTTGTCTCAGAAAAATAAATAAATAAATAAATAAATAAAACAGCCTTATTGGACTGTTCTGAACGTTGAATTGAGAGACAACTGTCAGTTTGGTATTACCAGTCATTAGAAGCTGCTTTATCCTCCTCGCAAACGCTAACACTTCATTAGGCTCCTTGTGAAACACGTGTATTTAATCCTTTTTAGGGTTTAGGCCTCAGTAACAACAATGAAGCTGCAGCCTGCCGTTTCACGGCCCCAGAACACATGAAACAGTCGAGTAAAGGACACATCGCTGATCAAAGCCTGTTCAGTCAAAAAGGCTCATTTGCAAAGCTTTGAACGTTCTGTTTGAAGATTCTTGTCCTGAGCCGAGTAACAATGTGATCCCATCCAGAGCCCAGACGCACATGCGCCACCTGTACATCAGGATTCATTCTGAATGTGTGACCTCATTGTTTACTTTATTAGGAACGGTCCAGCTGCTTATCTGTGCACGTACCCCCTCGTCCTCACCAGCTTCACTTCATGTTGTCCTGTAGGTTCCGTTGTATTTTCTACCGACCCAAACAGATGAGATTCTGTGTTGATGAGTAATGCCAGAGTTAATGGAGCCAGCTCCAGCGTCCCTCACGCTCCACAATCAACTTTATTACACACCCACCCTTCAGGTCTATTTAAACATTACCCCCCTCTGCATCGACACCCCCCCTCCCCACCACCACCGCCCCAGCATCCACCTGTAGGCCCTGAGGGGGGTTATAAATATCTGCTTGTTACTCCCATCATATTCATGTAATCATTTCTGGGGGTGATTAACTCCAAGCCTAATCACTTAGATGCATAACACTCACCTGTTCTACTGTTGCAATAAACATCGAACTCAACTCGTATCTTGTGGTGAGTTGATGCCACAGCACAGACTCACCAACATGAGAACATCTGAATCTGTATGTTTCCCAATACAGTGCTGTCCAATACATAGTGGAGTCGGTTTTATCATGACAAGATGGAGCAGGAAATCGCTCATGTTGCCCCCCCCCCCCCACCCCCGCCATGCTGTTGTTACAGGAGAAAAGCAACGCAACCCAGTAACGTCAAACTGCTTCGTCCACTTCCTGAACACGCCGAAACATGCAAACGCTAAACGATTGTTTTCATTTGGAAAACATAATCCGCTTATCTCGGCCTGTCGCATCTGTCATCTCCCACTGCTGCGTGCAGAAAGCAAGCGCGGCCACCTCCAGTTCAGAAACAAATAATCCGCTAACACCTTCTCCGTGCAGACAGACGTAACGGGAGCGTCGCGTTAGCCGAGCAGCGGCTGCAGTAATCCATGTGTGTCTCCTCTGGAGCCGTCGAGGAGCAGCAGGGAGGCGGAGGTCGCCCACATTTCGGGAGCACTCAGAGGCCATTACGCAGGTGACACAGCAAAATAAAGTTGAAGAGTATAAAAAAAGTGTAGGGCTCTCTTGAGACTCCTGCTGCCTGAAGTTAGCTGAAGACGATACGGACGTGACAAGATTATTACACAGGATCACAGCTGAATTAGAACACGTGAAAATATGTTTTAATTGTAATGTATTTAGAGCGATGAGGTCCAGAAGAATGGTAAACTTGTTTCTCGATATTAAAAACAAGTTCACAGGCATTCGTGGTTATTTACGACGCTACGCCTGGACGCTCAATACGTATTAGCGTCGTGCTGGAAAAGCTGCAGCATCAGCAACTAGAAAGTGAGCAGGTGATGTTCAGAGCCAATAAAAAAAAAGTGTCTGTGTTTATGGGTGTGAGTGAGTTTTCTTGGCCAGTGGAAAAGAGGTGGCAGAGAACCTGGTAAAAACTGTTTTATATTCAACCGTAAGCTCTGGTGAAATGATCGTATGCAGCCTGGGTTCTCCCTGATCCCAAGTGTTCATAAAACTGGAAAACATGGACTGTTCAGTTTCCTTTTTTCACACCACCACTGTGATTTATTCCAGGGACTGGCCCCTGACTTTGTGTGAACAGCCATTAACCAAAGCAAAATATAGTGTTGTTTTTTGAGGGAGTGATCTGTCGGTGCAGGGGACTCACGGCTCAGCTGTAGCTCAGGAACTTAACGCTATCAAACTAACAAGACAAGTTTATTTTAGAAAGTACCTCAAGAATGTACCTCTGTCACTCTTAATGCTAGCTGTGATACCACAGATGTACCTTTCCCCTCGATGCTACCACACTTTCATTCCCATTCAGTCACCTGCCTCACACACTCCCTCTCCTGCCTGTTCCCATTCCCTTCATCCGCTCCCCTGTAGATCCACCAGCCAGGTTCCCCTCGTCATCTGCCAGATTGTCGCACCCCAGAGTCTGAATCATTCATGTTCTGCACATTTGGGACTCGGTGCCTCCGCACTGCGACCTGTTTTGTTCCTGCCACTTGTTATGGGACCTGTCTGTATTCCTACATGTCTGCCTCCTTGAAAGCTTTTGTTCTCCATATGGCTTCGACTTTGTTCGGGTCCTCCCTGCCTAAGCTCCGTACACGAGCGGCGTTGCGGCGGTGGACCCATCAGACAACTCCACCATCTCGGCCTGCCATCTTCCTCCGTTGGCTCTTTGGGATGCTACCGCTGCTTGGGCTAGCCTCCAGCCGGGCTCCCAGCTGACTGGCTTCAGGCCCATCAGCTGCCAGCCTTGGGCCCAGTCTGCTGCCTGATCCTGCCCCTCAGGATGCTCGCTGGTTATTAGCTTTGAACTCTGAATTGAGCCTCCAGTTCTCGCGCTGCGGGAGGCTGCTCAACGCGTTGTGAATTACACCCATGCTCAGATCTAATTGTTCACAAGCGGGCGTGACCTTGACTCTGAGTCGACCTTTCAGTTAACCAATAGGACATTTTGCTCTTCTATATTAATGCAGGAGATTTATATGATCTTAATGGAGGGCCGTCATGGTGGCATTACTCACGGTGATTAGTGACTAATGACTGACTGCCAACCTGCGCTGCTGAACTGCATTCCTCTGATTGATTGTGGTCAGCCCAGGCAGGGAAGTCTGCCAAAGAAAGAAAGTTTATTAGGGAAGCCATGTTAATTAACAAGTTACAGGCAATGGATCAAGGGTGGGGGTGGGGTGGGGGCGGATCCACTAATCTCCTTAACATCAACTCGACCAAAGCGTGAAGCTGCTGCAGGTTTCAGTTACATTCAGTGTGGGGGATTTTTTTTCCCATCTCCAAACAGAATTTGCTGAGGATGTCTCTAAAAGGTGAGCTATCGTTAACCTGCACAGTGGGTACGCAGGGCGAGAGGAGGAGGGAGTGGCTGTGACCGGTCGCCTCTCCTCCCCTTGGACCAGCGCTGGTTATTACCTTTCTTCTCCGTGTGGATATACCGTACGCGGGAACTGTCAGGGTGAGGAAACTCTCCAATTTTAAAAGAATAATTTTATTCCCAGCTCAGTCTGAAGGCATTTAGACACTGGATACTAGGTGATAGAAAGAACCCCCAGACTGAGGGAAGCCGGGATATTACCTGTGAAGTCACTTAAGGCTATCATTTGGAGTGAATCAGCAGCCAATCTAGACGTTACACCAAACAGACTTAAAGAGAAATGTGGGCTTTAGTTGTAGCTCAGCACAGCCAGGTGGATTTGCACCAGCTCCACTTTAATAGAGAAAACGTCTCTTGTCCTCAAATGCTTCCCCCTCTTGTGTGACGCCGCGCCGCTGACTTCACACTGTGAGTGTGTCGCAGTCAGAAGGAAACTTTGAGAAACAGTTCGCTGATGGAACAGTGAAAGCTACTGCAGACTGTATTAAAGCGGCAAAATGAGACCATTTACTTCGTCACTCTGTTCAGAATTGCCCCAATCATGACTTCTAACACTTAAACGAGCAATAAGAGAGACCCTTACGACTCTATAACTCAAAATGTAATACATCTGCAGGACTTTGATGGAGTTTCAGATTAATCCCAGTGTCTCAGTGACCTGCCGCATTCTGGTCTCTACTTGTTTTTAAACCATCTGCCTTTTGATTGTTGTTGTTTGTGATTGTGGGGTATGATCAGTGTCGGCTGCAGTGCGGGGATGGGTTCTTGTGTTTTGCCTTTGCCTGATGACTCTTTCCAGAGTAGCGCGCTGGGACTGTGTAACTGCCACAGTCATGTAACGCGTTGTGTCTTATTTCATCAAACCCTGCCCGTCGCACTCCCGCTACGGCCGTGCCAAATCTCCCCCAACGGTTTTGAAGCGAGCATACCTGCCGATGATCTGAAAGTGGCGTGGGACAAGAGAGAATTTATTATCATACATTACAGCAGTGGGTAAAGGTTGTGACAGTCGTGGCCAATAAAATATGATGCATTTTACACCTCTTTAAACACAGGACCCTCTCCATCATCACACTGACAGCTTGACAGGACTCCTATGGAGAGTCTGTTCTCAGGGGAAATTCATTAAATACTTTTTGACTTTTTATATCATAACTAACTCTTGCAACACCATTTTTATAGAGCCTCCATATCTACCATACCATGGCCTGGAATCAAACCACTCGATAACCGCTCTACCCCCGACACGTCGCAGGGGTGGACTGGGACGATAATTCACGCTGACCTCTAATTTTGCAGGCTAACCCTATTTGTTGAACGACAGTTACCAGACTTGTAAACAACCAGGCGGTGCAGTAACTCGAATCAAAGGAACTGTGGCGTCACCTTCACCTGGACCTGGGGATTCATCAGGGTCTTGGTCCTCTGGTACAGAAGAGGCTGAGCTGCCTGAAGGGACACCCTGAGAGCACTGAGCAGAACAATCTGACAATTTCTGTTAGATTTGGAAAGTGTATGTTTTAAAGCGCTGACTAAAACTACTTGCGATGCTTAAACCCAAGTGGTGAGAGCCCAGTGGGGCAGTAAAATACTGCTAATTTGAAATCCAGTCTGAATCTTCTTCTCTGCTCAAGGCGCAGCTCCACCCATGCCTATGGCTGTTAAAAACATCCATCCCCCACTTGTAGTCTTATCAGCTGATAAAGGGCCTTAAACTGATGACAACGTGTTACTCCGCCACTGTGATTTGTCTAAGTGTCTCTGTTGTTTCTATAGTCAGCTGGTGTTGAGAGCAAAGCGATCCTAACTGAGAGACGTGATGTGAACCTCTGGTTGCCTCCACCCTCTGCCGAAGAGAAAACAGTGCCAACAATGATTAGAAAAAACAAAGCGGCGCTGTTTGAAACCTTGTCCACAGCTCTGCAGTACATCGTCGCACTCGATGCATTGACAGCGACTGTGATTTAATAAAGTCAGAGGCAGACTGGTGCAGACAGTGCATCAGCCGCAGCCGTCCCAGGCAAATGCATGAGCGGCGTCCTCCCAAGGACAGAGGTGCTGCCTGTCAGGGAAGCCGCAGACCTGTCAGAGTCTACAAACTCTCCTGTTCTTAACAGAAGTCAACGCATCAGCAGTCTTCACAGTCTGTCAGGGACACGACAGCTCCATTAGCACCTCGGGCAACTTCTGAGTCTCAGACAAACACACCAGCATCTGGGAGCTTTGGTGTCCAAATGTTTTAGTCATGGACATTAAACTTAATGAGCCATATGGACGAGAGACATCGGATCAACAGGAGTTAAACTCTCATATCCTGGTGCTTGAGGTTCCTGCAGAGGAAAGTCCCTCTCAGATTGAACATGTTTTTAGTGGTGTGTGTGTCCACTGGTGATTTATGTCAGGGATGTTGTTGTCAGCGCCGGTTTGTCGTGATGTGTTGGTTCTCAGATCACACACATCACCGTGGTCTCCAGGAACCACAACTATGTTCTGTTTGAGAGCATGTTTGCATGTTGAACTGGGGCTGGAGTGACTCAGCGGTTGTTGCATGCATGGTTCCCTGGCTCCGGGGACGGAAATAATCTCATCAGAGTTCAAACTCAGTGGGTGAAGCCAAGGAACAACGCGTACTCAAAGGGTAGTAGTAGTACTTAGTAGTAGTAGCACTTCATCTGGAGGGACTTTCACTTCCACATAATGTATATATACATGGAGAGGTTTTATTTTTTCCTGAGAATGAATGTTAGAATAGTCTGAAGAACATTTCTTTCCCACCTTCATTGTTAATCTCCTAAAAATCCCCTTTGATGTTCACACGGGGGTCACATTGTCTGCCCTCCGGAGCGACAAAAGACGCCAATTAGCCCTCACAGGAGCCCACAAAACAGCCCATGATTGCCTCTTTTGAATCCTCTGGTGTTAAAGTATTGTGTAAGCTGTATTATAGTACTTTAATGGGTAAAGGTAACGCTCATCCCGCCGTGTTCAAAGCCACACTTTCACAAAGGTTATGGGCATTAAGTGAACCGACTCGTGACGGCAACTGCAAATGAACGGCGGAGTAAAAGGGCAGCGCTTGAGAGCGGAGTGAACCATCAGCCATGTTTATCCACGCTCAGTTCCCCCATATGGGCTTTGATGTCGCCGGGCCGGCAAAGGCGCTATCCCTCTTTTGTGTGATTACGGCAGAGGATCTGATTTAGCCCATCTCTTGTGGGATTCCTCTCCTAACTAATAGGTTTGCCATGTTTAATGATACAGGAAATTGTCCTGAATAGAAGTTCTTCATCTCTATCAGCATCTTCAGAAGCGGCCTGTCAGCAGAGTTCAGCCACACCAGAAGAACTAAATGCTGACATCAGACAGAAATAATACGTGCTATATTAGCACATATATGAATTGAATCAAAACATGATGAAACAATCATAGAATCACTTCTGCCGTAACACAAGATTTGTCCTGTTCTGATCATCTCTCTGTCAGATCAAGTCGGTGTCGTCACCTCATTTCCTTCACCTATGTCTCCACACACACACACACACACACACACACACCTGCTCCTCATGCCCTCATTAGTCCACCACTCTATTTAAACCTGGCTGTCCTGTCCTGTCCTGTCCCGTCTTCTTGTCGGCCAACATTATATAAATGTCCTGATGATAAAATGGTCGACTGCACATAATTGACCCGTGACTGCTACAAGACGTTTTGAGGCGTTAGGGTGGGCGGATGAGAGTTTGGCAATGAGTGTGAGCTTGAAAGCAACCATAATGCTTTTCATGGAATATCTCTGAGCTAAAGAGACTCAGCAGATGAAGAGGAGTTAAGCAGATGTCTGGTGGCTGGCTGAGGGTGCTTGTCTGTCGAGGAACTACAAGGTCAAGAATGAGTGGAGAATACTTCAATAATGATAATAGCTTGAAATTCATGCAGCACCTTTCAGGAGAACTGAGGATGGAACAGAAGAGGAAAGAAAACCAAGTAATTAAACAAAACAGGATAGAAACGGGGGCGGGGAGCGCTCACCGAGGCCTCAGTGAACAGAAGGAACAGGTGGACACAAACACTGTGATGTCATGAGTCACCAAAGTGTGGTCTAACCTAGCGAGGGAACACGCAGGCAAACAGGTGCAGACCTTAGAACAGATACAGAATCTAACGTGACCGTGACAACGTGTCAACAAGCAAACAGAGGCTCGGACGGTACGTCAGGATCAAATTAAGAGCTAAAATTAATAGCAATAAAAAAAGAAAATGATTCGGTAATAATGCTCTGCCATCACGTGCATGTTCCTTTAGACAGGGTGGGGTTTTTAGCTAAGCTAGTGACATTTTACTGTGTGGATTATATGCGATTAACTGGATAGCCAGCGAGTCGACAGCGCTCCAGAAACTTTCTCCTTCCATGCTTTTAGCCATAAACTACAGTGAGTAAAAAGGTGCTGAGTTTGGGGAACTGAGTCGCTGCTTCGCCTGCGTGAGACGCTGACGACGGCCCGAGATGTCAGAAACGCATCCGGAACCCTGACAGTCAGAAAGAAGGAGCAGTCGATAGCTGCTCGCTCCTGCCTGCACTCTGCACAGTATCTGCCACGCAGCAAAGCTGGCTCGACTTAGCAGCGAGCTCCGAAACGGGGTCAGAGACAGATCGAAATCACAGAGTGTCATGCTTTGGGTCCTGCTTTACTCCTCAAGATAAATAAAATAACCCAAATGTTGATTGCTCTCAGAATTGAACAAATTCAGATCCATGCCACGGCTCTGCTTTTGCTCCCTGTCAAAGAAACAATGGAACAGAAGAAGAAATAATGTTGAGGTTTGGCACAGATGGAAACAGGAAACGCTGCAAGGTAGACCATGCAGTGAGATGAGACATTCCAGATCCAGCAGTCATTCGTTCTCGCAAACCACAATGGTACGAATAACCAGATCAGACCAAATAAGCTCCACTTTGAAGCCCTAAAAATAACAGTGCCTCCGAGCTGCGCCGATGCCAACGTTTATGTCCGGGGCGCTACGCGGTAGGTTCACGCCAGACGCTGCTCCAAGTTTTGGATTTCGAACTTTGAACTTGGTTTTGAAGCCAGCAGTGAATCCCCTGCAGCTCCAGGGTGTTTTGGATTATCTTCAAGAGGAGCACGCGGGAACGCAGAACACCACTGGTGGGCACAGACAGGGCGATCGGGGAGTGATTATCTTTTCCTCTTTTGTGCACAAACGGGAGCCTCAACCAAGACGTGTCAGCAGCGTTTTGAACAAGCCAAAAATTAAACCTTTTTTTTAGAGAATCAGGATTTAATGCCAAGGGTTTGGGATTGTGTGTTTTGTGAAAGCATGAATAGAAACTTGAATACACATACATACAAGGGAAGGTATTTAATGCGATATGAAAACAACGTACAGTAACGTGAAGAGGACGCTGTGCGCGCTCTCTAACCTCCATGTCTGATTTATAAGAGCTGAAGGAAACAATCCTCATTTGCTTGGGGAATGTGCTGAGAGCCTCCATGATGCATCGTGACTGACTTTTCTATCTTTAAATCGGAGCCCTCACCCCCCTCTGGCGTCTGGATCCCTCACGGCTCCTTTGACTGTACCTTCAGGTATCAGACCGTGGAGATGAATACATACGCCATAGACGGCAGCACCGATGAAGATATGTGTCATTCTGATGTCTTCATATTCAAGGATGCACGGCTGCATCTTGAAGCATTTACATCATGAATACGGCTCAGCACCAGGCCCACGTGCACATGAGCTGAAACTCTTTTTCCAGGAAGGTAGACCTTCAAACTTCTCCAGGGTGTGTAAATAATTTCTTGAGGTACCTTTCTGATCTTCCTACCCTTTGTGAAGCAGAGACAAGAAGCGGCCTAATATTTCATGAAGACCCTTGAAATCTCTTTTCTGCTTTTGTCTCCGAAACGCGAAGAGCGTGTTGCACGCCGGCGAACGCTCCTCCTGCTGGGTAGTCCTCGCACTTCCTTCGTAACAAGTTGTTGGAGAGGTGCGGCTGTCACACTCGACGCAAGCGCGCGCGCGCACGTGCACCGAACCAATGAATTCCTCTGGCTACAGCTGCACATGAAACAAGCCACTTACCGCCTGTCGACATGCTCGGGGAGAAATTGTACTTTTTCGACTTTTATCTGTTATGCAGCGAGAGAGAGAGGGAGAGACACGATGAGTTGTGGCTAAATACGCATTGTTCCCCCTTTCAAAACGCACGTCGAACTCCAAATGAAACCTCGACGCGCCGTGAAGTTCTCATTTGTCACGCAAAAGATGTCGTCTGTTGGCGGGAGCCGAGTCTACAAGAGAAGACAGCTGTGTGATTAAAATTCTCACACGCTCGCGCAGTCTAAAATACTTTGGGGCTGACAGCTTATTATGGCATTCTCTTTCATGTCTTTGGAATAAACTTATCACAGTAATGCTCTTCCCGAGATCTTGCATTGATTCCCATCCCCGTCGGCGCGTCAGGAAACTTCAGATGGAGATGAAACGAGAAAGGGGAATAAATAGTCTTTCAGATATGCAAGTTTCTCTAATCAGCTGTGAGACAAACAGCGAGGGTTCAAAGAAAGGTCACCCATCAGCGCAGCTGTTCTCCACTTATCTGGACCAGCAGTTCCCAACCCCTTCTTTTCACACGCGCCCCCCCACAGACCTGTCAGATAAGGTACCCCTTCATCTGCACCACCCATCCGCTTCCACATGTGCTCGTCTCCACTGAGTTTCCACTGAATGTAAATGAGCGCCATTAATTATACAGCGGTGACATTGTTAGACTTCAGTAAATGAGCTTCGCTCCGGATCAGTTTTTCTGTCTCTTACCTTTTGTTTCGTGTTAAACCCTCTTCATCAAAACCTTTATCATATTTGCATTTATGTTCTTAAAGTATTTAAAATCCGCAACAACTGTACGTTTCATCCTTTCATTTTTTTACTTGTTCATCCATAATTCAGCATTTATCTATATTTTTGTAGACTTCTAATAGCTGTGTAAAGGTTTAAAACAATTACTTGTTATGCTTAGCTATCTTTGCTAAACCTTTAGCCAGCTGCATGCAAATGGTCAGTTCCCTTGATAACCTCTATTTAACCTTTTGATCCGTTTCTTTCAGTGAGTCCAGTTACTCCACCATACCTGTGCAGAGTCCCTGTGGGAGGCTTGGTGGAGGTCATCTGGGGTAGTTAGCCTGAGCCTGACTGAGAATTATCTGGGCCCCAACCCGACCCTGATGTACTCCCTGATATCTAAGAAGAAGAGAAGAGAAGCGCTCATAATCAGCTAAATGCACCAATTAGTCTAAACTATATATAGTCGGTCAGATCAGCGATGGAAAAGATTTGGTTGAAAAATTCAATAATTTAAGCAATGTTCATAAAATAAAGCTGCCATCACGTCCTCACATACCTTGAGTGTAGTCCCTCTGACATGTGACCAATCCATTTCATATGGGAAACCTCATGCAAGCTACCCTCAGCCCCAGAGAGACCTTCGGCCGATGAGGGCCAAGAGAGGGGTGGTAAAAAGAATTCATCCATTACTAGTGGCTGGTGTCTGTTTACTTGTCAGCATGTGGTTGGCTTCGTGTTAAGAGCAGGATTCTGTGAAGTCAAGTCCTGAACAGAAGATGCCAGGAAGCCACTTCATGCTTTGATCTGTTTACCTGCTGTGTATATTTGATCTTATCCTCGCCTGATGAAGCCTGACTGCTGTCTGGCTCATGTGTGGCAAATAACGGGCTCATGCTGGAAGGACCGTGATGGATGACTGACATGGAAAACAAGATTAGCCCAATTTCCAGGGTTTTCCATTGAGCCGCTGCAATGTCATAAAGATTTCCAGTGTCTGAGTGATGCTTTGTAGGGTGTCACTGCCAGTCCCCTGCTACGCCCTCATGGCTCCGCTAATTCCAGATGAGAAGCAGCCCGAATTATTCCTTATAACTGGCCCCAGTGGTCCTCTAGGGGCCCCTGATCAGCTTTTAATACTGCATCCAGCCAGCTCCACAGGGGCAGTGACGCACTGGTTTCCCTTTTGACCAGTGAACCCAGTTACAGCTAAAATAAGGTACAACTTTCAAGTATTCAGGCCGATACAGCAGGCCAACAACTTAGGTGTTGGGAGTAGTGTACACCTACATACTGTGACTAGTATGAAATGTTATATTCAAGACATATAGTAAAAACCACACTTGATTAGTTGTCAACGTTGCGTCCTCTAATTTGAATTACAGCTTCATAGCATCCACAATCATGTAAATATAATTCAGCACATTATGCTAGTGCTTACAAATGTGAGCTTGCTTTGCTAATTACATTTATATTGAACAGTCCACATCATGATGGAAACAGTTTCCTGATCCTGGTGATCCAAGAAAATAAAACAACACAAAGTCAAACTTACTTGAATTTACATATTTATATGACTACAATATAGTCTTAGAAAACCCAGGGAATAAACTTCCCAAAGCCAATAATGCTACTGCTAGCACTTCTGTGTATCTTTGAATACACACACACATTTAAATTGAACTGTGTCACTTTTATTAATTAATCCTATATATCTAATTTGCTTTTTTGTCTTATGAGTGATTTGGGGACACCACACCTTTGATGGAAGTGAACATTATGTCTAAGTCCACATTTGCAGTATTTGTATACGTGCTTGAACAGCTAACAGTGAAACAGTGAGACCCGTCTCCATTGTTGTGAGGCGAGAGGAGACAGAGGACGTCAGGATTATCTGAAGGAGTATTTCATGCAGGATGAGATTCAGTGCATGTCTGAAAGCAGCTTTGAACAGGCGTGTTTAAAGTGCTGGACTGTGAGGGAAGACTTTGCTTTTGGTTTCAAAACGTTGCTTTTGTTCTCGGCTTCTGAGACTCCATGAAAACTCCACCACTGCACCAACAACCCTTGCGATGTTTTTCGCAGATTTCCAGCTGTAAATAATAGGATAAGTTTTACTTTTGAAGAATATAAATGACTGAATTTGAAGTCCAACAATGGGCCCAGTTAAATTCTGCCGTCTCAATTATTCTGTTTCCCAAATCACTTTCACTTTGACTGTGAGACAGATGCGATCAGCACGAGACAGAGCCTCCATCTCCGACGTCGAGTCACTCAAACGTCCAACCCAGGATTCACTGTGCCTCATTGAGCGATGGTGCGTCCAATGCTTGAGCTCCAACTCAAACCAAGGAACATTAGAACTTTATCAGCACGTTAAACTTCACCTCTGTTGCTAGGCAACAGCCGTAAGGGTGGGTTGAGTCGCCTCTTGCCCAATGTCAGCTCCAACACTGTGACCTTCAGAGGTGGCCGCACGCATCGTAAGATAATAAGAGGTTCTAATTATCCCCCAGCAGCTTCACATGTTCCACTTCTGGCTTTAAAGTTGAATGCGGGCTAAAATTAAAACCCTTGCCTGACACGCACCATTCACTTGAAAGTAGAGCACCATCTGTGTTTGAACAAGCGCGCTCGTTTATAAGGTCAAATGGCCTTTTGATCAGTACAGCGGTTGTGTTGAACAGACCTCCCCTTTAGAACACGGCTCCTTCACCCGGAGAAAATCTATAGTGGGTTTATACGCTCAGTGGAAATACGGTGACGTGGCGCTCATTGCTTCCTGAATTGTATTTGCTATTGTCAAATTGGGGGCCGAGGGCCAGTTTTGTCAGAAAAGCAATATTAACCTGCAAAAGAAATGATTGTTTTCCATGGGCGTCATCAATTATCAGGGTTAGGTTAAAGTTTTACACACATTTGTCTTTGAAGTATTATTAATTTGCCGCTCTGGGCGAAGTCGCGCCTAGAAAGTCAATACTGCGCACAAAGGTTACAATTAGGTGGAAATTAATCAGAGCCACAGGCTTGTGCACCCAGGAAATAATCAAGGGACAAATCCCGCGGCCGCCTGGAAACCAAACAGGAGTTTAACGCCTGAGTGTGGCGCAGCGGCTCGCGGATCAATCACAAGGCTTTTATGGAAATAGTTGGAAAAGAGATGGATTCTGAAATCGAGCTGTGATGAATACGCCGGTGGAGGAGAGTGTGCAGAAATCAATAGCAGATGATTCATTTCTGGCAGTGTAATGGTGGCAAGCTGAGTCCCCCAGGAAGTCTGAGCCATTTTCAACACACGCTTGCGTGTGTGTGTGTGTGTGTGTGTGGGAGGGTACATACACTTGGACTCTCTGTGCATCCTGCTCTTTTTCCTTGACGTATGATCTTATGCATATTCTGAATACTTGTGTGTTTGCATTCGTGCACTTTATCTGAATAGATGCTTGGAAATTAGTCAGTGCATAAATCTGGTGCCGTGCAGCGTTCCTCCTTCCATGAGAGCAATCTTTTCTTGCACATGGTGTGTGACAAATAAGTGCAATAAAATAGAGCTTACATCATGATAATGCTCCTCATGTGACCCAGAGGGGCCACAGCGTGTGTGTGGTTCAAACCAGGTTGATGCTACCATCCATGTTAAAAAGAAAATAGGATTTAAAAGACTATGACATCATCATTTGCAGTAAATTAATGACATAACAACAAGGTGCGCTGCAATATCCACAATGCTAATTGTCTCTAAAGCTAAAGTTATGAATTGACACTCTGATGTGAGTGCACCCACAAACCCTCCATGTTACCCAACAGCACAGGCCACAGCACAGTCATACGTTCAGATTTGATTTTTTTTTTTTTTAAATATGCATATCACTCTATGTAAAAAAAAATGGGGTGATCAAATTTGATTTAATGAGTTTGAAATGTCACCAGAAGGTTGATCGCCTCTTCGCACTTGATGAACCTGCAGAAAATGGGCTCGGGCACAGGTGGCGCCTGATTTGATGCCATAAATGTTTTTGCAGTTTTTTGGAGGGGGAATCACAGGAAGGGGATCCGTCTGCTTGTGACACATGTGCGGAGATTGTTCCTCCTCTGCTTGGTTCTGACGGAGAAAAGTAGTAATGACGGGTCAGGGCACACACAGGTTTTATACTTTTAGTTTTAGCAGAATGGACATTAAAAAGAATGAGTGATGACAGATGATCAGGAAGTGTGTATCCTGCTTCACATTGATCTATGGTAGTTGAGGATTTAAGGTGCTAGTCATAGAGGGGACACAGTGAAAGCGATCAACTTGAGACGGATCGTCAAGAAGCACGTATGGCTCGTGTGTTTTGGATCATTGCTGCAGAGAAACAGTTTGTGGTCTTTCAACGCACAGCGTCACCGTCTGGGTGTCGGAGCATAAACGTTGTTTATCCTGAGTGCTGTCGACTCTTAGATATGTCATCCATTTTCAGGTCTTATCGCTTTGTGTCAATGTCGTTCCACCCTCACAAGAGGCAACTTTTACTGTGACATCGTCGAGGATGCTCTTCTCTGGTCGAGCGCCTCGCTCCGTGGGAAATGGGCACAGACGAAGCTCAGGACACTGTTGCCACATTAAAGATGATATGTGGATGATATATGCATGCTACATTTTCCACCAAGACTCATTGAGCGACCGGGCCTGAAATCTATGTTATGGATTGCCAGTGGTTGTGACTCTATAATATATTCTGAGCCTGTGCCAGCTCCTCCTGTAGGAGCAGGGGGCAGGTGTTGGATATATCTCACCACAGCGGTGATTTAAGCCTTACAGCAAGATTCTGGATCTGCAAACAGCTTTTCCAAGGCTCTCCTCATCCACCTTGGCCCTGGACTTACTTCACCTGCTGTAAATGTTGCCGGGCCAACGATACCATGACTGCTGCTCTGAGGAAACACGCAGCCTCGGGACAAGTCCAAAATAAACCAGGGTACGAGGGTTGAGTAAGTCCTTATCGTCATCATCTGGCTGCCAATTGAGCCAACAAAGGCGGAGACAAACTGTCCATTAAAACACTGAGTGGACTAGGTGCTGGTGGAGGATGTTTCCGTGTCCTCGAGCGAGTGGAAACCACATTAGTCTTATCACTCTCGTCATCGTTGCTTCTCCTCGCAGTAAATCGCTTTGGCATTTCAAAAACAGCATTGTTGCCAAAAATCTGCCTGTTCTCCGCTTGTACTTCTTGACGTTGGAGGTTGACAAGGTAAAGACAGGTATTGCCAGGGTTTATAACAGAAAGTGCCTTTCAGGGAAAATTGTAGCTGCTGCAAGTGTGAAGAGGCCAGAGGGCGTCACAGGGTTAGGGACAAATACATGGGGTAGTAGATCTGTTCATTCTTTGGAGATTCATTGCTGCTGCCGTGTCATATTTATCTCCTCTCTGTGGCTTGTCAGCCCACCAGTTTATAAAACACTCGTGTAAGCTGTTTGTCTCTGTCAGAGTCTCTCTCTCTCTGTTTTGATCCCTCCTTCTCCTCCTCCTCTTCTCTGGTGAGTGTTGGAAGTGGGGCCACTTGTTGTCTGTTGGGCCCGAGCGACGTAAATGAACCACTCAGCTCCCTCGCTTAGTTTTCCAGATGAAGTGGGAGAGATGGTAACAGAGGGGAGGCGGGAGTTGTTGTTTTAATTTTGTGAAACACATCGGCTCATTTGTGTGAATCCTGTGCGGAAAAAGCAAATAGTAACACAACCTTGTTCTGTGATGAGCTCTGAGAGGATCCTTCTTGTCATTAACCCCAATGATTTCCAACCCAGTAAAAACTGTGTATTCATCGAGCCAGACGCCTTCTGTCTGTTTGTGGCGACTGGCGCTGGAGTTCTGCTGGCTTTCCGCGTCGAGGGAGGTCCAATGGAATTCAATATCCCGACAAAACACTTGTCCTTTCTCTAGTGGCAGAACTGATCTGACAGGCTTTAGTGAAAACCTGCACCTCGCTCGGTTCATCCTTTCATCCACGTTTCGCCCGGAGAAGCCCTGCTCGTTGTATATTTATATTTTTAAAGTGTCCGCTCCTCAACACTCATCCTGCCATCTGCTGTTATTACGACATTTGTACCTCGGAAATCTGGCGACACAAGTTTGCCTCGTTTCTGCATGACAACATTTGAACTTTGGAGTTTTCTCCTTTATCAGAATGCGACCCTGATGATGATGATGATGATGATGATGATGATGATGTTCAGCAACACTTCACCTGAGCGATGGCTGTAGCTGGACGGGGGCGGGGCCTAACGTATCTGGTGGGGCTGGGCAGAAGTGACCCGCTGAACGTGTTAAATGTCTCAATGCTGCAACCTCGCTGCACTCAGTGAATCAATGGCAGGGATCAATGGCGTTAGCAGGCCTCTTGTTTATAGATTCCCTGAGCTGTTCCAACTTTATTATGTGAGTCACTCAGACAACAGAGTGAAGCCGGGCTGTGACACTTTAAACCACGATGGTTTGTTAAAGAGACAGAAAATAAATGACTGTACCCGTGTCTTACTAGAGAGGACTTTGCCTTGTTGCCGTTTGGAAAAGCAAATACAACAAAGTACCTGGACCCAGTGTGTGTCCTGAGCCATGTTTACTGCATTTATCTAGTATTCCATCTGATGAGAGTCTATAAAGGTTCCACACTGACACCAAATGAAAAAGAACTCATCTGACAACATAAAATACAGCACAGCAGCACAAAACATATAAAACTAGTCAGTTCAGAGTTTCAAGATTTTACTGATCACCTATAAAACACTTCATGGTCCAGCCGGCCTCGGCCCCTCCCCTCCGGAAACTCTGCAATGGTGGATCTGAAACTGAGGAGTCAGTGACTTCTTTTAAATCACCTCTTTATCATTTCAAAAAACCTGATCCAGCATGCCTTTATATTATTGTGGTATTATGGTTTACAGCTGTATTTTATCAAAGTGCTGCATCGATGAAGCTTCTCCTAATTTATTACGGTGTAATTATTGTCTCTCCTGCCTCCTCTGTCTTAAAGCACTTATTCAGTGTGAATGGACTTCCATGTCAAAGAGGATCTCATGAGCTCATCTGCAAAATGATGAATTAAAAAAAAAACCTTTGGACACAAGGCTCGGGTCATCATCAGAGCGTCGTCATTGCCTCGTGATTAAAAAGATTAAAAGATGTTGCTCTGTCTATATTTCCCCATATCACCAAATGGAGAATGTTCCTATCTTCAGATCTTCTACCAAGCCCCATCTGATGCGATGACATATGAGTGCTCTTGTTTCCAGTCGTAGTCTGAACCTCAAATGTGAGCTGCATTCATTTCTCCTGATGAGTTTTCAAGTTATCTGGCCAGTGTTCATCTCACAGGATTTTGAATGGTTCATTAGAAACCGTATTCATGTCGCATGAAGTCTAAAGAATAACTGGATGGCCTGGTCTCAGAGGACACAATGAGCATTTAACAACAGGTTCGCTCCCTCGTTAGTATTCCTCACCACGAGGTGAACGCCTCCCCGCTCTGCTCTCGTGACACAGCGTTGCCCCGACGCTCCGGATAGCGGCTCGCCTTCGTCCCCCCTCGAGTCACATTGCAGCAGCAGGAAGGAGACTCTCCCCGCTGAGGACGCGGTGACGGCGCGACAGCTGGTGCCTCCGGAGCGGCGCCGCTGCCAGCCCGTCAAGCTGCTAAATCACAGCCCCTTGATGCTGGGCTTGATTGGTGTAGTGCTCTAAATGAACAAAGAGCGAGCAGAGATCATAAAATGTTGGAAACAAAGCGTCTGCGCGTTTGATGAGGGATGTTTACTCCACAAGCACATGCTGCTGGGGTTTATTTGATGCATGGGCAGGCTAATTGTGGAGATAACACAACTGTGATAATTGCAAGTGATCTCCGGTGAAATATAACGGCGAGGCACCGCGGCCCGGACGCTCCTGAGCTGCGTGTCGGCCGCTGGCACCGCAGCCACGATCTTAATAAGGGAGCATTAAACAAATGACCTGTGAAAATGGACGGTCATCTCTGTGCCCCAGGCAGCCATTTTGTCACCTGATTAGACTGCAGTCATTAATCTGAGCCGGGGCTGCGCCGCTGCAGCTGCACAGTCACAGCGGCTTTCCAGGAACCACGGTGTTTATTCTCAGTGTCCTGGTGGAAAATGTCAGGGCTGCAAGACCAGGCCGGACACACACACACACACACACACACACACACACACACACACCAATGCCTAACAGCTGACTGTCAGGCAACGTTAAACAATTCAAGTACAGGGCAACAAAAGGCAGATTAATCAGTGAAATAATGGTCATTTATTTTTCAATCCAGGCTTTAATTCTGGTTAAAGCTTTACAACAACCACCCATGCAGGGGACTGGAAATAAGAACACAGTTGACCATGTTAGCCAGATGTACTTGGTGTTTTGGTGGCAGTTTTTTTTTTTTAATGTCAACGTTGCTGGGGTCGATAAATAAGTTTTTGAGCCATTTAAAGGACAATAGACTTAATGAATACGGCCTCAGTGTTGGGCAGGTTCCTTGAGAAAGCAATTACAATAATGACTTCATCATAAACACGGACAATTAAATGGCTTTTATTGCTCTTTTTCTTGGTTAAAGGTGACTTTGGAGAACGCAGCAGCCACACGGCTCACACAAGTTGTGTCGTCTGTGGGAACAAGCAACTAGTCTCCAGTCCGACTCAGTCAAACGTCCTCCGACTCCAAACCCAAAACATGTCTGACTCAATGAAGCCAGAGACCAAAGAGACAACGCGGGCACGTCTCCTCCTCGGCTCCCTCTGGGGGTCTGTTTCCTCCTCTAGACGTGTGGCTCTTGTCGAGTTGTTGCGTTGTTGTTTGTGTTCTCTCCATGGAGGAGAGGAAGTTCAGCTCGTACCCACCACATCCTCATGGATCCCGTTCTGTTTGAAACGCACGGCCTGCTAAACCGAGAATGAACAAACTCTCGCCGACGTCTCAGAGCGAGAAAGAACTTGTGGAAATTCAGTGGACTGACAATGAGGCCAAGTTGGAGCAATTCCAAAAGAAAACTTGACTTATTTACACACACACACACACACAGACAATGGAAGCACAGAATTAGAAATCAATAATCTGGATATCTGAGCTCCAAAATAGAAACAGAACCTTGAGAAGTAGCAGCTGTCATGGACTGAAAGCTGATGCACTAAATTATTAACGTGGATGCTCAATCCAACCAGCAGGCTAATAACTTCCTGAGTTCGTCATTTCTTTTCTTTTCTGAGTTGGCTCGTCCTCCCTCTGTCTGCGTGTCCTGTCTCCGGATGATCGTCCTCCAGCGGTCCAGTGACGTGCTGACTGGATGAGAGCAGGCAAAGCTGACTGGAGATCAGTTTAGTGTCGGTTGTTTATTGAATGCTCTTATTTGCTGCTGTAACACTTGAAATGTCCCCAGTGAGGGACTCTTCTGAGGTCAGGGCTCTGTGGTCGTATCACACTCAGGACAGTATATACCGTGTACTCTACATCCACATAAAGACACAATAAACATCAAGTCAGGGGGCGTGGCCTGGTGCCTGGCTCCTCAGACTGAGTGTTAACCAGCAGGAAGGCGAGTGTGAACACACACACACACACACACACACACACAGTGTGACTGGTGTGTGCTCTCGGCCTCTTTCATCTCACAGCTCTGTTGTTTCACTTCTCCTGATTTAGCTTGTTCACAGTGCGCCCCCCGTAGGGCAGCGGCTGAACTGCAGCGACTCGTCTGCAGCAAATTAAATCGTCGTCTGAACAAAAAAAAAAAAAGAAAAAAAACATGTCTTATTGAAAATATAAATGTTTTTTTTCAATTATCGATTTTTTAACTGCAAGTCTGACGTTGATTTAAACCCTTATGATTCCTCACAGTGAGTCCCGCCTCGTGCTTTCTACTATGTTCCGAGAGCAGGGATGCCTCAGTGTGGAATCATATCAGCCTTATGTAATGGAGACTGCACACTAGTTGCAGCAATGATTGCATCAAACATGACAACAGAGACAGATGCAAACGATGTGACTGGATTCAAAACCGCGAAGGGAACCACGATATCTTTACTTCCGCTGTGTCGGTCAAACTGTAGAGAGAAAAAACTCAAGTAAAAGTAAAGAAAAAAACCTTTGCCTCCCCAGCAGAGGCCTGAACATCCGACAGTATAATTTCTTTATTCATTTATTTCTTTATTTATTTGCCTCCTTTGGCAGAGGTGGAAATAACGAGACGTGTCCTGTGAGACCGGCGCCGGCTCTCTGCGGCGTAATTGGTGCTGGCTTCATTCTGATGTGTCAGTCACCGACTTATAACTTCATCTGGTGCGGGCGAAAGCTCGCAGCGGCACTTCGCCCTGACAGCCTCTGCTTCACAGCGTTCCATTGGCTCCCTCGTCACCAGCGAGGGGGCCACTGCTCACACACACACACCTGCATGTGTCAGGAGGCAGCCTGCTGTGGTCAGTAGTGGTTTATACGACCAGAGCAGTGACATTGTTTTGCCTTTTATGTGCAAGCTGCCGTTTATATGTGCACTTACAGTATCGGCGATATTCAAAGATTATACCCCTCCGACGTTTAAAATCAGACTCCTGTTTTCTTTGAGTCCCAATGGCCCCAGAAAGACGCTGTTCAAATAAAGGTAATTTATTTCACATTGAAACAGATTAAAGGATTAAGCTTCAAAAAAATAACGTCAGGGGGGAAAACATAACAAACGAAGAAAAAAACAGAAAATATAGAAAACAAACAATAACAGCTCAACCTCCCTTTGTAAATATAGCAGGAGTGAATGTTTAAAAAGCAGAGGTGCACTGTTATATGAACAAAAAATATTAACATTGAAACAGGTAAAAATAAATAAACAAATAAGACAATGGATAATTTCAATGCCTTGTTCGAAGCTTTGCGTGACAGAAGTCTCACACACCGCCATGTTGGTTCTCCCCCGACCAGCTCCATCCTTCACTCCAACACTTCCCCACCCAGACGCCGTTAATCAGAGCGAACATCCACTTATTTTATGCATCTATGTTATTCTTCGTCGACGAACGGAAGTGCCCCTCAAACACTGAGCCACACGCAGGATGGAAAAGTTATGAGAAGGAGGCGTTTGTTTTGATGAAGGATGTGCTAGAATTACGTTGCTAAGCCTCAGAAGCGTTCCTCAGACGGAGCCCTCTAACGCAGGAAGCTTCACATTAGGACTCCTCCCACGTCAAGTTCATCATTTAGTCTCCGCACACTGTTCAACACTGGCAAGGTGAAACGTGTGGAAACCGTTGTGCACAGAACATTAAACATAACACTAATACAGAGTCGTTGGGTGTTCCTGATGAGCTGTAGCTAACATTCAGCCCGGCACATTCTTGGCTTTAGGCCCTTGCCAGGATGAAATATGTTATATACTCAGGAGAGCATATGCCCCCAATGAGATTCTCGCTCTTGTCGATTCCTCTTTTCTGGGCGGCTGCCGTGCTCGTGCAGTCGAGATTCCCCCTTTTCACCGTGTGAACAACCTGAGCGGACAGAGCAGCCGCAGCAGCCTCCGCACGCTCTCTGACAAGGTCGCAGCGTAATCCGTTATCAATTTGTCCCCCTGACAGTAACGTCCTGCGGTCGTCCCCTCCGCCATCTCTCATTGGAACAGCTCGGTCTCTTGCCAGTTGTGTTTACAGAAATCAGTAGCCAGCAGTCAGAGCTGCATGTGAAATCCCCCGATTACAACCTGGAACTTTCTGAGTCCAAAAATCCAAAGTACGTTTACCTCCAGTGTGCGGAGGTGGGGGAGACATTGCTGAGGTTTGAGTTTCTCTCATTCCCCTCTCAGTCTTTTCTGAGGCCTCAGGCTCCGTATAAATCATCAGCGAGTGAAGCTCTTCTGAGGGAAACTTTATTTTGCTAACATGTGCTGGAGACTTATGGCCCAAAGACCGATGACCTTTATTGTGAAAAGGTCAGTGCGGCTCTGTAAAAAAAAAAAAAAAAATCTTTGCAAGCAAAGTTTGTTTATATTGCACCTTGCACTGATAAAAAAGGTGCTTATGGACAAAAACAAATGTTTGACAAACAATCTTAAAAAATTGACAGGTTGAAATCACAACAAGTGAAATGCCGTTAAAAAGCAATAAATAAAACAAAGGAGGCTGAACAGCAGTCAGTGTGAACCAAGTCTGAATCAGTCTGGAGATAGCGGTAAAGGGAGACCATTCCATAAAGTGGGGGCAACAGCTTGAAGGGCACGGTCACCTCAGGTTTTATTGAAAGTTTGAGGGACGGCCAGTAATTCTGGTTCACGAGACCTAAGAGCCCCATTGGCCGAGTAAGTGAGAGGGAGTTCTGCTTTACGGTTGGCGTGTTTGAGGAGGATTCAGTCGGCTTGATAATGTGATCGCTCCGGAAATTCACGATGTCTCAGGAAACAGTGGATAAACACGATCACTGAGTCTGACCACAGGATATTGTTTTAATCAGGGCTAAACATTGGTGGGTGGAGAAACTAGAGTGTTTATTGTCTGAGAAATAACTTCTGAATTGCATTTCTTTCTCTAATCAGGTTTGTAAAATATCTTAGTGGGGGGGGGGGTGTTTAGTGTCTTTCCACTACTTCTGTCTTCAGCTTCACCTCAATGGATTTTGCACAGAAGGCGTGTTTTGATTCTTTAAAGGAGCACCAGGAGATTAACAGTCATCCTTTGATGTGTTGATTAATATTTGGCAGGGGTCAGGGTGTGTGTGTGTGTGCACTGTCTGCAGTAAAACGACCGTGTAGCTTCAGAGGAGTTTGGAAAACTCTTCTGGAAGGAAATGTTGGGTGAAGACATTGAACGGGGGGGGTCAGAGCTCTGATATGAATTATGCAGGGAGCGTGCAGACATTAGGGCTGAAGTATCCACCCTGGTCGAGGTGGAGAGTTCAGAACTTCCTCTTGAACAGCACCTGTGATATTGATGTCTGTAAAGTTGGGAACATCTCACTCCAGCATGAGACACCCTTTCTTACACAGCCGAGGAAAACATCCTTCAACACTCAGAAACTCCACTGCAGGTCGTTCTTTCAGATATGTTTTGACCAAAGTCAGCAGGCAACACGCTGAGGGCGGGTGCGATTAGCTCTGGGGATCCTGAGAGACTTGGTCGAGGGCACAAAAACGGGAGGGCGTGCGCTGCAGCTGTGACTGTAACTCTTCATCGCTGGTCATGTGGATGATTGAAGCCAGGTGTAGAAGCCACACCCACGTGGGAGGAGAAGGAAAGAAGGCGGGACCACATGATGGAGTCCAAACGTGAAGTTAAATGTTGATTGCCCCCTAATGGTTGGCAGCAGCATAGCTCATAAACCCCGCCCTCTCCATGTTAGCAGACGGTACACGGGCCAAACCAAAAAAGTACCGGACCCTGGCCCCACCCCATGATCACTGTCAGATCTAACTTACTGCAGTATTATTATAATCAGATACTTTAGGAGCCGCTTTAAAGTACAGCATGACAAAACGAGTTTGTGAACTCAAAGTATGAGTCGACCAGAATGAATGGAAAACATTTAGCATCAGAAAGAGCTTCATACAACATGGGCCCTTTAAATAAGGAAATACGAAGAAGTGCCAAGGCTGGCAGTGACACAAGGTGTTGACAGAAATGTCGGTTATCTCATGAAGTGCGGCTTCCTTCCGAAGCTCCCGCTGTTCCTCCGTGTTCCAGCCTCTCGGACGACCGTGTCCAGGGCTCTGTGTTCGACATGGGTGAAGAGTTTCAGTTCAGGAATGGGTGACAGCTGACGGAGGAGCCGACGACGGCCTCGGATAGAAAGTGTGTCACAGCTGTAATTCCCTGCAGTAAATACAATGCCCAGTGGAACGTGCGTCACGCTAGTGTCTGTCAAAGGTGACGTGTCACATACTAATGCAGGTGTGCACGTGTTCAGGACTGATGTGTAGAGAGTTGAATGTGGAGAAAAACAAGTGGAACCCGGTCAGAGCTTAAAAGTCGTAGGATGCTCTGGAACACTTCTTATTTGGATGGTTGAATTTTCTCTTGAGTGTGCGTCAGTGCATGCTCATGTGTTTTGGGAACTTAGCTTTTTACAAGAAAGGGGGCGTGGGGTCGCCGGGTGGAGCCAATCCCAGCAGCCATTGTGGCAGCAGCGCTAACTGCTCCGTCATAACAGGCCCAGGGACAGAGCTGCTCTGGCAGTTAATTAATCTAAACGAATTGATCGGTGTTCCTGAGGTGGACTATTGAAAGATTCACCCAGACGAGTGGGCGATGTAAACACTAGTTTGTTTTGTTCATTGATTACCGTTGGGACCCTGCGGCTAAAAGCCAACCTACGTTGGGTGGAGTCTCCTCTGACGTGAGGGAAGGAGGGGGGTGGCTGCATGTGTCTGTGGCCGTCCCTCCACAGTCACATGCAGCCATTTTCCATTCCTGGCAGTGGGGAAGTCTGGCGTTTAGAAAGCGACTCGCTACACCGGGATATAAACGATGAACCATTATTAAACTAAACAAACTCACTCTCCAATCCAAGTGATGAACGATCCCTGCTCGGTGCCGCTTGTTTCCAGGTGATTTCATTGCCTGTGTGCAGTAATTAGATGAAGTGTGATGCTCTAAAGACTCTCCGGGGAATATGAACTGATGAGTGCAACAAACAGATAACACACGTTTGCTCCTGCTGCCTGGGAATATCTGACTCATTTGAAAACCTCAGCACAACGGATGACTTTCACCTCGTGTAGGATCAAAAAGTTCCCGGTGACATAATGAGGGCAGGTTCTCTTCCTGTGTCAGACGGGGGGGGGTGGATAAAGGGAGCAGATAAACGGAAGCATTTGAGACGAGGGTGTGACAGGCCGACACCGGAAGAAGATGTGTGGCGCAAGGACACAAAGAGCGTGATTTATCAGAGCACATGAAAAAGCTGCAGTCGTATTTTCTGCGCTGTGATCCGACATGAACTCTCCCATTAACGGTGATAGCCAGCGTGCTGCCGACGATGCGATCACCTTGTGGGGCTGTAAATCAGCATCTGTATGCCTCTGAGCCAGGGACGGCCGTGGCCGCTGCAGCTTCAGGATGTGTGTCCGTAAAACTTGTATAAATGTTCACTTGGACTCCAGGAAGAACTGATAAGGTGAAAGGTCAAAGACGTTGCTGCGTGATTCTTATATGCAGGTCAAGCCATTTAGAGTCAGTTATAAATAGGAATGTAAAAAGTAAAAACTGTGTTGTGTTCAGTTCTGACACATCATGAAGACACTTGTTGGGTGGTGATGCCTGCAGAGACGCTCCTGCTGCGTTCTCATGTCGCTCACTCTGACATTCCAGGTTTTTATCAGGGGCTGGCAGGAGAAACTCCAGGGAAAACCCAACACACACACACACACACACACACACACACACATTCACCGTGCTTCACTTTTTCCACATTTTGTTGTGTTACAGCCTAATTCCTAAATAGATACAATTCATATTATTCCTAAACATTCTACACACAGCACCCCATGATGACATCATTAAACAGTTTTTTTGAAATTTTTGCAAATAGTCCACATTAAATATTAGATGATGAGCCTGTAATCAGGAAGACAGGCAGAGAGCAGACTGATGGTTTAAAGTCTTGGGTGTGTAAATGCAGCGTTAGCGTCCCTCATCTGTCGAACACGTGACACGTCTCCCTCCGTTACTGGGATGAATTTCTATCGTTCCCTCGCTGTTGCTGGGGATCAATAATCAGCAGCGGTGAATATCATGTTTCCCGTAATGTCAAAACAGCTCCTCAGATCGATGCGCTGCTCAGCCGCGGTTATCGCGTGGAGACGTCTTGATTCCTGCCGCAGCAGAAGATGGACGCGTCTCGTCCTGCTTACTGGGAACTGTTACCAGAGGGACAAGTCATGTGTTAGTATTTGAATCATCATGTACAGTATAGATAGAGTGAGAGCGTGTTTGTTAGTTGAACGGCTGGGACGCTGCAGTGCTAATCAACACGTTCCCTATTTGCTGCTTGATAGCTTCCGTAGTTCAACAGGCTCGTCTCGGCAGATGGTGCGACTGTATGCGTCCCAGCAGGTGGCGCGTCCCGCTGCGAGCTAACGCTAAAGCAGCTGTGGACAGGCAGAAACGTCTTTTGCATCTAACCGTGACGACTGTGACATCTCCTGCGCCTTCGTTCGAGAGCGCTGACACTGACTTGACGCCTCAAACCTTCCTGTCGTCCCTGGAATCTGCTCAAGCCGGCGCCTTGGCAAGTAAACAAAATATACGGATTGGTGTCTTGAAGAGTTTGACTGACGTCTCTTTTCAAGGACTCGTCCACCTTGCATAACCAAAGGAGCAAACAGCATCGGTATGAAAACGCAGTTCCCCAGTGGAAGCCTTGGTTTGTACTGACATAGAATTACTGCATATACAACAAGTGATGACATCGTGTCTGTCCTCCTCCACCGATCAGTCACCATGCAGAAAACATGATGTGATATGGGCAGCCTTTTAATGTACAGTATACTGCTGTTAAATATATCTGGGGCTGGGGTGGTGTGAGGTCATCTCCCCCTGCAGAGAGCAAATCCTAATCGGTTCTTCCTTCAAGTGAACGAGAACAATTGGGCCAAATTTGAGGCGCCTCCCTCAGGGCGCTCCTGAGTTATTGCCTCGCTGAGAGTGGATTTGTACGGACAGCCGGAAAAAACATAACGCCCCCGGCCAGTGCTGTCGCATAAACACCTGACAGCGGAATAAGTGCCCTCCAGAGAGAGATGCCCTGTGGTGGCTGATGGCTCATTCTCTGCATACAGCACTTTGTTTGCTGCAGGTAACCCCTGAGTAGCACAGGAATCTGAAAACTCAGTGTCTCTGTCAGCAGGTGCTGCAGAGTCTGCTGCAGACCTCCGCTGAATTAATAAGCTCCCCGGTCAGACAGATCCCTGTTCGATGTCGTTTAGGGTTAAAACAGCGAACGATAACAACACAGCGGTGCCAACAAAATGCTCCAGTAGAGACGGAACAAATATATTTGCTCAAGTAGCAGAGGAGCTTTTAAACAGCGTCTCAGAGCAGGCGTGTCTCATCTCATGCTGCTCTGTGCAGCTCAGAGGAATCTGGGTCACTCTTGATTTAAACATACTCAACTCATTACCCAGCGATATTCAGGAGTTCAGGAGAAGTGTGACAAGTGGAGGTAACGCTAATGTTGTGGTTAGATAAGGGTTCACGTGCAGGCAGGAATCACTCACACATCAGTCCTGTCGTGTTGCTTGTGTAGTATAAGTACAACAAGTGAGTATTATATACACATACACACATGAACCCATAAATACATATGCTTTCTAAAACATAGAAGTAGCTGTGAAGACTCTGCCTTAAAGTCTGAAGAAATCCTTCATATCAACACATGACACTATTTTCTCTCACTTGGTTCCAACTCCAGCCTCAAACCTGCACCGATCAGCCCCACCATTAAAAGCCCTAACTGGTTTAAATGGTGTGGCTGATCGGCGTATGTAAATTGAAGGAGTTAAGCCTGATGAGAAATCCGTGGAACGGCCAGTGTGGCATTAACGGGCGCGTATTGCTTTCACTGAGTCTGATTTAATAAGGGAGCTGCGGCGCTGGGGTCAGAAATAGTCTCAAATCGCAGCTCAGGAGAGCACTTCCACTTCCACACGCCGCTGCCGCCGCTGACATCATAATTTGCCTCTGCCGGGCAGGTTTACTCCTCCGCAATCCTCTCCGAGAGGATTACACACACCGTGGCCGTTTTATTCACCTCCAGTTCCAATAGGAATATTTCAGCTGTGTCAAAAAGTAGAAATCTGATTTGATTCTGGGTACGTCCCGCATAAGGCGGCGTGCTCAGCCTGGAGAACTCCGAGTGCACCGGCAGGTCACACCCGCCTGATAATTGCTGCTTTCACCATCCATTGTCCTGGTCTGTATTTACACACAGGCCACAGGACGGGGCAAAGGCCCCACAATGGAAGTTATTCCACGGCCGCTGCCTCCGAACCACGACAGGAACTCTGTTTAATCGTTCCCTCTGCAGACGCAGTCAGGCGTGGAGCGGTGCCTTCGTAAGGTGAATGCCTGGCTGCTCTCTCGGGGGCGGGAGAAGATTGAGCGACTTGGGCAAGTTCTCTAGAAACAACGGAGCGCCGAGGGGCCGCGGCCTCTTCCCGTCGCATCGCTGAGAAAACGCGCCTCCTGAAGATGATGAGCAAGCATTCCTGGCTCATTATTTTTTTTTACCCAGCCAGTCACAGGTTGTCACTTCTGCAGAGTCAAAAATAAAGAAAGAATCCAGACTCCCTCCTGTCATAGTTTGAGCTCTCAGCAGACGTCTTTATTACCTTGCCAGCCGAGGCTCCGGCGCACACAGTGTTCCTGGGTCTGACAGTAGAAAGAAACCTCCGGTATTGTCTTTCACTCTCCGAGAGAAAGGAACTGGTAATTACAGAAATAGAAATGGTTTCACGTTTCAATTGAAGGACATGAACTTCACTTGAAGCCAAGCCACCCATCAGTGTTAATGACTGACAAACACATAAAGCCATATATGTTAAAACGTGGTTGTTTGTGGCCTCAGCCGCTGCTTTATCTCACGTCAGGGACGTTTGGAATGCTCCACTCTGATGGGGACTCAAGGCTGATCTGAGTGGACCACTCACTGTTGTTGCATTTACACCATTTAGCCTGTGTGAAAGGATAAGAGAATAATCGTCGTAGTGAGCAGAGAGGATTCATGGACCAATGCATCCTCATATTGTAAACGACACAGTGAGTTTCAGAAACAACTCAAAAGTCGTCCTCAGCTCGAGTCTTTAACCCACACTGGTAAAACTTCTCAGATATCATCACTTGATTGTGGGACTTTGTGATGATAGCTTGACTTCTGTCAGCACAACCCAGACTTTGTCCTCAGGTCATGCTGCTCAGGTCCATATGGTCCGCCAACAGTTCTTGGGTTATTTCACCGTCGGCCGACAGACAGAGTGCAAGCGCGGCTAAAAAGTATCAGATAGCAAAGAAATGTCTTTGACTCCATCCAGTCTCTACACAGTATAGCTGGGGTTGCAAAAAAAACCAACTGTGCTGAAGTTATAAAGTCCTAAAGAGCACAAGTGGTAGAAAAAAGAAGTGAAGAATTAAAAAGAGAAAGAGTGCTGGGATTAGCACTGTGGAAATGTACATGATACCAATTTGTGTTAATTGAACACTTCTGTTTATTCGAGAATTTACGGTATTTCCCATGAACGGAAAGAAGAAAAAAAAAATCCCAGTCATCAGCACAAAGTGCGCGAAGCTCTGTTGTGTTAAATAGCTTCTAAATGGGACTGTTTATCTGCCGCAATTAATGGATTTCTCAGGTGAGCGAGCGGCGGATCTGCAGCCGGTCCCCTGACAGAGGAGAGATTTTAATTAGCATTGCTCGCAGTTTGGGTCACCAACACAGACATCCATCTGAGGCTGTTCAATATTTAATTAAATGGCTCTTGCTTTACACCTTTGTTCACCTCAGAACACAATTACCTGCAACACCTTTTATTCAGCGTCCCAATTAATCAGTGCAAAACACTTAGTGAGAAACAGCTGTCAAAGCAAATACTCAATACGTCCCTAAAGCGTCAGAGGGCTGTCGCTTCTACCAAGTGTTACCCACATTTTCTATCAACTCCCACAGCGAGGGCGGGGGGGGGAGGGGGGAATCCAAAAATAGATACACACACAATCATATTTTCTGAAAGATTTGAATGAAATGTCCACACGTGTTCAGTTTCCCTTTGGCCCAACGGGACATTAGCCGAGACACAAATTGGTCTTTTCCCCGGCACCTTCTGTCTGTGTCCACACCTTTGCTTCACCATTGTAATTTCCTTTTATCAGTCCCCGGCAGTGCGTCTTCAAAGACCCTGCAGCTTCCCCACATGTAGTAACCTGAACCAGAGAAAGAGTTCACACGTCTCCCGGCTCAGGTTCATTACGCCGTTTTCCTGTTAAGTTTTGGGATGGAAAAGCTCCTCCTCATGGCTGCAGATGCCAGGGCTGCGGCTGCATCAGGATAACAAACGGTGGCAGCTGATAGTGGACAACACATGTACTGCTGCTAACGGCCGCGCTTCTCTCTTAACAGCCGTCGCCTTTTCCTCTCCCTTTATCTTAGACACTTTTCACGTCAACATTTCATTCATTTCAAGTTTAACTTTGTTTTTTGTTTTTGTTTTTTTTTTGGTTTTTCATTTCTCTTATCAAGGGTTAAGCGCAGTAGATGTTGTACCTTGTTTTTGAATATTTGCTCTGCAAATACCATTTGATTGATTGTTGCTAAAAATGAAAAGGCTCAGCTAAATTTCTGATCGTATCGCCATTTCGTACTTCATCATTTGGTTTGAGCTGGAGGCAGATCAGCATACCAATAGTTTGATTTAAAAAAAAAAACAAGTTTCAACTGAATAATTGCCATGTGTGGATTTTAATGGATATTACAGTACAACTGCTAGGGTAAAGAAAGTAGCCAAGGCGTGCAGTGGTCACAGTATTACTATATTACCTCATCACAGCATGGATGGACTCCCCAGTCACAGTAAATTGAACATAATACATGCATGTATCTGTATTTCTCGGGCACACTGTCGCCTCATAAACAGCATTTCTTCTCTATTAGCGTGAAATACCTCAGGAGCCACGTCTCGTCAAATGTTGTTTGTGTGTGTCTGCCTCTTTGTTTGATCACAGGGATTATTTGGAGGTTTAGTCTTTTAAGTCCTGCTTCATTTTGCCCATCTTGCTTGTTAGCATTTAAATGACTTTTTGTAATTGCCTAGGCGAATCTTGAAATAACACGAGGCAAATAGCCGGGTTTTTTTTCTTTTCCCACTCATCCCCTGCTCTGCCTCTTTGTTGTTAACCTCCCAATTCAGTCCTAATAACAAACTAACAGAAAATCCTCGGGATCCTCGGCGGGAATTCGGTTCACTTCAAATGGTTCGCGTTGAGTCTTTGAAACACACTTTGACTTGGAGGCTCGGCCATTTTGTCTGTGGGCCGGGGCCCTTCTATCTGTCTGTGAATTTGTGTGTATTAATGTGTACAAGTACTTCCATTCCTACTGCAATATAGGAAATAGCAACATTAGCTCAAGTCGAAGTTCAGGTGAAAAGCAGAGGTCAGCTGACCCAGAGTCAGCCCTTGAAGAAGTGCGAGGGGCTGTTGCAGCCTCAGATCTCTCTCCAACATATACCAAGCACCTTTAAGGTGCTCATCAGTATTATCTTGGCGTGTGACGGGTGCAGCTGCGGCCTCCAGCGTTGAGGAGCGCCGTCGCCCTCACGCTCAATCACTGCAAATTCATTTGGGGAAGATGGAGGAAGTCTAATCAGCCTCGCGCCATCACCCGCGGATCCTTTTCTGCTCTCAACGGCGGCATCTGCTCCAGCTGCGTGAAGCCCCCCCCACCCCACCCACTCTCAGCGCTGAGCGCCGGGCGCTATCTGCGTCCTCTTTGCCTCTCGTTCCTGTCAGAGCACTATGTAATTATGTTGAAAGTTCCCATTTCAGAGAAGTGGCCCGTGTTTGGTTCTGTCTTTCAAGTCCCAGCTGCTCTGCTCAGTGTCTTGAGAAACTCGTGAATTACCACCGTAAATAATCCTTTTCAATGATGTTTAAAGTACACAAGAGCGACGCTTGGAAAATAGTGGAAGGCGACAGACTCATTACTGGCCTTAGATGTGAACGCACACTCCCTTCATTTTTTCTCTGTCTCCTTTTTAATTTGCTTTGCTTTTTATTTTGTCTTCAGCATCATTTAAGAAGCGATCACTGCCTCCGTGCACGTCTTTGATAAAGCTCAGCGGCGCTCGTAGACCCTTTGAAAAGTAACTTTAATAAAATATCGTTGCAGAAGTACTGAGTTCTCCTCAATTATAGACACCGTTTCCCATCCACTCAGACTTCAGATTTACTCGTCTACTCTCCTCCTCTCACTCATGAACTCAGGGACCTCAAACCAGCGCTACAGCTTTAGCTTTCATGAAGACTTTGCTCACCAGATTAAAGACACTTCTCTTCATAAATCATGATCAGATAATCTCAGGCAGGAGACGGACCGGTGGTCTAGTCAGGCACACGTTTTTAAGATACAAGAACATCGCGCCGCTCCAGCTTGTTCACTGTTGCTCTCTCTCTCTCTCTCTCTCCCTAACCCCAACGCACTTTTAATTAATAAAAACTCTGCAAGACAGCAGAGCAGGAAACATTGCTCATGTTGTGTTCACACAGTGACAATACAGGGAATTGTCTCAAAGCAAGCCCTCATCACGTAAATCATTATCGTTAGACGTGTGTGTGTGTGTGTGTGTGTGTGTGTGTGAGATCCCATTCAGGCTGTTGCGGGTGTGGGCCTCGCTGAAGGCTCCACCATGGTAAAGGTGCAGGAGGAGGAGGAGGGGGGGGGCAGAGCTTTTCCCCAGCACAGTTTTAATCCAGCCAGTCCAATCACTGAAGGCTGCAGCCAGTGTTTTCATTACTGGCTGTTTGCACAGTGATTCCACTCAGCTAACCTGGTGCAGCTATCGAACTTTAAGGACCCTATAGGAACCTTGAATTGAATCAAGCTGCACCAAAGTTCTCACTCATCTAAATCCACCTGCTTCTTTTCATCCAGATTCATGTTTTATTCCCTTAAAGACGTTTTTTTTTTTTTTCATAAATGCAATTTTAAAGAACGTGAAAAGAAAAAACGTGTGCAAACTTTCTCACTTGACATAAGCTGCATCTTTTCATCTGAATCTGCTGTGTTGTCTTTGCTCGTTCTTGGACCACGTGCCTCATATGAGATTCCCATAACAAACGTGCTTTCCTTGAATCTTTAGTCTATCGTCGCATTAGCATTCATTTCTCCCCTGACTGTCCATGTGTGGCTCCAGGACACTGAATTTCACCACAGGTTCCCCCAGGTGAGGAGACGGATGGCGTTAAACTCAGACTCAGCCGCTACCGCCGAGAAAAAAAAAACAAAAAAAACAAAAAACCAAAAAAAGTGGGCAATCATCTGGGGTGGCCCGCCGTTATTTTTCACGGAGATAGTGTTCTGATTGCCTGGAGGGAGCAGTGGTATTATTTACTGCAAAATTGCCTCGCTTGATCCCCATTGGGTGAACTAGCAAGCTGAGACTAAATATTTCTTCTCTCCTGCGCGTCTCATATCCTCGACTCGAGCTCTCCCCTCTGCAGTGAGACGGCATCGGAAGTGGAAGTCTACCAGCTCTCAGCTCGATGGCTGTATCAAAGAGCTTAGAGGAAAATACTTAAACGCAGCGGGGGCGCGAGCACAACACGTCTCCTCGAATGAGTTCTCCGTGTCAGGATGAGGCGGTTCTCGGTGCTTCCGGGCCCTCTCCCGGCTGACCGTCCACAAAAGGATGGCAAAAGAAAAACAAGTAGTCTCTAGTCATGCAGGCTAAACAAGTGAAGTTTCTTCTCCAGCTTCTTCTTAAACTTCCGTGGTGATCCGCGGCACAGGCGAGCTTCCATCGGGTGGCAGGTGCGAGATGAATCACACGGGCTTGTAAAGGCATTGACTGAGGATAAAATTAACACATCACACATTTCCTGGAATACGTACTCGGGCACATGCAGCAGTTTGGTTTAAAAAAAAAACACACCCACACCCCGAGGCCACTTCTTCTCTTGGCACGGCGAACGCATCTCCCTGGAAATGGATTTGACACGATGATTGTGTTTGGGTTCCAACCGAAGTTCACGAGAGATGTCATTCGGGGTTTTGGAGCTGGGTAATGTAAAAATATGCTCCGTGAAAATCCGCGAGGAGAGAGGGTTGATTGGCTGGAAACATGACAGCAGCGTCCCGGCCCTTTAACACCGCGGCCTTAAATAACACATGGCAATTAATATTATTATTATCACACGTGGCTGTCTCCTCTCCATCACCCTTCGGTTCAAACAGGAAATGAGTGGGTTGATAATGATGCTCACTTCGTCTGGCACCTTTCTTTAATTACAAGCCTGGATGAGCCGTGCACGCTCTCGTCGTAGCTTCTCGTCAGCCCTTGAGTCCTTGTTTGTCCCATGTGGCTTCTGTTTCTATATTTTTTTCCAATATTCCACATCATGTCTTTTTCAAACCTGCCTGATCGGAATGAGGGAGGATATTAAAGTAAGCAAAGTTTGAAATATTTCCTAATGTAGTTTATTTTAAGACAGCTTTTCCAGAGGTCTGTTGAGAAACCGACACGATCTTCAGACTCAGGTTCAAAACTTAAATCAAGTTTAATGTGAATCAATGCAGCAACAAAGTTATTGCTGTACTTTTACTTTGAAGACAAATTGCTCAAGAGTTAGCCCCTATCCTCCTCTGTCCCTGTCCAATATGGATGAATGTTGGGACGTTTTATTGACTGAAGGCTCCCAGTCGCAGTCCAGTGCCGGATCAAGATGCTGTGGGGTGTCGGGCTCTGAGGATCCTCCTGTTCCACCCACTTCTTGAACACTGGGTATTAATTGGCAAAGAATCATTTGGGCGCCACTTTCTAATAAGTCACCGTTCCTCATCTTCCTGGAACATCATCCATCTTTGTAGAAATCAATATCGCTGACGGCAGGAACTGATACGGGCTAAATATGAGATTATTCATGAGGATCTGCGTTGCTGTGGTGTCATTTTTCATCATTTATGAGTTAAACAGAGATCCCAGTCTTGATTGCACTCTGCAGTACAGATTACTCTATAATGTGAAGCTTTCCTACGACCTGTTATTCATGGAATTTCTCATTAAAGGTGGGATTCATAAATTTTCTCTCCTGCTGTGGTTTCTTGCCAAGAGCTGAGCTTGGCAGGTGCTGCCACTTCCTTCTCTTAGATTGGACCGAGGACGAGACTGGACACTACGGGGACTCACTATCAGGCGAACGTAGAATGTCCCAAGTGATAAGAATTCCATATAATGTGGGCTGTATGTAATGATGGACGACATGTCTCCACTTCCTCCCACTTCATACACACACAACACTCCCTACAGCTGGTGGTTAAAGAGTTTTTAAAGAGACTCGTGGAGCTGCTGTGTCCAGTTCCTGCTGATGTTCCTCATCAAACCACCAGTTTCAGCTGTCAATCAGGAATGTTCTCAGCCTTTCCTGAGTCGTTTTAGCAGACACAGAGAAAGCCCAGAGTACGTCGCTTTACACATATATATATATATATATATGGCATTCAGGAAATTGCTGAGCTATGTGCTCTGTGTCTAACATAAGCGCAGGAATAATTAAGGGGGAATATTTCCTGTGCACGCCCACACTCTGGGCTCTGTTGTGTGTCTCCCGGGCCGCATGGCAACACAAGGCGAGTGTGGAAGCGCACGCAGCCTCGGAGGGGGGGGGGGGTAGGTTCATGTTTCTGCACAGTGTGTGGGTGCCTCTTTACATTCATCTAGTTTGTCCTAAACTTTATTTTGCCCACAACAGCTGTGTCTTAACCAAACACTCCCCCCTTTCTCTCCTCTTTTCCAGTAGCTAACAAATGATCATTTTTACCTTGGAGTGAAAAGAACACTGATCAATTTTAAAGGCTCAGTGTGAAGGGTTTAGTGACCTCTAGAGGTCAAGTCGCATCCTCATCTCACCCTCCCCAAGAGAACCTGTGGGGAACGTCAGTTGTCACCAGGTGTGGGTGTATACAGAGGGTGTTCACAGGTTATTTATTGTTGGAGCAGATGAACTGCTTTGATATTCAACACTATATTCAGTGTCTTTAATACATGTAGCTGGTCAGATCGATTTAAAGTTGCCCACCGGCTTCAGTTGTATGATCTAATGAAATGAAAGATTCAATTAAAGCTGTGCTGAATTCAGACTAAAGTTTTCATTTCATTTTTCATACTGCAGCGAGACACGCAGGAAATGAAAAGGCAGAATGGAAACGCTGACTCAAACATTGGAGGGAAGGCACGAAGGAAAACTTATGATTTCCTTTGCTCCTCCTGCGGCGTATAAAATATACATTGAGTTTTGGGTTTAATCCGCACGCTCGGTCGGAGCCGCTTGTGGCACCAAACTGCGACGTGGGTAAGAAACAATGATCGTGGTGTCCAATGACCCAAGAGGGAGCCACTCTGCGGAGGAAATTAAGCCTCTTTCAGCTCATCAGGGACGGCGAGGATGGATTGCTGCCGTTGAGGGAAATGACTTCACAAGCTGTAATTTACCAAACGACTAACAACATCACCCGGAGAAGAAATCACATTACACTGTTGCAACTCTCAGTGCGGCCACGTCTCTCGCGGTAAGGAGAGCTAATGCGTGATCTTTAACGGTAGCTTTAAAGTTCATCCAATCTAGTGAGAAGTAAGTCATCCGCGGGAAGCAGGGTTTCCTCAACCCCGTGAGACTCAGCACACGGGGACAGGCGCTGTATTAGCTGGATTCAATGTTATACAGAGGTGGCAATAGACAGCGCACTGATCACGTTTCATACCCAGAGGGTAGTGGTACAGTCTGATGGCGTGGGGGACAAAGGAGATGGACGAGTCGGGACAAGGAGGGCCTGCAACTTGAAACTCATGCGATTACAGGCTCTCTGGCCACACGAAACTAGAGCATCACAGTTAGACATCTGAATATTTATGCCGTGTTACCAGCAAATGTATGTTTGTGTTTCATCATCCTGTTATAGATCAATAGGAAAATAAATAAATAAATTGATAAATAATCTATGACATTTAGAAACATGTTTATTTTTGCTTTCTCAATTCAGGGTGGACGCAGCCTCTGGAGACGGTGGTGTGTTTTCAGTTCACTATGAAAGAAGAGAGAGAGTGAGATAGCAGCGGACCCAGCGACACATTGACACTGGGTGTGGCTGTGGCCGTGGCTCCTCCCACGGGAGCTTGCCCCTCCGTGTTCCAGCTAAAATCTCAAAGCGTTCCTATTCATCCACTTGCTCGTGTTCCTCTTCTTCACAGTGGAGAGAGAAATTTACTTCTGTATTGAGAAATAAGTGGGTATAAAACTAGCTTCAGCCATTCATAGATTTGTGTTTAGTAGTAGCACAGTAAAAGTGCAGTAATAATATTTTACACTTCATCCTCCATCTGGGTACCTTAAAAGAAAATCTCAATTAAAAACAATGGAGGATAGAGGTTATAATACGTGTCACACCCCAGACGAGGCTCGACAGGACGTCAAATGAATGGTAACAGAGAGGAAACGTAGAGGACGCAACAGCCTGTGAATCCCATTTGAATGAGGGAGGATGGAGTCAGCCCTCAGACCATCAGCGCCACACAGAGACTGAGATTTAATGAAAGACATCTCAACAGGGACTGACGTGAAAACAAGTGTTTCAGGTTTCTGTGACAAAGCCATGTCTGAGTGATGTCTCTCTGTGTGTGTGTGTGTGTGTGTGTGTGTGTGTGTGCTCATGCTTTATTAGATCCGTCACTAAACTCCACAGAAGCAGACGCTGACAAGTTCCGTTGAACTCTATTGGATCTATTGCTCCGACGCAGGAAGAGATGGCAGCGTGATTCTCCGCGTGGCGTGGAGCCTCCGCCACAGGAAGCTCGGACACGTGTGACCTCTGCCTGACAGACCTGCTGATGCGCCTGCAGACGCTGGCGTGTAGAAATGAATCTCAATTTCCTTTATTAATTTCAAACGTCACTACAACTTTGCCTCTAAGTGGACCTGACGCAACACTTCAGCTCCCCGACCACACAGGAAGAGGTGACACACACACACACACACGTGCACCTTTGACTGCTTCCAGTGGGGGAGGGGGGGTCTGCAGCAGTGGTTTAAATGTTAAACATGTTTGTGGCTCGGAGCGATAGGATTTCACTCTCAGTGTCTTACTTATATTCCACATTCCACCTGGAGAGTACTCTGAGATTTATGTGGAAATTAAAAGAGGCAACGAGAACCATTCCCAGCGTGCACACACACACAGAATGAATAAAGCTCTACATGGGAGAGCAGAGCGGCCAGGAGGAGGCTGGTGTGTACGTCACATGAGGGTGCACAGATGTCATAGTGTAGTTGCACACAAACAGTCACATTTAAAGAGACAGGCTTGTTAAAAGACAGTTAGGGACTCTAACGAATATGAAGAACCTTTATTCAGAGCCAGGGCTTGTCTGGGATTTGAACCCGCGACCTCTCGCACCCTAAGCGAGAATCATGGATTCATCTCCAACCACTTGTCCATTGAACTGAGAACATTCAAACCTGGACCAGGACTCAAACCCAGGACCTTCTTACTGTGAGACCGTGCCTCCCAGAGCGGAATATATTATTGGCTGATTTAAAAAAAGAGTGTTTTTAAAGCGGAGGGAGAGCAGCTTTCCCATCAGGACCCTGAGCACAGACCCGGCCGTGATGGTTTCCTATTGTTGTCTGAAACGGCACAGTCTGGCTTTGAGTCTCCTCCTGCACGCAGCTGCCAAGCAAAGCCAGCGTCGCGGCCAGATTTAGCATTTTGGATGAAATTATGTGTCGGGCCACATTTTCACACACACACACACACACACACAAAGTGAAATAAGCGGACCACGTGACAGCCACCGGCACGTTGAGCCTGCCCGGCGCAAAGGGGAATAACTTTATCTGAAATATGATGGCATCTGTCTCTCAAGCCGCAGCCTTCTCATTACAGGCAGTTTCTTTGACTGGTTGTTCAGACGTCAGCTGTCACAGTTCATCAGCCATGCCAAGGTAGGGGCAAAATAAGCAGCTGCCACAAGTCTCCTCGGCTGAGAAGGAGCCGTGTGGAGATAAATGCAGGGCCACGGCGCCGCAGCGCGAGCCCACATCTCGCCTGAACGCACGTCAGCAAATTAGAGGGTAATTGTTATTTTTGGAGGTGTTGGAACAAGTAAACAGGCTGTTCCTACCCACAGTGGCATATTTTTCTTAATAACAGAAATGTCTTTTCAATTACGTTTAGGGTCAAAGGAGAAATGCAGCGAAATGTTATCCGTAAGAAAAGCCATCATCAGGGACAGAGTCCACAACCAGACGAGCTCACATTTAAACATTAGGTGTCTTTTAGGACCCTCTGCCTGCCTCTCCTCAGACCCTGAGCTGATTGGAGCAACTCAGCGCACCTTGTTGCCGTTGTTCTTCTAAGTATTCGCACGCCAGCCGCACGCCAGCCGCACGTTTCCCACTGACGGCGTCACCACATCACTGACACACCTCAGGTCGGCCTTAAATATTTCTTCCTCCTTTTTGACAGCTCGTGCCAAGTTGGGGGCTCGTCGTCGTTTCCTTTGCTGGCGTTTTAGTGGATAGTTGTTGAACTTGCTGTGTGTGTGTGTCAGTGACCCTCCGTGCCCTGCCTGCTGGAAAGTAGGAGGGTCAGAAGGAGACATGGCTTCAGTGGTGTAGTTTGAAGCTCTGAAGGTCTTTAAGAAGTGCATGCTTTAATATTCATATTCCGTCTTGATGATGACATCACCCATCATCCACTCCCTCTGCGTTCCAGTCACGTGCAGCCTATGTAATGTGTAAGTGCTGGGAGGCAGTGGCCTCTGATGACTCAACTGCATCTAGTTACCTTGTGTTCAGGAGAAAGCAAAAATAAAAACAACCCAGATAAAACGCTGATTGTTCCCCCGAAAACAAAAGCCAGATGTTGGGTGTCGGTGTTCTGTCCAGTGTGAAAGGGACTTTTTTCTCCTCCACGGTGAAGTGAGGAGAAGAAGAAAAAGGAATCTGGAAGGTCGCATCGGCCTAAACACAGCACTGAACCAAACTCTCCCAGAGACTAAAGAAGTGATATAAAAAGTCTCCATGAAAGGACACAGCCCAAGGCCAGAGACGGGGGAAAGTCATTCTACAAAAGTACGTTTTAAGACAGGATTTGAATGTGGAAACTTGGAGCTGAGTGGAGGGACGGATTCTCTAGCAAACCCAGACCAGCTGACCACTTATTACCCATGATGCCCTTGCACGTGATTCAAAGCATTTCAAAGTGGATTTTGAAAGAGAGAGTGACATGCATGAGAATAACGTTGCTTTAGTCGGCACTCCCACTGGCAGACACACACAGCCCTGGTGATAAAAGAGCCATTCCAGTATCCTGGGCTTTGAACATAATACCACCGCGGAGGGATGTTTTATTGAATTGATGTGATGTGATCCCAGGAACATCTCATTTCACGATGCACTCCAAAGTTGCAACCAAGATCTTTATAGCTTTATGCTCATTTTATTTCATTCTTACTTTGTGAGCGGATTTTTCTTTCGCTGGGTCACATGAATTTGACTGAATGAAATTCTGCGGTTTTAAGAGAGCAGGGAGACAACGAAGCTCCGCCCCCCTTTCTCCATACTTTGAGTCTTGGAGCATTTGGAGGATTGCGTTCAGGGTTGAAAGGCAAAGATGTTCAGATTCTTCTGATTTCTTGACATGGGCTCAAGTGGACCTCAAGAGCTGCCGTTAACTTGTGTCTTTACGTCGTCATTTACCTAACATCCTGTCAGTGAACTTCCTGTACTGGTAGATAGGTGTCAGCGTGGTCAGGAGGAGAGATGGTGCCAAAGGGTGGCCGTAATCCGCCTAAATCCCCGAGAAGTTGCACATCTGACCGAAAGAGAAAATGAGTTCCTGGCTCTGTAACGATTTGTCACGCGGCACCATGAGAGGGGTGAGAGGCAGCGTCTCTAAAACTGTCTTACTTTTACTCTTTGCTGTTTCTTATCGCCGCCAAAAGCGGCCCAGCAGGAACCAGGAGGAATAATCACAAATAACAAGGACGACCTTGATCCTCGTGTGACCCCCCCCACACACACACACACACTGTTCCCGCCTGCTCAAGGGTACGGACATTACCTTATCCACCTCCTCTGGGCCCTCCGGTGCGCCGATGTGCTGCTGCTGCACACGCCGCTCCTTCGCCATGACGCCTTGTGTTTATCCCAGACTGAGACAAGGGACAAGATGCCAGGAATAACAGATAGTTGTAACCAGTCTCTAATGTGGAAAGCAGCTGTAAAAAAAAAGCTAGTCTTATCTTTCATCTGGGCCTTTTGGATGCACTGTCAAGGACACAGCCAGGTAAAATAGGTTTGATGAATGAGTCTTTATCTGCAGCTCTGTGGGAGCAGCCATGATTTGGTTTCAAGGCTCGGCAGCACCAGACGTTGCTTGCAGTGATGTCAGAGGCTATATGAGCGCCGCGATAACCTCTCGTGTTTCCAGTGCAAACACCGAGCTTTTTAAACGAGTGTAAAACCACTTCTGCTTTGAACCGCTGTGTGTACCAGTGATTGCTTTCCATAATCATACACTCCGAAGCCAAAACACATCCGCAGACAGGCCTGTCGAGCCAGTGGCTCCGGATGAAATGCAGTGTTTCCTGCAGATGGATCCCATGGGAGCTCCTTGAGAGAGCTAATCTATGACTTCTGATAATATCCAAGCGTTTTGCAATTTGCTTGAATATGATTGATGCCCGATATCTGGCTGAATGAACAGGGCTCTGTGCTGGGCTAAATGCTAAAAGAGAAAAAAAAACACGACAGGCAACTAAAAGCTTTTACAGGGAAGAAGTGTTGGTTCCTGGTTAGACTCACAGATTCAGATAAGAGTATCGACTAGAACGGTCAGAGTGTCAGAACCGCTCTGGACCGTTTCTTACATAGATATTAAAACACTGGGAAGGTAAACAACAGCTCCACCAAAGTTTGAGAAGAAACCTTTCCAGTAAAGTACGGTGTATTAATTATTATTACTCAGTCTGACACTTGTTTTTTTGTCCTACAAAGTTAGTGAGAGTGGTTAAACCACAATAGTCCATTGATCACTGGCACACATTAGATATTAAATATATGTGTATATAGATATAAATCCTACAAACACTGAGTGGTGCCGCTTTAGGGTTTTTGTGCTAATTGTGTTGTTTGTACTTCCAGGACAGGTGTGTAGGTCACTCATGTGAGGAGAGACCAGGCTGTGATTGGGGACGGGGCCCTATCTTGGAACATGTGTCCCCCTCAAGCTTGTTGTGAGTGACAGGCGCACATCTGAGTGTGTGGTCAGTGAAAACCTTATGGATTTATCACACACACAGCAGCAAACATAAAATGGCTCCATAATCTGTGACGGGGATGGACTTGTCAGAGTGCTTTAGTGCAGTGTAGCTTTCTGAGAGAAACGAATTTCCACTCCCTGTGACATCGGAAATGTGTGTAATTGCCTCAAGACATTTACCTTTTTTTAATAAAAGTAAATTCTGTAGTAGAAAGTAATGGAAGCTGAGGGCAGCTGAGGGCAATATTTCTTACCTTGTTAAATGTGACAAAATATATAATACACAAATTATTAACCGAGCCTGTCAAAGGCTACCCCCCCCCCCCCCCCCCCCCCCCCCCCCCCCCGCCTGTCAAAGGCTCCCCCCCCCCCCCCCGCGCCCCCGCGCCCCCGCCACACCTGCTCATGCTCCAAATAATAATCAGATTCAAATCAGCTCCTCCAGTGAGAACAGACTGAAGGCAAATAATGCGTTCATTCCTACCTGGGCTTTGAACATGCCCCGGCTATAATAGTCCCATTGCTGCAGTCTGTACAGAGCCGTATAGGATTTAAGCCAGTCTTTCAGGTGCAGCTCTTTGATTCACACGCTGTGACTCTACTACAGAAGCGGCTTGCTCAGACTAATACTATACAGGATTTTTCAGGTGATGTATTTCGTCTGTCAGGGAAATTCAGCGTAAGCCAACACAGCATTTAGATATCGCCAAATGACTCTGCAGCGGTCCCCAGTGTCTGCAGTGTTTGCTTGTTGGGGGGGGCGCTGTTCCACTTATAGAAAATGATTTGGGTGAACATTTGCAAACAGAGGTCTTTTTCCCCTCCACTCTAATTAAACATTGTGAGTCTTTTTCGGGGACGGAGGAGAGAGCTCGTGGCACCTACAAGCCATGAAAACACAAGACATATGTTCGTGAGCAGCACAAGAATCAATCATGCAACTTAGCAGAGGAAATGTATTTTATAGCCTATATTACGCTGATACCGACATAAGCATATAAATGAATGCATTGGAATTGAGAGAAATGTCTTTGTATGGCGGCACACCAACAAATGGACTAACCTGGCTCTGGAAATGTGTCTCATCACTTTAGGGCTCAGCTGAAGGTGAGGCCCGCTGTGGGAAGTGCAACAGCGGCACCCAGTGGCCATGTGACGACATAACAGCCTGATTCCTGATGTGCATTGAAGCCAAAAACAAACTGCTAAACGACAACACGACAGAATTAAATACAGACAGGACAAAAGGGAAATAGAGATAGAGATTTTAACTGTGACTTTGAAACCACCATTTCTATTACCACCAGTATTTGTCTATATTTTGTATATGTATATGTTTGAGAGGGTACAGGTATATTACAGTGTAATTGCTTTTAAATGATTATACTTTGTTCTCCTTTTCATTGGCAGAAACATTTCCTAAAAGCATAGCTGTACCCTGATAACAGCTGGGTCTCACCCTCTCAGAGATCACGCTAAAGTCCATCCCCAGTTGGTACGGCAGGATATTACCCAGATTCATCACTGACAGCCCATTACTGCAGCCATGTGCTGCACAGGCATCTCCTTCGTGAGTAGTTCACGTCACCTGTCCAGAGCAAGAGTGGTTATCAGATCTGCCTCCTCAAAGGTTTCCGGCCGCTGCTGAGAGAATAAACAAACGTGCAAAATCCTGTTGAACTTAGGTCCCAGACCATATGCCAGTGCAGGAAGTGGCAGCAAAAGTGCCAGGTGAGAACATTTTAATCACCTTTGAAATGAGCGATTAGAATAATTATTTCAGGTGAGAGAGATGGCTCCCGCTATTACCAACCCTCTGTTCAATATCACAACAAATGAGTTCATTAGTATGAGTTGTGCTTGCCTAGTGGTTTGGAAAGCCTCCAGTGGCAACTTGCTTATTACTCCCTGTGTGTGGAGCATGTAATTAGCATTCATCAAGTGTTGTGTTTATATAACATCCCTCCTTGTAAATTAAATTTTGATAATAGTGTTACCTGCCTGATCGAGGGGTGTCTTGCTTGCGAAGCTGAGTTATTACACTGGATGTCAACAAAGTGATCTGAACCAACAACATGTGTTCACCTAAAAGTTATGACAAACTTAAAATGTTGTCGTGTTATGTTTATAGGCCCTTTGAGTTATTGTTTTTCTATTTCACCTCACCAAAACATCACTGAGAAAGTTCATTCAAATTCAGAATGTCAGAAAAGAGCCATATCGACAAATTACTTATTTACAACACATTAAAAAATAAGATCAAGTTAGTCTCCGGAAAACAAACCGATGAGTAAACGTTAAAGAGTGTTGACGTCACTACAACGCAATAATTAAATCGATGTCAATCAAGTGAATGTGTCTTGAAAGAGAGTGTTTCTGTGTTTTAGGTTGGACTGAGAACTTTAGTTCCGTGTGCTGGGGGACGGGTTTGCAGTGCGCACCCACTTCCTGATGATCCTGCGGAGAATAAAAATACTCTCCTAGCTTAGCCTGCTAGCCGAGTTATGAAAAAAGTTATGTTTCCGCTCTCAAGTGGATAGAGGGCGAGCGGTTTGAGACATGGACGCTATTCCTTGGGTTTCCGTGCATGAATAGGAGAAAACAGCCCCATGTCCAGTGAGCCGGCACCGGTGACAAGTCAACTGCGAAGGGTTGGATAGTTGAAGCTAACAAGTCCCCGTTAGCTAGCGTTAGCAGCCAGGCTAGCTAACACAGGCTAGGCCTTAGGAATCGTATCTGTCCTTCCGACTGTAACCCCGTTCCACTAAACCGTGCTCAGCGCCGGCGCACGGGGATGCTATGGATCCCTAACTTGCCTCCACGTATGTCAAAAGGTAAATGTGTTGTTGCATAACTTTCCGTGAGTCTGTGCAAGGTAGCTACACCAAGCTCTGCTAGTTAAGCTACGCAGTTAGCCAGTTGGCTGGCTGCATCACTAGCTCGTTTGACAGGTCGCGACATCGTGTGAAACTAACCGTGCAGCCACTTCTCTCGGCAGCTGTCGTCTCGTTAAACCGAGCGTGTACGTGCCGAGTTATTAAGAAAGTCTGGCAATGAGGAAACATGACTCAAAGCGAATGAACCGTGGCCAGACGCCGGGCTGTAACTTGTTGTTTATCTGTCTGTGATGCGTTTCTGCTCAGTGAGCCACTAGCAGACGTTAGCTGGTAATGTCTCAAACGCTGCCCTCCGCCGACATGCTTGAAACACCACCTGGATACCCGTTTGAAGAAATCAACTATGAAGACATCGAAGTCGAGGAGGTACGTTTAGTGTTCATCTCTGTGGCCTGTCTGAAAGAACGTGTCTGTAACCTGGAGAAGACTATGGTGCATGGGGCTTGAATATATAGGTTACTGGAAACTGAGTCTGGAATGAACACACAGTGAGAAGGAAGTCTAGCCACCAGAGAAAACTCCAATATGAATAGAGATGCTAAAATAAGTTATTGAAGCAGAATACAAAGTTGTGCATCTGGCTAACTTATCCTGTAAAGTGACTGCACAGCAGATGCCATTGTATGCTTTAAAGAAACAATGAAAACACTGTAAAAGTAATGGTAACCAGAGGTTTTCCACTAAATGTACTCCAATGCCTGGTCAGTGTTCTGCACAGGGGGTGGTCTGTACCGTCCATGATGTCCAACAGTCTGTTTAGGGCCGGCTCTCCTCACCAGTCTGTCTACCCCCAACACAGCTCAGCATTAAAGAGCTCTCTCAACCACTTACCAGTAAAGCATATCCTGCAGAATACTTGCAAGTAACTATGTTATCTGTATTTTTCCAGGTTGTGGGGAGAGGAGCGTTTGGAGTTGTATGCAAAGCCAAATGGAAAGGCAAAGATGTTGCAATCAAGACCATTGAGAGCGAGTCGGAGAGGAAAGCCTTCATGGTTGAGGTAATAATCCTTCTACTAGTTCAGTTGACAAAAGATGCTGTCAGACATATCTGCAGCATCTTTCAGTTGCTACAGCAGTGTTAATTCTTTTGTGCTCTAGGTTATGTGATTTTCAGAGGCAAAACTGAAGAACAGGATATGAATATCTCAAGATGAAAAAGTGGTGTCATACACATTGAAGGCTGACCAAGATGTTAAGAGATCTTAGGAGGAGGGAGTCTGTTTTCAGTCAGACCTTTCATTCTGTCTGACATTTCCCTTTTTTCTTCAGGTCCGGCAGCTTTCACGTGTGAACCACCCCAACATCGTGAAGTTGTATGGTTCCTGCAATAAACCAGTAAGTTACCTGGATCATTTTTCTTCGTAAGACTTATTTAGCTTTGCAGCCATGATAATGCTCCAACGCTCCATTGGTGTATCTCACGATGTTTTGTCTGTTTGGTTAATTCTGCTCTATGGTTTCTTTCCCTCTCAGGTATGCCTAGTGATGGAATATGCTGAAGGCGGGTCTTTGTATAATGGTGAGTCATTGTGAATTTCTTGTACAAAATGTACAAAAATACTGTACATTTTCCAGTGTGCTAGATGAACACAGCCGTGCACAGACATGAGAAGCAGCCCTGTTCAGTTCTCCTCCCACTGTGTGCATGTTCAGTCCCTCGTCCAGTGCCTTTATCAGATACTTTCACAGTGACACTCTGTAAATGTCGGGTTTCTTCTTGCGTTATACATTCAAAGGCATGTGGTCAAGTATTAATAAGTAATATGTAGTCATGCTATCGTTTCTTTAGCTGTCCCATGTTTTCACATGCACTACTTTGTCAGGGGCTCGCCTTTCGTTGGTTCACGTTCGTCTTAGATCTGAACACACCATCGAAAGTAAAAGTTGACATCCTCCCACACCGCTCTCTGAGCTGCCAGCCCGATACTGGAGCATGAGAATGTCACAGCAGACAACAGGAACAGGTTTTGCTGCCCTCCATTAATGTCACTCATCTCTACTTCATTTTAGGAACAGAGGCAGGAAGTACTTATTAATTCGACTGCAGAAATCACATGATTTTGATTAATCCTGGAAGTCTTTAAACTACGTATTCTCAGGTCTCCCCTCTTGAATAAACTCGTAAAAAAGAAACTACACCACGACATTAGCCCTGCGTGTTATGTTGGTGTGTGGCTGCCTGGTTCCTCTGGAACATGTTTTACCTGTGGTTGTTGTGACTGTGCTCTCTTGTCCACAGTGCTGCATGGTGCTGAACCCCTCCCCTATTACACTGCTTCCCATGCCATGAGCTGGTGTTTACAGTGTTCCCAAGGCGTGGCCTATCTCCATGGCATGAAACCAAAGGCTCTCATTCACAGGGACCTCAAGCCACCCAAGTATGCTCCTCCTCACCTTACACACTCCTGCCTCCAGGTTCACTGTGCCAGCAGAGTGCCTTATTCCTGAAGCTACTTTAATGCTATTCATTCTGTTGTTCAGGCTTTCTAAGTGCAGAGTGGATGATAATCTCAATATACAGTATATATATCTTGCGTATATGCATAGTGTTTTTAAACAACCACTGTCGGTCAAAGTGGCGAACAGGCTTAGAGCTATTTTTTAAAAAGCCTGAAAAAACTCTCTATATTTTATATTGTAAGGGAAGATATTGTGAATTGTCTGAATTTATGTAGGGCTTTTTCTAGTCTCGATGACCTTAAGGCACAGTTTATTTATACAAACACATTCCTAGAGCTGCACGCAGATCAGGAAGACTAGGATTGAACCGCTGTCCATTTGGCTACAAGACGACCTCCCTATCCCCACAGCATTAAAATTAAATTAGAATTAGAATTAGAGGTCCTGGCACACCAAGTGAAATTTAATCAGATTCACTTCATCCAGCAAGGACTGCACAAATATTTCTTGGCTGTGACAAGTGTTGTGTGTGGCCATTTAGAACCGTACTTAAATCAACAGACTCTAACTCAGCCCCCCTCAGCACTTCAGTAACACAGCACTGCTGAGGATAGCCCGCTCCCAGAGGTTGTCAGATGGAGACGAACGCTCCTGGCAGGATTCTCAGGGAAAGACCAGCTGTTGTAGAGTGTTGTGTAGTTTCCAAGAATTACAAGGTTATATTGTGACAAATAGTCTAGTTCTTCCTGGAGTTACTATCAGGAGTGTACCTGCACTTCTTTGTTCTTGGACAGGATTACGTTTGTATACCATGTCAGGTTAAGGCACAGTTTGAACTCCAGTAAATTCTCATCTTTTCAAGTTCAAGGGTTCTCAGTGGTGTTTAACTTCCAAGGTCTTTGTGTCAGTCTGCTTCTAGTGGCGGGCGGCACCGTGCTGAAGATATGTGACTTTGGAACAGCCTGCGACATTCAGACGCACATGACCAACAACAAAGGAAGTGCGGCGTGGATGGCCCCAGAGGTGTTTGAAGGCAAGCATTTATTTAGATAACTTTCCCTTTTCTTTTCTCACCTCAGACATAATCATTTGTTTCCACTGTTTCTTTTTGATTATTTGTCAGAATAACTACAGATAATTGGACTGCTTTTGGTGGCTATATTATTTTCTCCTCCTCCCTTTGAAAACAGAAATGAGACAGAAAATGCTGTGCTTTCCCAAACACATCCTCCTCCTCCCCACTGTGGAGAATACCTGTTTCCAGTGATGTCAAACAGAGTGGCACATGTTTGTGTTTTGTTCTCTGTCTGCACGGTTCCTAAGTGTCGCTGTGTGTTCCTCTGCTTGCAGGCAGCAATTACAGCGAGAAGTGCGACGTGTTCAGCTGGGGGATCATTCTCTGGGAGGTGATCACTCGCAGGAAGCCCTTTGACGAAATTGGAGGACCGGCTTTTCGCATCATGTGGGCTGTGCACAATGGTGAGTCACCGACCGTTCATGGTGGGGTTACGGAGCAAAGGCCAAGTCCAGCTGTCGGCCGCTGGGAGCTCCGAGATGCGCCCGCCCAGCTACGCCTGCTGGGCCACTGTGAAAGTAAAGAGCCTGGCAGAAAAGAGGCAGCGCTGCACTCCCTGCAGTTTATTCTGGTCAAGAGATGGATGAAGGAGAATACTAATGCGACACTAATAACACCTGGGGATAAGTCGGATAATTTTCACCACTGAATCTTCCTGTCTGAGTCATTACTGGCTCGAGCAGCAGCACACAAGACCTTAGAACACATTTGGGATATTTCCTTGCTTGTCTTCTGTGATTTAAATGTTCCTTTGGCTGTGTGTAATGTAACTATTAAAAAAAGAAAAAACCCTTCTCTCTCTACGTTCAGGTACGAGACCTCCTTTAATCAAAAACTTGCCCAAGCCCATCGAGAGTCTGATGACTCGCTGTTGGTCTAAAGACCCCTCTCAGCGGCCTTCTATGGAGGAGATAGTGAAGATCATGACTCATCTGATGAAGGTAATCTGTCCCCACATGCTGCTCACCACCAACCGTTAAGGCTTCCATTAACCTGAGGTGGCTGAATCAGTTCACCTGACGTAAGCAGTTGAATCACAGAGGTCAGAAAAGGTAAAACTTTAAATACACTAAGTACATTGAAATGTTTTTACTACAGATGCAGGTACTTAGGACACCCCAGGCAATGATGGCTTTGATTGTACCTGCTTCCATGACAGTTTTATCGGCCTGATACTAAATTCACACCACAACACATATTCACCTAATTACTTGAACCACAAACCTGCCTGTTTTTTTCATTCACTTCACAAGAACACACCTGTTCCGTTTCACTGCACAGAAATAACTTTATGTTTAGTTATTGTGTAAGACACGTTTTCATATGCAGTGAGCTTGGATAAAGACATTTGTTGAATCCAGCTTTACCTGCTCGTTGTCCTGCCTTTTTGCAGCACTTCCCTGGATACGATGTACCCCTGCAGTATCCATACCAGTATTCAGATGATGGACAGAGCAACTCTGCAACTAGTACAGGTACAAACGTTTTCGTCCAGCGTGTAACACGTGGGGTTGGCATCACAGAACTGAGTATCGCTTGGAACAATCTTTTTATTGACGCTTATTCACTGAGATGATGATCTTATTTTAGCTGTCTAGCAGTACACAAAGCAGTGCTGGAGCATTACAGTTGCAGGCTGTAAACTTTACAAACGAGTTTAGTATTAAAATAAGCAAACCACAAAACTACCCCTGTGGAAAACCTAGATGCTTTTTTTAGATAGATCATCTCAGGTCTTTGAATTTTTTTTCCCAATGTTCCTTCTTTCACTAAAGGTCAAGAACTTATGATAAAAGACAATAGCTGAGCATGTCCTGTTTCGTGGGATTAACAGGTTCATATGTGGACTACACTGGCACCAGCACAAGCAACAAAAGCGATGCAAACATGGAGCACAGCGATTCTCAAGGGAGCAACGACACGATCAAGATCACTCCTCAGTTTGCACCTTACTTCAAGCCAAAGGTACGGCCGTCCCTTAGGGCTCGATCAAAACCTCTCAACGTTGCTGTTAACACCAAATACAAACAGAGCTGTGGAGTGATTATTTTTCCTCTTCTCTTTCAGTCAGACCCATTGAGAACTCTGCCTCTGTCCAGAGGAGGCAGCGTTGAGAGTCTGCCTTCACGGACACAGTGCCTGGCGTCGTCTGACAGCAAAAGAATGAGCGCTGACCTGTCAGAGCTGGAGCCCAAGATGCCATTTGCACCTTCAGGTAATGTCATGCGTTTCAGAGCACAAAGTTTAACGTCATGAGACGAGCTGATAAAGGACAAGACATAGGCATGGTGATAGTTTTATTTAATACCCAAGTGTAGACATTGAAGGCATGCAGCGTTGTTGTCAAGGCGAGCCTTGCTGGAATGAGGCATTTCAGTCCCCAAGAAGCTGCAAAGACCAAAATCTGAGTCAGATTCTTTGTCATGTGCTTACGTTGCTGGGAGGTAAAGATTGAGCCAGACCCAGCTGTCAGCCCCACCCCTCTCCAAATGCTCTCAAAGAAAAAACAAACACATTTGCCAGTGATGTCCTGACGAAATTTCACCTTGAAACATTTCACATGTTTTTGTCGATTTAACTGATTTCAAGATAAGAGCGTTTGTGTCATTCATGCATGCTGTTGTCTGTTGCCGAGGAACGTTAGTGCATTGGCTGCACAGTGCCTGGAATGGACGAGGTGCATGCTGCCCTTGCACATACACTGTATGCTCTGCATGTGTGTGGTCTACGTGTCCAGTCCAGTCCAGTCCGTCCGGCCGTGGGCTCCGTCCCCCCCCTCAGTCTGTCCCAGTCTGCATGCTTGTTGTGTACGCAGCTGTATGTGTGTATGTTTTTCCGCAGCACGCCCACAGTATAAACGAGGCCACCGTAAAACAGCATCATTCGGCACCATTCTGGATGTCCCCAAGATCGTCATAACAGGTACAGGTACTGGACCAATGGGCTTCCTGATGACTGGGTGGAGCTGGCTTGGCCCCACCCACCCTGTGGGTTGCAGTGCTCCTGTGTGTCACTCCATGTTATGGCCCTCACAGAATTTTCATTTTCATTAAATGTGTCACCATAGACGCAATAATGACAAATTTTGGATCGAGTCAAAGCAGGTCCTGGAGTTACACACATCAGTGTTGTCTTATGTCTTCGCCCTGCTCTGTGGGCAGAAACAGAACATGAGTTAAAATTGGAGCTTTCTCATCTGTTACCACCTTTAATATCTAATGTTTAGTGACAGCTAATTAGTCCTCCTCTGAGGCTAATGAACCTTTCCTTTTAGAATTTCATTAAGAGCAAAAATCCAAATTTCTTGACATCAGGTGTCACACATGAGACAAGCTTCGTAACTCATGGCCCTGTCCTCTCTCTGGCCTGGCTGCAGTGGGTCATGGGCAGCAGGAGTCAACCACAACACAACCACCTCTCTGTATTTGAGCTTGTCCTTGCCTTCCTTGCACAAAGGACAGTGAGAAAGCATGGCATGCCCCCCCCCCTCCTCCTCCTCCTCCTCCTCCTCTTGCTCTCTTTACATCCATTAACTTTGAAAAAGTCATTTTGATTAATCTCCCTCAGACTGAAGGTCAGAGCTATTATTACAAGCAGAGATACGGATGAAAGGGCTGGGACAGCTCCGGGTGACAGAAAAGGCTTCTAATTTGGAGGCGTGAGAAACCTGTTGAATGAGAGGATATTTGAATCCAGTGACTGAAGGAGTCAGCTGGTGCATGTTATGAAAGGTAGGGCACTTTCTGCAGGTACACCTCCAGCATTCATTCCTGGTCGATGTCGGCAGGGGTGTAGTGGTACGGTATCCAGAGTCCACTGTGTGGCTATGTACCTCTGGCATGAGGTTATGTAATGTGTTTTTTTCATCAAGAAAAGAAATCCTCTAATAGAATAAAATAAAAACGTCTCATTCAGACTGGTGCTTAACTCTCAATAGTGAAGTTAAACTGGCTGTAAAGTAAGAAAACATGTCGTAGATTAGTACATTCTCTGTAAAGGTAAATTGTCTGCTGCTAACATTTTGCTTTGCGAGTTACTCTCATGTAGGGTTGCACCCTAATGATTAATACAACTCAACTTCAATACATTTTTTGATTAATATATTAATTAATTTGACCAAAATATTTCCTCAGAGGTCCCAAACATCATAATGTCTAACATGTGTTTTGATTAATTGTGTACTAACAGAATATTATTTTTTTATACAATGAATTTACATGTGGTTGCTTATCTTTTACTTATTGTTTGGCATTTGATATGTGTACTTCACTTGTAATAGTGAAACCCAAACAACAGTACCCACTCCCTGTTTTTTATTTATAACTCCAGGAGTTGTTAATATCTTCATTTTTTCCATCAGATACTGAAGTACAATGAAGTAGTACTATGCCATTATCATGTCTCACTGCCAAAGCTCTCCAGGTATTTGTTGCACTAATAATTTGTGTTCCTCTCATACTAGGTGTAACCTACAGAAAATACTGCATTTGCGTTAGACATCATAGAGAAGTGTGGCCCACCAAGACTCCATGCTCAATAGAACATCTTGACCTAAAGAATTCTAGATGTATTGTTGTTGTATGATAGTAACAGAAGAAAAAGAAGGATTGTATTGAATACAACAACAGCAGCACTCACTTGCAGCCAAAGGTTAAATAGAAGGGTCCTGGCCTCACAAGGAATGTTGATGTGTTTATATCTTAGTATCAGGTTGGCATAAACATTCACTTGAACTCAAAAATAAAGTGATTTTGGTTTGTGGAGGTCACGGTGGAATTGCATGAGATTGCATGTGATTACGTTTCAGAGGCCAAAGGTCACGGTGACCTGTGGTTACATAAATCTGGAGGAAAGGTGATTTGTGATTTGTATGGGTACTGCAGTGGTGGAGGAGGTTTATAACCAGAGTGCTGTAATTCTAGTTTGTGTGTTTGTGCTTTGTCGTCTTTGTTGTGCTGTAGATGGAGCTTCTTCTCTGTTTAGACAGCTTAGCCCAGCAGTCTGTGTCTGTCGTGAGTAAATGTGCAATTGTCAGCTCCAGGTCATACACTGTGGACTCGGCAGTCCCAAGGTAACTTAGTACCTTGGTATACTTCATTTTGAACTCATACAAACATCTTCAGAAAAAACTGAAAAAGAATGGAAAAAGTATTATGGATCACTTGATTGACATTCACTTATGTTAGAGATAAATTATATTTGTGGGGGGGGTAGGGGCAGTGTGGTACCGCCCAGGTCCCAGGGAACCTTGTCCTCAGCTCACCACCGACCTGTAACCCAAACCAGCCAGGCGGTGCAAACCCTTTACATAAGCAGGCTCAGCTATTTCTGTGGATAGATTTGCTCTTCAGCGATGGATGCGTCTACTTGTCGTGCACCGCCGCTGCAGCTGGGCGATTAGAGCGCCGCCGCTGCGTTCCAGCGATGCCGCAGCACATGTCGACAGGCCAGACTGTAAATGGTTTAAATCACTGCAGCTGTTCACCGTGGGTCTGGGTCCCCTCTTACCCACCAGCACCACAATCGATCCCACGCTGTTACTAACTTTAAACTGTTCTTGATTTCATTCTCTCCCCTGCCCCGTCCGTCCCGTCCACAGCCACGTGTGAGTCTCAGAGACGGCGCTCTGTGCAGGATCTGCCAGGCATCAGCACAGAGTCCAGCCAGGTAAGAAGGAATGAATGGCAGCACAGATCATGATGTTAGGGTGACTTATGGGGCGGGGAATCGACCTTAGTCTGAATGTTTTTAGCTACAGCTGCTTGCTTTGAGTTCGGAAACGTACTCACATATATTAAGATCTCCCGTCTGTTTCTCTGCCTGTGCACTCTGGTCAGTATTTATATCATCTTGTCATGAAGCGGTGACCAACTAACAGTCACACTGAATTATGGGAGTTTGCCTGTGGCAGACACCTGTTGGTGAGCTCTCTCCCTCAACCGTGGTTCTATTGCTTCACTTAGCGATAGCTTTGATCTGTCAGAACCAGGAAAATGAAGATATTAGTGGAGGAACAGCACGTGCATTATTAGCCAACCCCACTGGGGGCAACTCGAGGGTTTGTTTCACCCGTTGATTGACGAGGGCCTTTGATTTCCTCACGCACAAGGCTGGTTTGTGTGCGTCCTCTTGCAGGGGAGCAGGAACAGCAGCAGGTCTTCCAGTCCTAGTGTGAGAATGATGCCACCTGATAAGACGAGCAGCAGAGGTTACTTCTCCCCTGAGGATCCCACAGGTACTTACAACAACAGTACGCCACAGAGAATCTGGAAATATCTCAACTGAGTATGAGATATGTTTACCTATGAGTGTGAGTGTGGATTATTGTCTCTGAGAATGAGCTCTGTGATGGTCTGAAGACCTGTCCATGATGTACACACCCTCTCACCCGTTGTCAGCTAGGCTGAATTCCTGTGCAGACGTCATGAGTCTCTCCTCATGACAGACATGTGGGGTAATAGCAACAGACCTCTCTCTCTCTCTCTCTCCCCCCTCAGACACCAACGGCTCAGACAATTCCATTCCCATGGCCTATCTCACCCTGGACCACCAGCTGCAGGTACAACATCCCATCAGCCTCCAGCTACGCTGTGTGTACATTTATATGCTGTCAACTTTAGTTGTGTCCTGGTGGTTTTGCAGCCGACCTCTTTTCTCTCAAAGATGAATTAAAGGACGCTGTAAAAACCGTCCCTGAAAAGGTGGAACTAATGCGAATATAAACACACTGTTAATCATCAGTGAGGTGTGTTCTGCTCTGCTCGGGCTCCAGCTGCTGTTCGGCCCCAGCAGACCTTTTTAAAGTCGCTTAACAGCAACGTGTGTGTGTGTGTCTGCAGCCCCTCGCTCCCTGTCCCAACTCCAAAGAGTCCATGGCTGTGTTTGAGCAGCACTGCAAGATGGCCCAGGAATATCTGAAGGTGCAGACAGAGATCGCCCTGCTGATCCAGAGAAAGTAAGAACGCGGCAAGCCCCTTCTCCTCGTCTGTTGAGTCAGATCAGTTCACTGAGTGTGTCACCACTGGAGGGAAGCGTGTTGTCGCTCCACGACAACTCGGTGTGACGTTAATGAGGAGCACTGAGAGTAGAAAGGGTAAAGTGAGGCCAAGCACCAAATTTAGGAGACAAATCTGACATGGCACACGAAAACAAGTGTTTGACTAAACAGCTCATCTGTTATTTATAGAACCTGGTGGAATTAGAGTTTTCCTCAAAGATCGCGGCTGCGTTCACACCTCCCGTCTTTATTCTGGAGCCAAATCCAGTGGCTCAATGTTTGGCCCGAACATCACCGCATCTCCCAAAACATGAATCTTAATTTGAAGTTTACACTCTGTTATGTAATCGTGGGCCAGTTAATCCACTTAAATAACCACACTGCTATTCAGCAAGGAAAAATCCTGGGTTCCCACACATCCCAGAAATGAGCGATTTCTCTGCTTGAAAATACTTGAACATTGTATGATGATATTATGATGCCGGTGAATCCTGTGTGCAGGAAGGAGCTGATTGCTGAACTGGACCAAGATGAGAAGGACCAGCAGAACACGTCTCGTCTGGTGCAGGAGCACAAGAAGCTGCTGGAGGAGAACAAGAGTCTGTCCACGTACTACCAGAAGTGCAAAAAACAGCTGGAGCTGATACGAGTGCAGCAACAGAAGAGACAGGGAACGTCCTGATGAGACACATGAACCACTACTGTCCCTCCCTCCCCTTCTGCTGCCCCCACGCTCCCTCCCCCAGCACAATACCACCACCACCACCACCCCCCCGCCCTCATGCTCTGCTCTACACACGTTCTCCCAGTCCAGCTTTGTAAAGAGACCTGCACTCTACTGTGTCCTGCATGTTGCATTCAGACCTGTCCTCCTGAGGACGGAAGACGTCCACTGTACATACATTTGCACATGGTTGCAGTGAATTCTGTGACAGCGCAGACCAAACAATCACCGCCCCCCCACTCCCCCCCCACACACACCACCCTGCTTCTACGCCCCTGGTCAGCCGCCGCAGCTCTGTCCGGGCGGATGTGTGATGGCGAGCGGGTCGGGGCGTCTCTTTGCGTTTGCTCTCAGGGCGTCTTGGGCTTGCCCTGGTCACTCCTCACTGGCTGACAGCAGCACCGTCCTCCACAATGTGAAAACCAAGACCAAAGGCGTCTTGGCAGAAAGCGTGACTCGTATGCAGATGTTTCAGAGAAACGAGGATGTCTGAAACCAGCTCTACCGTGTGAACGTGGAATCCCTGTTATGCAAAACACACTCTCCCTAAATCCACCTATTTATCTCTCCCTTCTCTCTCTCTCTCTCCGTGAGCATGAGCCCGTCCACAGGTTTACTCTCTCCAGGTGATGGTTCAGTCCAGACAGGGATGCACTTGATGTCAGACATCGCAGTGAAACGATGCTCCAGCCCCCGAGTCTCCAACTATGGATTCCCTTATTTTGACTTCAGTATTGTTTTTTTTTTTTTTTTTTTTGCGTGTCCATGTTTTTGTCTTTTCTATCAGTAGTTCACTTTGTATGGTAGCTCGTGCGTCATGTTTTCGCATTAGGACATATTTTATCTGGGAATGTCCCTAAAGGCAAAATACTTGGGTCTATAATTCCCTATACGGAGTCTAGTTTGTTTTTAGTTCACATGTTGCCTTAGGAGTTGCCTACATTTTAAGTGCTTGTTTTATGTAACATTTAGTGGGGATGAACCCTAAACTCTCGATGGACATTGACTGGAAGGACTGAGAGGAATGTATGTCTGCAAGACAACGACTGTGTTGTAAAAGCTTCACATCCCCCAAAAAATGGACAAGTCCTCAAAAAAGAGGCATTTGATTTCATTTTTCTTTTCTCGTTCTCTCATCCCAAGTATTTTTGCACAATAGCTACTTTGGTTCTGGTTCGTGTTCAGTTCTTATTTCTCATTTAGATCAGTTCTGTTTCAGGAGTTCAAGAGTTGAAGAGTCTGAAGCTGTTTCTGTCGAGAAGGGAAACTCACTTCCCTCCGATCAGTTTTCTTCTTAGCTACCACGCAAACACACAGTGTTTCCTGAATGTTCGGGAAATGAGGTACAGTACAAGTCAAAGGCATTCTGAAATAAACTGAAGGTGAAAAGATGCGGGGTTTATTTGTGGAAATGTTTGGCTCTCATGCACAAACCAACAAACTGTCATGGTGATGAAAACGGGATCCTCAGACATGTTGGGTTTTGTTTTTTACAGGTTCACCTAACAGTTTTTTTTTTATACTCCAGGATTAGATTTCAAGCTTGATAACAGATTATTTGACTTAAAGACTAAATAACTGTGTCCCAGAAGTGTGTTGTTGTTTGAAGTCCAAAAGAGTGTCCCTATCATGTCTCATAACAGTGTGTTGATGCTTACGTCACTAATGAGCAATCAAACTAGAACCTGGAAACATCGTCCCATTCATTCAGATTTGAACTGTTTAGATCTGTGAAATGATAGAGGTTGGTGTGACGTAGAATCCTCCTTCACCACAGGACAACATTAGTTTGTTCACCCATCGTAATGGGAAGAAACTGAAAATAGTTGATGAGAAGAAGTAGAAAACTTAGTGGAAAATATATATAAATTAGGAATTTGACAGAACAGAAGTGCAGAAGTGAAAGCTGGACACACAGGAGGCCTGAGGCCTCGTCGGCCATGGCACCTGAGTGAAGTCACAGTTGTGGCCTCGCAGATTCCACAGGTGACAAACAAAACATGCTAGCATTCAAAAGACGTCCTCCGCTGTCATCCAGAGCGAGACCCTACTGCAATCATTTGGATGAGGGGTGTAAACATTCATCAGGGCCAGAATTCAGTTTGTTTGCTCATCACTGCCGTTGGTGTCAGGCCTGAACCGCTGCCGTGCTCATGAACGTGTCCCACTGCTGGTTGTTTGTGTCTGTCTGTCCCCAGAGCTCTGTTCACAGGAGGGTGCTCAGCGTTTGCTGCCCCCGGGAATCTCCCATTCAACATCCTCTGGCTCCAGGCCGCGTCCCCCATTCAGCTCAGGAGCTTCGTTCTTTGGGGGCTGCGTTTGGAGAGCGATGACGTCACGGCGCTCTTTCATCACTGAGACGGGAGGCTCCAGAAGGCGGATCCTTTGTGGCCCAGCACGTCCCAGGATTCATTGCGCTTCAGGGGACACCCGTGTTTCGAAGAGATTATGGTGCCGGCAACCGATGAGTCACCCAACGATTCACGGTAAACATGTTACAAAACCAAGTATGAAAACTTCAGGCATGTAGGAGTAGAGCTCTGTTGCTAGGCAACAGCAATAAGGCCAGCTCATGACGGGGATGGAGAAATCCTCTGTAGACCAGACCATCTAGTTTCAGCCTTCACAGTCCCTCTGTGTTGTGGCAGCTGTGGCTCATCGTCGAGTAACTCCTCCTCTTCCTCCTCGCCGCTCACCTGCGTCCCAACTAAAAACGCAAAACTTTTCTTTAATTCCAGAAACGATTTGTTGATGCCCGTTTCTACAAAAAGAGGTGAAGCATTTATTACAAAGAATTTCTTTTATTTTGACAATGACGAAATCGAAAAGGAAGTGATACAGAACGCGTGTCAGCAAACATAAAACACGACATCCAAGAATGATGAAACATAAAGAGAGATGCATCAATAAAGGACAGGACAATATAAATCAACGCCAATCCATGTGTTCCTCGGGCCCTTCAGCCAGCAGGGGGTGCTCAGGGCCCAGTGTTGGTGAGCCAGCTTGTTTTTCCTCAGACAAAGAAGCCAACGTCTCCTCAGTGTATCAATGGCCTCAGTATCAGCGCGAGGCCTCATTCTGTCATTCAGGGCCCGGCCCTCACACTTTGCTGACCGTGTGCGAGCAGCCGATGTTTCCGACCGAACCCCTTCATCTCATATAGAAATAGATTGAGTTACATAAGCAGCATGATAGACCCTGGCTCCGACCTCAGTGAGACCACAGCGACAAAGGTGGAAAGGTCTCTCATTTAGATCCAATTTATCTGCTGACAAAGGCCACTGGCTTTTTTTTTTTTTTTTTCTTTCTCACTGTCGCTATTTGGCGTTGAAGCTAAATGGGGAACAATGAGTCATTTCATTGTGGAGAAATGATGTAATCTTCCTTCTCCAGCCAGGTTGTGTGTGTGTGTGTGTGTGTGTGTGTGTGTGTGTGTGCCCTCGCTGAACTGGTGGAAATAAGGAACTCAGGGTTGGTTGCCAGCTTTGTCCTCAGCTTTTTGTTCTCAGAAGGAAATGTAATGTTTGGTCCGCTAGAGGCTGGTAGGAAGACCAGGGTGATGATCTCTGTGTCTGTGTGTGTCCAGCAGAGGAAGAACAACCATCTGGCTTGTGTGTGTTGGTTTCATTTTGTATTTAAGCTTTCACAAGGACAGATGAAACCCAACATGTTACTCAGCTCGTTCCTCAACATGCCGCCGTGCGCAGTGCCGTAAATATTGTGACGTTTGCTGAGGAAGCTGCACCTTTTTAAGCCTTATGAAGCAATTTGTTGACGGAGGCTGAACACTACGCTGGCGTTCAGTTTTCTCTGCTTTCTCGTCCATCTCTGGTCTGTTTACCTCCGAGCAATGGCGAGGGTTTCTTGGGGAATCGTGGTGGAGTTGGGGCTGATTTTGAAGAGGATAAAGACAGAATGTTAGAATTCAGAAACGGCTCCCAGTCTGTGCCCAAGTGGACCAGTCACAGCCCTGACGCAGATCACAAGCTAATGGACGCAAACGGCGCGTTGACGGATGTCAGGCAGCGGTGTCGTCCCTCGTCCCTCCCCACCTCACAAAGTTGGCGTTGCACTTGAAAACCCGTGCGTGCTTTAGATTTTATCTGCGGCACGGTAGCCATGGAAACTGGATGACATAAATAGGCTAGCGGTGGCAGAGAGAGATGTTGCCGTTTTCAATAATGGACGGAATTTGGGTCATAATATCTTGCATGTTGGTCTATAAATTGCGCTCTGTGCCACTTAGGACTCCATTAATCTGCAGGAATCCCTGGTCGCTCTTTAGAGCGGCTGCAGGCGATTATTCACCAGCTCCACGAGGTCTCTGCTGCGCTCAAAGACGTTCGACGGGCAAAAGTCCTCACGTGGTGGCATCGGATTTGTTTTATTTTTAATTTTTTTCTGTTTACTCCACTCTGTGCCATGTGTAGTTACACTCGGCGCTGACGCTTCAGCGGCTGTGTACGAACGCTAATTGGGATCGCGAATTAATTTCTTATTTGGAACAGAGCTCTGCTCCGTCATTCTACATTCATAATTTCACTGCGGGCCTGTTCACTAATGAGGGTGATGGGCGGGGGGGGGGCAGCTGCTCCTTTTCTGATGCAATATTGGAAGGAAAGGTTTGAGCAGATTCACGTCAGATCCCTCTCTGCAGGTGCCACAAACCTGCTCTCCCACGTGGGTTCATTTAGGTCCAAATCCACTTTCTCAACAGTGGGGAAAAAAAAAAAAGTCCGCCGTGCCAGACGCATGGTTGGACAGGGTGTGTTCTGGGTGCAAAAGAACATAAGTCATCAGGGTGTCGCCTGCCATTGTCTTTAGAGCCAACTGATCCGATCTTGGCACATTGTCGGTTGCTCGCTTCTCTGCACAGGAAATGGTTTGACGCACACGAGCAGACCGTGGTGTGAGTGTGTTATGCAGAGTTTATCGAAGCTGTGCACCTGTATCTCTTTATCTTGATATCGCACCTTCAGCTGGATAGGTCAAAGATGCATCGCTGATGCCGCTGACGCATCACTGGCCGTTTTACGACCGGCACGCTGCGCGATGATGAGCAGGTGGGCGTGCAACAACCCAGCTCAGCTTTATTTGTGCAGAGCCAAAAACAACATGGGGACTGGAATGGAAAAAAGAGACCTGGGTCCGCTTGGAGTCACAATTGACCAGTGACAAAACTTTAACAGCAGGAAGCTGTTTAGATATCTCCTGATGGTGTTATAAAAGATGCAAAGCAGTGGTGGGGTAAAACTGAAAAAAAAGTAGTGGTACATGGAAAAAGTACTTGATGTTTACCTAGCATACCATAGTCGAGGTGTCACGTGCCCTCGCTCTGTTGAATGTGCTGCCTCATGCGCGACCGTGAAATAAACAGATTTCTACGCGGCATGAAAGGTATGTATGTCTCCTCCGAGGAGCGTTGGTGTCAGGACGTAAGGCTCGCTTCTTGTTTATAGCAGAAGGTCACGCCGTCACGAGGCCTGCACCCAACCTGCACCGTTTAGCATGAGAAAAGCAAGCGGTGAAATGGGAAGCTAGCCTTGTATTTTCTGCTTGGGCTGGAGTGCGTTCATGCTCCCAGCGTGCTGGTGGGCGCCACAGAACCTTTTAGCTGTTGGATGTTTTTAAAACACACTCTTTGTTTTTGGGTGTTTTTATGCACTTTGAGAAGGCTTTTCAATTTCACGTGTTGATGGATTGCTGTAAAGCCCTCTGAGTAGCATTTGGCTAAAGTAAAGGGCTATATCAATAAATATTGATTATCCACCAGGAGGGACCTTTTCCACTGCATCGACCGATCATGACCAGAATTCCTCTCGAGAGCCAGATCCGTCCCCGGGGATGAGGTGCGAGGTGAGGCCGGGTTAGGGTTGGTGTGAGGCATCAGTTGGTTGGGATGTCCGAAGGAAGCCAATGCTGACAGAGATGCAAACATGAGTGTGTGTGTTCCTGTGCAGCCAGTTATTACGGCCCGTGTGACTGACAGTGTGTGGGCGAGAAGGTAATTGCTGAAGTATGCCTGCGGTGACGAGGGCCTTCAGGGGAGCGGATGTGCAGCAGACTGTGAGAGGCACGCCGAGAGCGACGGCGAGCCCAGAACTGATGACTCATCCCTCACACCCCATTCACTCCCGTTTGTTTACTCCGCTCATCTCCAGCCGGAGCCCGAGCGCTGACAGACAGAGGGAACCGTCACCCAGTGATTGGGCAGTCTTAAAGGATTGCAGCGCTTTAGACTTCAGGACAAAGCGGCTTAGTTTGATCCAGGTCCACTCACCATGTAAACAGCCTGCTGTAAGCGTGGACTTACCGTGCACTTTGTCCGAAACTCTTACTATTAGTGGGTAGCGCCTCGGCTCCTCATGTCATGGAAACAAGGAAACGTTGCCAGAAAAAGTCTGCTTCATCTCAGCTTTGACCAACACTGACAAAATTTACATTTCGAAAATACAATAGAAAGCCTTTGTTGTCTATTTTTACACTTTTACATGTAAACAACATACTGAAAAAAAACTAAATGTATAAATATAAAAAGGTTAAAGTGGCATGTGCAGTAATTACACTAACATAACATAAACATGAAATATAATAAATAGGCGATTTGAGGTCATGAGAGACAGAACACAAAAAGATATATAGCACTTATAGAATGAAAATAATGCAAAAAATTGGACATTGCCCAGAAGAATAAATATTGCCCACAGATGAAAAAAAATAAATTGTAAATGTGCGAAAGAGACCAGCAGTTTTTATATTGTCTTTGCTCACAGATATAGAGCGAGTAGTGAACGAGGGCTGACCTCAGTGTTGACATGTAATCTGCCCCATTGTAACGTCTCTATGTCCCCTGATTTAGAAAACCCTGGACCTGCCACAGCTCCATAGATTCACGCTCCAGGCTGCGTCCTCCAGCGTGGGGTGCCCCAGGGATCTGTTCTTGGCTCACAGGTAAGACATATTGCTTATTCTGAGATGGGGGGGATGAGAAGGTGTTCCGTGGACCCTCCTCTCTGTGTGTCTTGCAGAACCTGCTAACCTCATATTGGCATGTGCTTTGTTCAGTGCAGTGTCAAATTTGAAACGATCCATTCAGTAATAATAAACCTGAATAACCAGACCAACAGCCACTGGTTCTCGTCAACAAGGCTGCAGTTCAGCGCTGCTTCACTAAGCTCTAAATAAACAGGTGAAGCCTAAATTAGCCTAAAATCACTATTTCAATAATGACTGGCTCTGTTAGAGTTTCAAGAAATAAACTCCGTGCTTCAGTTCCAGCGGCTGCAGCACTTTGTTAAGGTGACGTTTTTTGTGGTTCAGTGTAAATAAGTCGTCCATTCATCCAAACATGCAGGCTAACAGGAAGATGTCATGTGTTCTCATTTTTAATTTCTTTTTGCTGTCACCAGTTGGTTGGACAGAGCTGCTCTGTGGCCCGTGGCTTTATTAGGTTAAACTGTAGAATCCGTTGCGTCCAATCGATTTCCATCATATCTGGAAAGTTCCATTTTCAGTTATTTGATTATATGGTTCATTGTTGATGTCATAGAAGTGCAAAAAGTAATTCAACAAAAGTACAAAATGACTTCACTGTGAGCTCAATAATAATGATGATGGCGCTCAGGAAACAACTGATGAGCATCCAGCCAGTGTCCTGGGAACAAGGTCGAATAACGCAGTGGCTGGATCACATCCCTCCACCAGGGAACCTTAGTCAGGATTCAAACCTTTAGAAACCTTTGTTGTTGTACTTGTACACAGATGTAACACATAACGCCAACGCCAGCGAGTCTGTGCGTGGACGGAGCTGTCCTGACCGTAACCTGATCCCGGTCGCTCGGCCTGTGGCGGCCTCTGTTATGAATGGCGGTTAAATCGCTCCCTGGGGCACCGGCAGGCTGGCGGTAATTGATGTAATCAAAGGCATTTGGCGTTGGGTCACATGCCTCCTCGCTCGCTGACAACGGAAACTGCATTTACGTCTTTGTGCCTCTGTCTGGACTTGCCGCTTCTTTTTGGCTGCACGGTCCGATCCGGGTTTGACCGCGAGCGCTTTTGAATCGCTGGGAGATGAGTCACCGTCGCTCTGCAGATGATGACTCTTTGACCGACACGTCTCTCGCTCGTTTTTATTTTCTCTGTTTTTTATGGGATTGGGCTTTGAACGCTTCTCCTCTGAGTCACGGCCGTGAGCTGATGCAGGATGATACATGTGCTTGTTCAGCACACGGTGCTTCTTTACCGAGCTGCTCTGGCGCAGGAAAAGCCTCTTTAAAATCCCCTAATATTGAATTAAGCTAAACGCATGAATTCATGACACCCGATAGGGTGCGAGCGCTTTACGCACGAGGCGTTTGTTGTGCACACAGCTTCCTGAAGAGGCTGGATCCAGTTGGTGTTGGGAGGAATGAGACGTGCTGCTGCACGGATCATGTTTCATCTAATCCCTCTGAAATAACAGACTGCTTCGGCTAATCTGACTCTGAACTGTAAACCAAGCAGTCTGCGCCAGTCGCATTTTTATTTTTACCTTGAACCTAAATAATTTCATACAAATGCATGTCAGGAATTTCTAGAAAGAAAATGTCAGGTGTCATTTTTCAAGTGACCTTCCTCCGTGCTTCATGACACAGACACACGTTTTAGAGGCCGACAGAGACGGAATCAGGTCTGATTAAATGAAATGGCAGAGAGCAGATCGACTCACTTTGAAACAGGCGATGGATGCACTTGAATGAATTACGTGCTTCAGATAGAAGGAAGAATGAGAAACGGAGCTGGGAGGTCTGGGCGTCTCGTGAGGGGCTACGAATTGATCCGGCGTTGGAAGAACCCACTGTTACCCATTGACGTGGGGGGGGGGGCAAGACATTCGCCTCCATCAAATCAGCGAGCCCTAATTTGGCCAGACAGCGAGGTGCCAGCGTTTTAATTTACGGAGCAATTGAGGAAAACCCCCAAAAAACAGAAACGGGGGCGGAGCTTGCAGCTGATTGGCACAGGGCGCACGTCAGGCTGAGCAGGTGGAGCCTGGAGATGTGCAAGACGTCAGTCACCCTGACTGAACTGCCACTGAGCTTCTCTCCTAAAAGAAACAAGTGTCTCTCTTTTAGGAGAGAAGACTGGTGGGAGACAGACAGACTGGACATACTGGACCTGATAAAAATGAATGAACTGATGAGGCATGAGTCAGCACGGAGCAGCTAGTTAATACAGTTAATTCATGATTCAGATCAAATAGTTACTGGTGATCAAACATGAACTGTGACTGCGAGCCTCGTGTTGGTGCAACAAACTGAAGGCGTGACCTGGTGCTGATGCGTGAATGACGGTGCACGTTTCCCTCTGACACCCGTCGGCTCGTCCTCGTCCTCGTCCTCTGAAGGGTTCACACGGAGCTTCCAGACGGTTCACATGCTGCTTTTATTAAGTGTAATTAGTGTCACGGACGTAAGAACACAGTGTTTGTCAATAGCCCTGGTGGTGATGGGGGGGGGTCTATGGACTCTCTGACCCCCGCAGCACCACCCCATCCATCCCCCACACCTAACTTCACTCAGCCGCCCTTTGTTGAGAAAGGCCTGGAGGAGAGGTCACTGAGTGCAGGAATGCTATTGCTCACTTTGTGTGTGTGTGTGTGTGTGTGTGTGTGTGTGTGTGTGTGTGTGTGTGTGTGTGTGTGTGTGTGTGTGTGTGTGTGTGTGTGTGTGTGTGTGTGTGCGTGCATGGACTCCATAGTCTGTAATTAAATTCTCCTCATGCACTTGGTGCATCGGGAGCGTGAGCCAAGATGGTGACTGTGGCAGTAGCGAGGCCCTATAGTGACACGCTGGTCAAAGCCCCCCCCCCAAAAGCCCCCCCCCCCCCCAAACCAACCCCATCTGACACCCATCAGCCAGTGCACCCCCCCCCCCACAACGTGAGGTGTTCAGGATGCCGGGGCTTTCTGCATGGATGCGTACGAATATGAAGACCTTGGCTAATCTGAGGGATTAGCTGCTGGACTGGACAGGCAGCACTTCTGCATTTAGCTCCTTATTTTAAGACGCCTCCCAGTTCCCCTACGCCACATTTGACTTGGAAATTCCGTGTGCACGCTTAACGCTGCAACGTGCAGGGAAATCGAGTCAGAAATGAACACTTGGATTACGCCTGTCGAGAGGCAGCAGGTCTCAACACATTTATTATTATTACATGATTTTGCTGGAGAATACTCTGCACTGCATCGTTAAGCCTTAAAACCTTTCACCACCCAGTGTACAAATACTCACAGCACTTGGCAACAGCAGTGGGGAGGCTGCACGATGGATGTTGAGCAGGTGTTTCTACTCTTCTGTCTTATCTGGAGGAGACTAATAGCTTTGTGAGTCATAACGTACTCCCACTATTTCCCAGTTAACAACTTAACGTTGTACAGAACTGCACAAGAATTATTCTTTTAATCCAAAATGAGCAGGGTTTTTTTATTTTTTAATTAAAAAAACCCCAATAAAACCGAAATGCGCGCGTCCACCTGGGAGCCAGGTTTCCATCGTTGCAAATCAGAGACAAAGCCGATAAAACCATGTTCCTGCCGCTGAGTCATTTGACCCGGGAGTGTCGTCTGATCGTATCCCTTCCAGCTGCAGACAAGAGCACATGTTAATGGTCATACTGGTGGATGTTGGAGGGTTTTGACTCGTGGGAAAGAGGCTTGAGTCTGAAGTTTGTTCATCAATCCTTTTGAATTTATTGCATTTTAGAAGGCAACGATCATAGCATGTAATTATTCCGTGTGGAGATCTTTTTCTTTAGGATCTCACTCACTTTGATGCTCTCTCCACACGTGTAACGCACGCCTCATGGTGGCGTCCCGATGCCGGCGGCGGCAGCAGCGTCTCCGATCGGCACGTGAATGTGTGAGGACGGGGCTGTCTGCTGTTCCACGATAATTCCTAATTACATGCAAACTCCCCGGGGGCAGTCTTTACATTAGAAATTAAAACATCTCCAGCGAGGGTTCGCCTGTCCAAACAGGATGTGAACAAAACCCGGCCTCCCTCTCACGGCTTGTGTTTGAGCCAAACGCCGTTCGCCAGCTCCGCTCATAAAGCATCCCGCGTTGGTGTTTGTGTTGCTTTGTTTTGGTTCAGTTCTCAGCAGTGAACACATTAAATATCATGGCACTTAATGATATTTGTATATTTTCCTGTACAGCTCCAGTCAAGCGTAGTAAACACTACAGACTGATCTTACCAAGATCATTGTGGACACAAAAATACATAAAATAAATCTAAATATATCCTGGTCCTGGTAGAAGGTTTCTGACACAATACTAAAGCCTTGGTTGGAGGGAACTTTGTTTGTGCTCTGAGAGAACAGAAGTCAGGAGCGCGTGGAGCTCCCTGCGGCATCGAGCCACAGGTTTCAGAGCACCAAACGTAAATAAAAGAAACCGAACATGTTTGTTTGACAAAGTACTTCAACGACTCAGTCAAGACTGGTGCTCACTAGTGCTCCGGTTTTATTTAAAACCGCTTGGTCGCTCTAGAAAAAAGGTACAAGAAAAAAGAAGCACCTCATATCAAGTGAGGAGGCAGATCAGCCTTTTACCTTATAAGTCTTAGAACTGGACAGAGCTCGACGCTAACGACGCAGGAAATCTGCATGTCGCATTTAAGAACCCTGTCAAAATAAACTCTCTTCTCAGAGGAGGCGACGACCGGCACGTACCGGCCTGCGCTCACTTCACAATTGTCAGTTTCATTTTTCCTCCACTCTGAACCAAAACAAATAATATCTGAGTCGACATCATTTGCGCTCACTTGATAATTTAAGTGATATTAAATGCTCTGGGTTGATTGTCTTTCATCCCTGGAATCTCCCCAAAAGTCAATCATCATTCCGTTTGCATTCATGAGCTGAGGTCTAGCTGTTTAGAGTTCAGACATCTCAGACATTTTGTGAATCGCCTTGATGCCTCAGACACTTGTGGGTTAAGAATAACAACTGAATTTGTTTGTGTTGCCAGGAAACAGCCTTCAGGCGTCTGTCAGTGTTTGCACTGATCCAAAACCTATAAGATGTGATCAAAGCAAACGGCTCACCCTGCGGGAAAAGGTCTGATTCTCAGAGTGGAATTACAGACGCAGTCTGTTCCTGCTGCATATTGATTTCACAGAGATCCTCATCAGCTCTGATGAGGTGAACACAGAGGAGATAAAGCAGCAGCAGCGCACAGTAAGAGCGCGTCACTGTTCTGGGTTCAGCCTGACTGACTGAATCAAAAGAACACAACCGAGCTTTACTTTACCGCTCTGCCTCTGGCTCCTTGAGAGATTTATTTTTTTAATCCCATTTTAGTTGTTTCTATTTATGTTCCTAATTTATTTCAGTTTATTTAATTATTGTGCACCTCACATTTATCTTGTACCGTCCATTTTTCTACTCACCTGGTTTTAATTGAATTTAATTCCTTGTCTGCAATTCTCAGAAAACGGAAAAGAGATGCGAACAAAATGGATGAGTAGATGAAAATATTGTCACCAGAAGTACTACATGCAGGAGACTGTAACTGTTCCTATAACTTCATTTATGTGTAGAAATATCTAGTAGAACCAGTTCTGTAGGTCTCTCTGTTTGAGCCGTGTGACATTATTTCAGGGTTTTTTTTGGTTTTTGTTTTTTCAGCTCAGCTCAGGTTACAGAGTGACAGTGAGTCAGTATCAACAACTGCACCAGGACCTTGAACCTGTTTCACTGTTTGCACTCGAGCTTTTCTGTGACACATCAAAATGTTTGCCATGAAAAAAAAAGGCCCGTATATGGAATGTTCCTGGAAAGAGAAACCGTTGCAAACACTAATCTTCACAACATCAGGGGCACATTCACTTTTATTCATAAAAGTTATATTTCTTTCAAATATGGAATTGTAAAAAAGAAAAAAACTCAAATAACAAATTCAATTCAACACATTTAAAGCCTTTTTTTTTCTACTTTCTTTTACAACAAACAATTTCAGACACACATCAAAAATGTAGCCTTTTGTGTTTTTGTAGGTAAAGTTTTTGCAGTTTCAAGACAAATAAATGAATAAATGTCTTTCCATCAAGCTTTATATTAGTACAATGAAACGTCTTATATGAGGGTTTCAAATGCGGTTTCATTCAGGAGTTAGACTTTGAGCGTGGTTTGAGTTAATCCAAGTGACATGAAGCGATTTAGCATCGGAATGCGTTTTAAATGGGTATGAATCAATAACAAATTGAACAGTGAATCAGTGTTAAAGTGATAAATGTGATTCCACTCAATACAAATGAATAAAACAAAGTCTCCTGTATGAGAAAAACATTTTATTTTTAGTTGTAAAAAATTCAGCCTGCTCTGTCTGCTCTCACTGAGGTTATCTTGAGTCATGTTCCTCCATCACGGTCCCGCTGTCCGCACCTGGGTGTGAATGCGTGCGTGTGTGTGTGCGTGTGGAGGGGGGGGGGGTGCAGAAAAGAGCGGGCGCTAGAGGGGCGGGGCTTCCGCTCCACTAGTGCGATTCACCAAGCCGCGCTGCGCACGTTCCAGGGCGTACGCGCGCCGACAAGGTTGTGAATGAGGGGATGGGAGTGACGTCAGCGGCCGAATGTCAACAATGTAGCGGCGGAGAGGGGAGGGGGAGGGGGAGGGGGAGGAGGCTCCGGTCCAGAGGAACAAACTGCGGAGACAGAGCGCTACACACATACACACGCACGCACGCACGCTCGCTCGCTCGCTCGCTCACTCGCAGACACGCGCGCGCGCGCACACACGTAACACAACAGACCGAGAGAGACGCTCGTGTTTTGTTGTGAAGTGAGAAAAGAGCCGAGGAGCAGCGACGCGCGGCGAAGAAGAAGAAGAAGAAGAAGAAGAGAAGAAGAAGGAGGAGGAGAAGAAGAAGAAGGAGAAGTGAGCTGAGCGCAGCTCCGAGGAGACGACAAAGCGAGCCATCATGTGAGAGAACTTAACGTGGGAAACGGACGACAGGGCTGGAATACGAGCGGAAGAGAAAGTCAAAGGTGAGCCGCCGCTTCTTCGCCCTCTCGCGCCGACTCGCGCGTCCGCGTCGCCTTTTCCCTGCGAATTCCACAATCCGCGCCCGTTGTTGGCGTGCGGGCTGAAAGTTGGTGCTGGACGCGGCTGCAGCCCGCTGTCACGCACGGCCGGAGAAGTTGGAGCGGAGGAAAGAGAGAGAGGGAGGTGGGGGGGGGGGGGGGGGGGGGGGGGGGGGGGGTGCACGAGGACGGGACCAGAGGAGGCGAACCGCACGCGCGGTGCGGGCGCTGAGCGGGGCGGACCGCGCCGGGGTGTGAACGCGGGTTCGGGAGCGAAACGCAACCGTGCACCACATCCTGTTGTGCTCCGAGTCAACGCGCCGCGTGCGCTCCCTCTTCTCTGTTTGTGCAAAGTCGAGGCGTTGCTGGTCCCAGTGGGGAGCTGGACACTGGGACCACTGGTGCTGCACTGGTGCTGCTGTCAGGGACCAGAGTCCAGAACAAAACAAACCGCGGCAGCTGTCACTTGTAGCGTCATTAACCCCCCCCCGCATGCAGACGGAATCACGCTTGTGTCAGTTTACTCTTTGTGTGTGTGTCGCTTCCCCACCCGTGCACTGCGCGTACACCCCTTCAGTGAAAGAGAGGAAAGAAAACCACAATGAGGATATTTGCTGTGTAAGGACGAGCCAGTGGAATCCTCTCATGTCCCCACGCCGCCGTAAGCCCCTCGGCTCGAAACAAAAGAGCCTTCGGATGAAAGTGTAAACTGCTAGAAATGAAACACACGTCGGTGGGTCTGTACCTCAGTCTGTACCTCAGTCTCAATGGGGACGGACCTGCTTTGTCATGTGAATGGATGCTGCAGTCGTGGCTTAGTCACTGCTGCTGTGCACGAGTCAGTTGCTCTGTGATGCAGCCTCTTATTTGAAAATACATCTAAATACATTTGAATTGTGTTTTGTTTTTGTATTCACCCAAACTGACGGACCGGGATGTTTGGCACTTGTTCAGATTTAAAGAGAAATGTTGCGGCTGAAGTGAGTAAATGAGATTAGAATCGGCGACCACACATGCACAGAAGCGCGCGCGTGTCGCACACAGTGATGTGCACTGTCAGGATGAGGCAGAGGTGTGTGTGTGTGTGTGTGTGTTTGGATTGTTGTTGTTGGCGCTGTCATTAGCGCGGTGATACAGCACATTTGGGGGGAGCGGCGTGGCGTGCACGGGCATCGCAGCCTCTTTGTTAGTGCTGATGCAACGCGATGATGCCACCGATGGAGGGGGGGGGGGGGGGGGCGGGCCGCCCCCCGG